>CM024755.1:137612127-138073356 GCA_014218235.1 Colocasia esculenta
TGAGTCTTTCACACTCAGAAATGAGTGGAGCTAAGGTTGAGAGAAGACATGCGGCCAGAGTGATATTCTTGAAGATGAACCGCAAAAAAGGAAGGAGATCGGCCCTGCTTGGTGACATCCGGCCCAGCTGCCTTGCAAACATATCTAGAGCATGAGATCCAGCATCTGAATTAAACACTAAAGAGTGCAGCTTCGGCAGAAGAACTGGAAAATCAACCTTGAAGGAGACAAAGTCTACTTTAAGAGGAAGGTTGAGAGGGGTTTCTGATTTCAGCACAGTAATCTGCGAATTGAACTGGCAAAATGAACTTCTGGAATTTTGTTCAAGTAACAGAAGTCACTGTACAGCTGAAAGGCTCTGGCAATGCGAATTCCTTCAAAATGAAGGATCCCCAAGAGTTCTTGTGCTGGAAGATAAACCACTCAGAGAAGGTGAGTGGGTGAGCTCTGAGAGAGAGGGATTCGGCCCTTGCAGTCAGGTATTTTGCATACTGAGCTTTATTTCCTTTGATACCGGCCCACTGATCTTCAGTCTTGAACTCAGTGCCCTCAAGGATTGGATTTGAAAGCTTGAGATATCTGAGTAAAAGGAAGAACATGTCCAGGTGTTCGGATAGGTTGAGAAAAGGAATACCATAAATGGTAGAAGAATGCATTCTGGAGGTATTCTTTGTAGATAGGTCTTCTCTTAGGATCAAGGGTAAGAGAGTACCATAAAGGAGGGTATAGAGGAGCAGAAGGAGTGCTTAGAGATGAAGAGGTTTTCTCTTTTTCAAGGCAGGACTTGGAGGGTCAGTCCTGTGAATGTGAGAGGCTGTGGAAAGAATGGTGAGGAGGGTGTTCCTTTCAAAATTGTCTGGAACATTGGTGTCAAAGATACCAAGAGGCAGAGGTTTACTGGAGGAAAGATAACAGAATTAGGAGGAGTAGGAGGATAGAAAAAATGTTTAGGATTAAAGGAAGAGGTGGTTGAAGATGAGATGTTTGAATTTAATAGGTGAAGGTTGAGGAGTTAATGAGGATGAAGCTGAGATGTGAGCTGGAGTAGGTGAGAAGGAGGGTTGAGATGAAGTAGAGGATGAGGAAGGTGGGTGCGAGGCATGGGATGTTTTATGGTTGGTGGAGCAGGAGGTGCAGTAGGAGGAGATGAAGGGTGTGGAGAGGGTTGGAGTGGCAAGAGATGAAGTATCAGGGCCTTGGAGACTGACACTGGCTCTTTCCCTTTGGCCTGACTCTCTCTGACTGCTGAAGAGGGTCCTGAAGACCCTGAGGCTGCCACTGGTCCGGGTGACCTTACAACTGATGGCCCTGATGGCCCTGACCTTGAACTGGCGGCCCTGTTGGCCGAGAGACTTCTGCTGGAGGCCCTGGTGGCCTAGGAACTTCAGCTGGACTGCTCTGAGTAGGTGCAGGGGACACCACTAGACCTGGAAAGATTAGCCAGCAAATTCTTCATATCAGACATTTCTTTATTGAAATACCTCATTGCATTTCTTATTGAGGATACGTCTGAGGAGGTTGAAACTTGATTTGAAACAATTCCTTGTATGCCAGACTGAACTGATGCCAAGATTCTCCTTGGGCTTTAACAAGGCCATAACATGCTTCAACTTTACTTTTCTATGGCCCTTCCTTGACCTCCTGTGAACAACTCTTTTCTGCTTACCTTGCTGAGAGACAGGCTCCTCAAGATTTATAGTTGTACTTGGGCCTTCACTAACATCAACCATGGCTGGAGCTGGAATTTCTGAGTAGGTGCAGCTTTCTCAGAAAAAGCTTCATTCTCTGGCTTTCAATCTCAGCATGCTCCCCCTGAATGGGAGCAGGGACTTCAATAATTCTTGCTCCCCCTGAGCAGGAGCTTCTTCAAGACAACATCTTGTTGAGTACCTGCTTGTACCTCAACATCTGCAACTAATCAGACTGAACTTCAGTATGGCCTGCTGCCATAAACTCTTCATCAGGTCCACCTGCCTTAGAAGAGACTGAGATGGAGGGAATGGAGTCCAATACCTCTCTTAAAATAGAGGCGACTAAGTGGTGGGCAAGGAATCTGCCACACCAGCTGCACCCTCTTCCAATTGAGCTTCGGATTGGCATCCCACAGCTGACTCAACTGGTTCTTGCTCTGCTTGACTTGCTGCTGCTTGCTCTGCTGGATCTGCTTGCTCTACTTCTGACTGCTTCTGGAATATCTGCCATAAATGCTTCTCCTTCAGCCACAGAGGATTTTGACCAAACTCCTTCTTGCACTGAAAAACCACTTTTCTTCAGGTTTCTGGACCTTATAGACTGGCCCATCTTTTCAGCTACCGCACCTGACAGATCTACTCCAAAGTGCTTGAAAATCTTGGTCAGTAGATGAGCATACGGAAGGGAAACATTCAACTTGCTCTTTGTTTCCCATAACTGAGCATGTGCAAACATCATTCGCTCAATCATCACTGCGGCCAGGTTATCTCTTTTGTTCTGGATTGCCCAGAACATTATGTCCGAATCTGCCCTAGTGCATGAGGAAAAGGTAGCACTACGGGGTACTAAGATTTGGCAGACTATAAAGTGAAGCAATCGATTGAACGCGGACATCTGATTAATATCAAGCTTCCATCCTTCAACTTAAATCCTGGACCGATAATCCCGAGACCTTTGACTTCATCATTCACAGAGTGAATGCCACTAAATCCAGAGGTCTTTACTCCAAACAGATCACGCAAAAGCTCATGGGTTATTCTGATTTGGATACCCTTGACAGAGGAAACAAGGGATCCATCTGCTTCTGACTTCAGACAGATGTAGAAGGCTTTTACCAAGTCCGGGTAGCTTACCTCACTGAAGGTGACCACATCCATCCACTGCGATCTTTTAGAGTATCAACTAGCCTGGCCATGCCACTCTTCTCAAGATTCTGAACATCCACTGCCTTATTTCCGCAAATCTTTGTCTTCACAAACGTAAATCTTTCTTGCTCCCTTGGGGATAAATACTCAGCACTGTAGCCCCCAACACTTCCGGAGATCAACGGAGCGGCCATGGGTGCAGAGAAGAAAAGATTCTGGAAGGGAGGATGATGGAAGGGACGGAAGTTCTCGAAGGAATTCTTCGCGGGAAGAGAAGAAGGCTTCGAAAGTTGCAGAGAGTCGATCCCAAAATCGTTAGGGCATCAGCTTTGGGTGAACAGATAGAGAATAAAAAGGGTAAGGTAGTAGAAGACGAATCGATCTCAAAGCGATTTGGGTAAAATAATATTACTTTATTGAAAGGAGGAGCGCCAAAGGCGGCAAAGGTAGAAAGCGACAAAAAGTTTGACAAGTCAAACAACTTTCTACACAGAAGCGGTCAAAGCATATAGATAACTGAGTTTTGCTTAACTTTAACGGAGAGAGAACTTTCATTTATCTGAAAAATTTATATGTCAATAAAATCACAGAAATTCTTTCACAAATTGCACATCCCTAGTTCCCTTCTAAGAGATGTAAATCTTCTTCAGGTAGGGCTTTTGTGAAGATATGCCAATTGACCATTTGTATCTATAAACGAAATTTCTAAATTACCACTAGCTACATGGTCTCGAATAAAATGATATCTTACCTCAATGTGCTTCGTCCTTGAGTGTTGAACTGGATTTTTGGTGAGGTTGATGGCACTTGTATTATCACACAATAGAGGAATTGATTTGATGTGAATGCCGAAATCTTCAAGTTGTTGCTTTATCCAAAGAAGTTGTGTACAGCAACTTCCAGCAGCAACATATTCCGCCTCAGCTGTTGATAGAGCTACTGAATTTTGTTTCTTGGATGTCCATGATATTAAGCATCCTGCAAGAAACTGACAACATCCACTGGTGCTCTTTCTATCTACTTTGCAACCAGCATAATCAGCATCTGAATATCCTATTAGATTTATCTCACAAGATCTAGGATACCAGAGACCTAATCATGAGTTCTAGCTAAATATCTAAATATTCTTTTTAGAGATTAAGTGAGACTCTCTAGGGTCTGCCTGATATCTAGCACACATGCATACACTGAACAAAATGTCTGGTCTACTGGCAGTTAAGTAAAGTAATGATCCTATCATACCTCGATAATTCTTTTGATCTACCCTTTTACCTTTTTGATCACTGTCCATTCTGGTTGATGTGCTCATTGGAGTTGATAATGGCTTTGCATCTTCAAATCCAAATTTCTTCAACACTCTTTGGTGTACTTTGCTTGACAGATATGAGTGCCATCCTTCCTTGCTTGATTTGCAATCCAAGGAAGTAGCTTAACTCCCCCATCAAGCTCATTTCGAATTCTCCCTGCATAAGCTTTTCAAAGTACTTGCAAAGAGATTCATCAGTAGATCCAAAAATAATATCATCTACATAGATTTGTACAAGAAGTATATGTTAACCTTAGATTTTATAAATAATACTATCTACTTTACCTCTAGTGAAACCATGATTTAATAAGAAAGTACTGAGCCTTTCATACCAGGCTCTAGGAGCTTGCTTTAGACCATATAAAGCCTTATGTAGTTTAAATACATGATTTGGAAATTCAGAGTCGTCAAAACCTGGAGGTTGTTCAACATAAACTTCCTCCTTGATGAAACCATTTAAAAGGCTGATTTGACATCCATTTGAAAAAGTTTTAAATCAAGTGCAGATGCATAAGCAAGTAAAATCCTAATGGCCTCAAGTCTAGCTACAGGTGCATAAGTTTCATCGAAATCTATGCCTTCCTCTTGGGAGTAGCCTTGAGCCACCAATCTGGCTTTGTTCCTTAAGATTATTCCAGACTCATCCAGTTTATTTCTGAACACCCATTTGGTGCCAATAACTGAATGATTGGATGGTCTAGGAACAAGTGACCATACTTGGTTTCTCTTGAACTGATTTAGTTCATCTTGCATGGCTAGTATCCAAGATTCATCAGATAAAGCTTCATTGACTGTCTTAGGTTCTACTTGAGAGACAAATGCTAAATAGTCGCATGGAATTACATTACCTCTAGTTCTTACCCCTACAGATGGATCACCAATGATGTTTTCAGGAGGGTGATCTTTCTGATATCTCCATTCCTTTGGAAGATCTTCATGTTGGATTTCTGTTTGCTGCAGTTCTTCCAGAGTTGGATCTTCTTTGTCCTTAATTGAAGTTTTCTTTAATTTTTCGGACAAGTCATCTGCATCATCAATGTCACTAATTTCTTCCTTTTTCAAGGAAGGGTTAGATTCATCAAAAATAACATGTACTGATTGTTCAATCAATAAGGAACGTTTATTGAAAACTCTATAACCTTTGGTTTAGAGGAGTACCCATGAAAATGCCTTCATCTGATTTGGCATCCAACTTACCAATGTCCCTTTTTCCATTGTTATGGATGAAGCAAGGACATCCAAATACTCTGAAATGGCTAATCTTTGGCTTCTTTTCTTTGTAGAGTTCATAAGCAGTCTTTTTCAGAATTGGCCTGATCATCACTCTATTTATGATATAACATGCAGTGTTGATAGCTTCGGCCCAGAAATATCTTGGCAGATCATATTCTGATAACATTGATCTTGCCATATCCAAAAGAGTTCTGTTTTTCCTCTCAGCAATTCCATTCTGTTGAGGTGTCCTTGGAGCTGAGAAGTTGTGCTCAATTCCTTGATCATCACAGAACTTCGTAAACTTTTCATTCTGAAACTCACCACCATGATCTGATCGAATAGAGACAATTGAGAATTTCTGATCTTTCTGAACTTTCTTACTGAAGCTGACAAAATTTTCAAATGTGTCATCTTTGTGCTCTAAAAAGGATACCCAAGTGAATCTTGAATAATCATCAACTATTACAAATCCAAAATTCTTTCCTCCCAAACTGGTAGTCCTCATTGGCCCAAATAAATCCATGTGAAGTAGTTCTAAGGGCTTTGAGGGGGTTACTACAGTCTTTGATTTGAAAGAGCTCTTGGTGTGCTTTCCTCTTGCAAGGTCTGCAAATGCTATCCAATCTGAAATTTACCTTGGCAGTCCTTCAACTAGTTTTCTCTTTCTGAGCTTGTTCAGCCCATCCAAGCTGCAGTGGCCCAATCTTCTGTGCCACAACTCAGTTGATTTATCTTTGCTAGCTGCCAAACACACTTGATCCTTGAGTTCATCGAGATATAGAACATACAAATTTCTTTCTCTGTAGGCTTCAAATATGACTGCACCATCCTTTAAGATACTGCATTTTGATTCTTGAAACTGAATTTGATGGCCTTTGTCACACAACTGGCTGATGCTGATGAGATTGTGCTTTAACCCTTTGACCAGCATTACATCCTTTATGACTGATTTTCCTTTGATGTTCACAGACCCGCTTCCTATCACAGTCCCTTTTCCATTATCTCCATAGGTGACTGTACCTTCTTCAGCTTGGAGATCAAAAATATCTTCTTGTTGCCTGACATATGCCTTGAGCACCCACTATCCAAATACCATTTGGATGCTCGAGGGTTAACCTGAAATGAGAACATCAAGCTTAGGTACCCAAATTCTTTTGGGTCCTGATTGGTTAGTATCATCAACTTTACCTTTTAATATCCATTTTTTATGTCTTGTTGGGCATGTCATTTTAATATGTCCTAACTTGTTGCAGTGACTGCAGCAGGATAACTTAGTTACTTTTTCTATGTATTTGAAATCAGCTTTGTATGCTACATCTTGTTCGGGTACAAATTTTGGTGTTGGATATGTTTTAGGGTATATTATGGTTTCTTCATTGTCTGGGGGTGTATATCCTAATCCATTTTCTTTTTACCCGATCTCCTAGCACCTTTTAATATTAAAGAGTTTTTACCATTGGTAAATTTTTCTAGTGTACTTGATAGATTATCATTTCTTTATTTAGTCTTTCTATTTCTATTTAAGTCACCTAAGTCTTCTTGTTTTTCTAGATGATTTATTTTCTTATTTTTCTCTTTTAAATCTTCACATAATAATTCATTTCTTCTTTTATGTTCTGTAATTGTTTTTCAAGTTCTTCATTTTCTGTTCTTAGGTCTGAGTTTGTATTTTCTAAGCAGATTATATTTTCTTACTAGTTTAAGTAATTTGCATACTTCTTTGTATTTTCATAAAGTTCATTAAAGCATTTTCCAAATTATCAGAATCTGAATCATTGCATGAATTAAGAAGAGTCAGAGGTTACCTTGTCTTCGGTGTTGGCCATGAGAGCCAAGTTGGCTTCTTCACCTTCACTGCTCGAGCTTGACTCACTGTCTGAGTCACTGCTGTTCTCCCAAGCAGCTGCCATTGCTTCTTTCTGTCCTTCTTAAATCTTCTGAAGTTGTCCTTCTTCTTGTGATCATCTTTTGATCATGGGACAATCTGCCTTGATAGTCCAGGCTTCTTGCATTCATAACAAACACTTCTCCTTTTTTGATCCTTTACTTCTGGTTTTTGAAGTCTTTGTTTTTCTTAAAAATTCTTCCGGACTGATATTCTTTTTCTTTGCCAGAATCCTTTGAAGTCTTCGAGACAGCATGGCTTCTTCATCATCACTGTCTTTACTACTCTCACTATTATTCAAAGATTCTTCTGAATTCTCTTCACTTGCTTTGAGAGCATTTGATTGTTTCCTTCTGCTGGAGGATTCTCCTAATCTCTCCATGTTTATCTCAGAGCCATGAGAGATCCTATTAGCTTTTCCAATGACATTAATTTTAAATCATTGCTTCCTCAATGGCTGTTACCTTCGGAGTCCATGAAGATGGTAAAGATCTGAGGACTTTTCTAACCATATCTGGTACATCATAAACCTTTCCCAAGCCAGCTAATCCATTTGTGATGTCAGTGAATCTGCTGAACATTTGAGTTATTGATTCACCTGTCTGCATCTGAAATCTTTCATATTGAGCTACTAGAATATCAATTTCTGTCTCCTTTACCTTGTCTGTCCCTTCATAGGTAATTTTGAGCTTTTCCCACATTTCCATTGCGGACTTGCAGGCTGAGACTCTATTGAACTCTTTCTTGCTTAGGGCACAGCATAATATGCTCTTGGCTTTGCAGTTTAAGGATATTCTTTTCCTATCATCATCTGTCCACTGAGCCTTAGCGTTTGTGACCAAAAATCACCTTCTTCTACAATGGACCAGATTGTGTAATCATGACCTTGTAGAAAATATTCCATTCTGGTCTTCCAGTAAGTGTAATCTTCTCCATCGAACAAGGGAGGCCTGTTGACTGACTGACCTTCGAAGTTACTTTGGGCTGCCATTGATCTTTGCTCTTCAGATCGTTGGATCTTCTTCTTTGTCGAAGAGACGGGCTCTGATACCACTTGTTGCCCAGCTAGCTAGCCCAGAGGGGGGGGGAATGGGTTATTAAAACTTCGATCTCTGATTAAACCTGTTTACTGAAAAGATTGCACAACTTAATAACAAGGTTAGAGTTAGAGCAAACAAGACAACAATCACACAAAACACATCCACAAGACACAAGGATTTTATCCTGGTTCGGAACTCCTCTCCACAGGAGACCTACGTCCAGTCCCTGAGCAATACCTCAGGATTTACTACCAAGGGTACAATCCCCCTTAAGGATCTTACACCCAGCCTCAACTGGTCTTCCTTCAGCCTGAAGGGTACAACAACCACCCTGGATACCACCAGGTCTTCCTTCGTCCAGAAGGGAACACAATCTAATAAGAAAAGAGTGTGGAAACAGGCTTCAGACTCTAGCTTGACCAGCTACACACTGAAGCTCCTAAGCCCCCGAGAGAGAGAGAGATTTAACAAGGTTTTTCTCTCCAAGGACCACACAGGCTCTTACAAAAGAGAAGATTCTTTTTGAGCACAGAGAGCTAAGAGCTTAGAACAAGGTTTGGAGTGGAGGCTTCGCTCTTCTTCAAAGTTCTAAAGATTGTGTGAGATGGATTTCTTTCTTCTTCTAAAATCAAGCGATGTTTAATCTTTTCTTTTTGTCTCTTTTGTCTGAGTCTCTATTTAAACTGCTGATTCAAATTCGAACGTTGAAGTGTCCGTTGTCTCTTATCCTTGTGTACGTTAGACTGGTCACTGAGGAAGCTTCTGATCGTCAGTCTTTTATCCTGGTGTACACGCCAAAGAGATGTCATAGAACTTTGTATCTTGTGTCCAACGTTGTCCAGATGAGTCTTGTCAGATATCTGTAAGCATATTCAATAAATAGAAGACAGCTAGGACTGCTGTCTATTGTTAGTTGAGATGGAACAGATATTGCAGTATATAGCAAAGCTCCTTTCTGTCCCAAAAAGTACGTAGACAGAGTAGCATAGAAATGGAAGATATTGTCTGCATGCATGGGAGATACGATCGGAGAGCATTAATGCATAGCAGTCAACGGACAAGATATGACTTTGACTTTTCAACGCTATTAAAAAGCATTATACTGATGCATCAAGAAATTCGATAAAAAGAATCTTGACTTCATAACTTATGAAATCGTTATGAATTATAGCAAGTCGTTATGAACTGTAAAGAAATCGTTGTGATAACTTATGAAGCCGTTACAACAGGCAAGTCGTTGCGAGGTCTAAAGAATCGTTAAGAGGTCTAAAGAAATCGTTACGGCTAGAAGTCGTTGCGAGTTCTAAAGAAATCTACGAGGTCTAAAGAAATCGTTACGGCTAGAGAGTCGTTGCGAGTTCTAAAGAAATCGTTACGAGGTCTAAAGAAATCGTTACTGCTAGAGAGTCGTTGCGAGTTCTAAAGAAATCGTTACGGATCTAAAGAATCGTTACGGCTAGAGAGTCGTTGCGAGTTCTAAAGAAATCGTTACGAGGTCTAAAGAATCGTTACTGCTAGAGAGTCGTTGCGAGTTCTAAAGAAATCGTTACGGGATCTAAAGAAATCGTTACGGCTAGAGAGTCGTTGCGAGTTCTAAAGAAATCGTTACGAGGTCTAAAGAAATCGTTACGGCTAGAGAGTCGTTGCGAGTTCTAAAGAAATCGTTACGGGATCTAAAGAAATCGTTACGGCTAGAGAGTCGTTGCGAGTTCTAAAGAAATCGTTACGGGATCTAAGAAATCGTTACGGCTAGAGAGTCGTTGCGAGTTCTAAAGAAATCGTTACGGTAACGATTTGATTTTGAGTTTTCGGTCAAAGAGGAAATCGTTCTGCTTATCAAAGAAGTCGATACAAAGACTTGGATAGAAGTGATGAGACTTACCAGATTGTCTTGAACTTTCATTTTTCTTTTATTTCCTGTACTAAGGCTCAAGAAATCCATTAGTGTTATTTTGTTAATCATCAAAATTAATATATAAATAATGGAAATATTTATTATGGGGACAGTTGGTCATCACACCTAATCTGTTCTTAATTCTTTGAATCTTATTCAAAGTAACCTGATTTCAATTACCTAACCTTATACCGTTACCTTTCCTTGACTGTCACAATATTGAACATTTCTGTAGAACATCACAAAATCTTATTACAACACTGTACGTATAACAAACACTCCTTCTAGTAACAGCAATCTGTCATTCAGAATTGCTATATGTTTACCCATTACTGATCCTTAACTAGTCTCCAAAATCTGTTTTAGCTCAACAACCTATTCATTCCCTCTTTCTTTAATCAACTATTCTCATTTTGTACTTTTCACAACTGAACAAATCCTCTAATACTAACAAACATTTGATTACAACACAAACTTAATTTCATTGCCACAAATTGTTGTTCCTCTGTTTACTAAACCTCATCTAATGTGATCTAAATCACTTAATTATCTAAAATCTCCACTTCATTGATCTCATTACCATCTAAACAGTTTTTCAATACCACTGACAAAAATCACAAACATAACACTTACTTTTATCATATTTCTCAATCTTTTACAGCTGACAATCTCTAACACAACAATGTTCCATCCTGTCATACTACCTACACTATTACTCTATTACACTGCTATCCTCATAGCAAATCTGTTTACACATGTACACTTCTACTGTCGTGTACCTATCCCTGCTAATCCTCTGCTTTACTAACAACACTTTCATCACACCCAACCATATCTCTCTCAAAAAAACAACTCTAGCAATTCCTTCTCAACTCTCGCTGCTTACCAAACCAGTCTCAGCTACCCATTATCAACTACCAACCGCACAAACATGTACACACAATCTTACACACCAAAAACACGGGTGAGAACCATGTAAAACCACAAACTTATTACCAGCAGTGGACATTTAACCATGTTTTGGGACATTGTAACATTAATGTCTTTTCACATTCTTAGTAGACCATGCTCTAATACCAACTGTAGTGACCCTGGATACTTATGCACAATAAGGCTCCATATCCAAGTCTACCTCTCACGATCAGACTGAAGTCTCGCAAGGAATATCCAACACAAGTGTCTAATAGGAATTTAAAAGACAATCATAAAAATATAAGACACAAGAAAGTACATGTTCTCATATTCATTTACCACAAATTACACTATCCCAATAGAATATTACATGTCCAAGAGAAAAGTACAACTACTTGGGGCATACCCTGAGGGAGTAAAGCTCACACTAAACACAACTACAACTCAACTGCTGGTGGTACAAGTCTGCCACAACGCCGCTGCATGCCAAACACACGGCAAACCTTGAAAAGAACTGTAAGGGAATGAGCCTCAACAAGTCATAGGCTCAGCAGAGACCTCCCAAAAACATAACAAACCAGCAACTGAAAGAAGAAACCAAGTCCTCAACCCCCAAGGGTCTCACTGGCAGCACTAACTGAAACACTACTGAAGTAAAATGTGCTAACCATAAACATAACTGAACTGCATTAAACATAAACACATTAACTACCATGACTTATAGGAAACAAGGGAAGCAACAGGACTAGTGTAGACACACCAGTCCATTATGGTAGTTGAAAGAACCATGACATAAGCCACATAGACCAACCACTGTCCGACGGTAACGAGACTGACAACAAGGAGTCAGTCCCCCACAGAATGAACGAGTGAAGAAAGGCCAAACATGCCAACAACAAATGAAGAGTAATAGGACTAACAACAAGGGTTAGTCCACCACAATACCCATGGTAACAAACACATTGGAGAACTACCCACACAAGGGTACAAAACCACAAATGGAAGGTCACACAACGCTACCCCCATAGAAACCGGTCCACCTCAACACCTAAAAAGTATAGCACACTGCGTACCACAACAGCCAACAACCCACATAGGGTACAGGTACCTGAAGCTACGAGGTACCACAACTAAACCACAAGTGCCACTGTCCCAACAGCACAGCCTACAACAAACGGTCACAAACCACAACTGGTGAGTCATCACTCACAAGCCACAACCACTGGCAAAGCACGAGTCGGAAGGAACGACATCACCACACGAGAACAAAATACTGGTTCATGATGCCAGTACTATTGGGTTTATATGTGTCAGGTTTGTTTTTGATGATGAACAATCCAAATTAATGTTATGAGCATATTTGAAACATGATCAAGCAAATGATAATCAAGAAAGAACATCTCAAGTGATTGTCTAAATGTTCTTTATATCTCACTAACAATGCTCTTAAATGTAGGTGTGAGTGTAGGCAAGACAATGTACCAAATTCCAGAGCAAAAAGCTCAAGAAAGTCACATTCAACAAGTGCCTATCAACAGACCCACAAGTCCCTGTCGATAGCTACACATAGGGAGATCAGACAGGTTTCAGGACAAGTGTACCTGTCGACAAATCCAAATCGTCTGTCGACAGCTACACACAGGAATTCATTTCCCGCAAGGCCAGTCTTCTGGATTTTTGCAAACCTGTCAGCACCTGTCGACAGATGCATTATTTGCTGTCGACAGACGAAGAGAAGATCTCAGTTCCGAGAATTGGACATGTTTCCTATCTGGGTGTTTCCATCTACCACGACTCTCCATACTTAAACACCCATATATAAGGAATGTTTTGAAGGTATTCCCGTATAGAAGCAACCACCAAACAAAACCCTAGCAAAATCTCAAGAGAAAAGCCTCTCTCTGCTGCTATGCTTCAACACTCCGTCCAGAGCGAAGAAGAACCATCTTCTAAACGGAGTTGAAGCCGGTTTGTCTGTTGTTCAAGCTTCTACATCAACTCATACCTGTCAAGACGAAGTTTGAAGCACAACTGGATGACCATCATGAAGAGTTCTATCTCAAGATTTGATTCTTCAACTCAGAACTCTTCTCTGTCTCTATTTTTCATGCTCGATGTGTGTGTTGGTGGGTCAAGTGTCTCTTGTGCTTGATTCACGTGGGTCATGTTGTTCTGATCGTGTGTTAACATCAGACAACATGAGTGTGTGTGTGTTGCAGTTGTTGAACTAGCTCATAAGCAGTCCTTCTGTGTGTGTGTGTGGACGGTGGACGTAGGATACACAAGTTGTGTACTCCGAACCACTTAAATCTTTGTGTCCTATGGATTGCATGTCTTTACGGTAGATGATTGGTAGGCACGTTAGTCTCTACACACGCTAGATAGGTTTGTTCATGTTTATTTACAACAAGTACACACATAGTAATTCGAATTCAAGTTAAATCTATTTGAGATTCAAAAAGTCTGTGTTTCCATCGAAAAGAAGGCAATAGTTGTTCTAGTTTACAATAATCTATTAAACCCCTTCTAGATACCATATTATATAATTTGCACATCTTCAATTAGTATCAGAGCCAGGTTTCTCCGATTTATTACTTTTAAGTGCTTGATATTACGATCAGGAGATTCTCGATCTCATGGAATCTAACAGGGGAAGTTTTGGCTGAAGGACATTCGGTGTCAAGACCACCCTTCTTTGATGGCACTGATTATCCATATGGGAAAAATCGCATGCAGGTCTTTCTGAGAGCTCAAAACTTTGAGCTATGGAAAATCGTCAAAAAGGAGCGTATGTCCTGCCCGAAGATGAAGATACTTGGACAAAGGACCAAATTGCTAAGGGAACTCTCAACTGGAGCGCACTGAATATGATGCAGTGTGTTGCGAACCCCAAGGAGTATTCAAGAGTCTCCACATACACTTCAGCGAAAGAGATGTGGGACAAGCTTGAACTCATCTATGAAGGTACGTCTGAGGTAAGGGAAACCAAAGCAAGCATGCTAATATCTGAATATGAAATGTTTAAAATGACAAATTATGAAACCATATCAGATATGTTTCCTAGATTCATGTTAATAATCAACGGGCTGAAAGGTCTTAAGAAAGAATACTCGAAAGTGACTTAGTTAGGAAGATACTTCGGTGTCTTCCATCTTCATGGAATACTAAGGCCACTGTCATTGAGGATTCTAAAGATCTCTCAAAAATGAAACAGGATGATTAATTGGGTCCCTGATGACATATGAAATAAATGTAAAAAGAAAAGAAATTGAAGAGAACAAGGAAGTCAATTGCTTTAAAAGCTTCAAATAAAAATTCTTCAAGTTCCAAAAAGGATGTTCAACAAGAAAGTGATGAAGATATAACGTCTAGTGATAGTGTGAGCAATGAAATGGCAATGCTCACTAGACAGTTCAAGAAGTTTCTTAAATTCAAAAGAAGAGGCTCAGGTAACTCCAAACCCTTCAGAAGAAAGATTTTTCAAATAAATTTGAGTCCAATAAAAAATCTGAATTGTGTGCTATGAGTGCAAGAAACAAGGGCATATGATAGGAGATTGCCCTGAGCTCAAGAAGAAACTGAAGAAGGGAAGTTCACCTTCAAGAAAGCCAAGGCCATGTTGGCAACTTGGAGTGATGAAGACGAAGACGAGGATTCACAACATAATTCTAGAGATGATGAGTTCACTGCTTAATGGCAAGGAGTAATGACTCCACAGACATAAATTTCCTTTGAAAATTATACTGTTGATGAATGGAAGAAGCTTACACTATACTGTTTGAAAGATTCTGTGAATTCAAGTGTGAAAATACAGCATTAAAAAACGAATCAATCCACTTATTCATAGTACACCCAATGATGAACAGATTGAAGTCCTACATAAAGAAATTCAAATGATGAAAATTGATGAGGAAGCTCATAATGAAGAAATGGATTGCATAAAAGTTAAATTGCAAGGGAGTGAAAAGAAAAACAAAGCCTATCATTTCCCTTGAAACTCTTCAAAATGAACATCATGAGATTAAGAAAAAGTTGGAACAAGCTGAAAAAGATTTAAAAGGAAAATTTGAAGATCTTACAAGATTTTAAAAGGAAAACAAAATCTTGATGCTATCTTAGGATCAAATACCTTTGTTGCAAAGCATGGGATTAGATTTCAACCAGTAAAACAAAAGAAAATTGGTGAAACCTTGATAACCTCTTTTGTTGATTCTAGCCCAAGCACAAGCAAACAAGCCCCTTCTAAGAACAAGAAAAATCAAGTCAAGGGTAAGCAACAGCAACCCAAACAAAAGCTCTCAAGTGCTCAAAAGAATAAGCAGTCTGTCAACAGGCTCAATGAAAGCTGTCGACAGGACTGGAAGAATGCTGCCAAGGGACAGCCTTCTAGACAACATAAAGGAAAAAGGCAATTGAATGTACAAGAAAATAACAAAACGAATGATTTAAGAAAATCTCCATCATGCAATGTGTGTAAGAAACTTGGCCACAATGAAAGTCATTGCTGGAATAATCTAAACAAATTTGGATTCCGAAGCACATGATTTTTGGCATGAATGATACATTAGGACCCAAAGTAATTTGGGTACCAAAACCTCTTGTCTGATCCATATATGTAGGAATGCCTAGCAGCCCAAAATCAAAACAAATGGTACTTAGATAGTGGCTGCTCGAGGCACATGACGGGCGACAAAGACAAATTTTGTTTGCTGGTGGAAAAAGTCGGAGGTCAAGTTGTCTTCGGGGGTAACAATAAAGGTCAGATCATTGGTTCAGGTAAGGTTGGTAAGTATGCCTCTAACTCAATAGACAATGTTTTGTTAGTTGATGGTCTTAATCACAATTTGCTTAGCATAAGCCAACTGTGTGATAAAGGTCATAAAGTTGTTTTCGAATCAAGTTTATGTCAAATTGTTAATAAGGAAATAGGAAGTCTTAAATTTTCTGGAAAAAGGTGAACAACATTTATTTATAGATTGGAGATCCAGAAAACAAAAATTTGTGACTTGTTGCAAATAAATAAGGTGAGCTTACTTTGTGGCATCGTAGGCTTGGCCATGCAAGCTACAATGTTTGCACAAGATTATGAAGCAGAAATGGTAAGTGGACTTCCTGAAATTTATTTCAATAAGAATGAAGTTTTTGTGATGCATGTGCACAGGAAAACAAACCCGGAAATCTTTCAAATCAAAAGCACCGGTAAGAACCTCTAAACCTTATGAACTGTTGCACATGGACCTTTTTGGACGTACTAGAACTCTAAGTCTCAATGGCAAACGGTTTGATTTTGTCATTGTGGATGACTTTTCTAGGTCCACTTGGGTCAAATTTTTGGCACATAAAAATGAAGCACTTAAAGTCTTTGAAGATTTCTTTAATAAGATTGAGCATGGAAATGTTCATAAGATATGCTCAATTCGCACTGATCACAGGGGAGAGTTTGATAACAACTCATTTTTCTGATTTTTGCAGGCTCCACAGGTTAGAACACTTGTTTTCCTGTCCAAGGACTCCGGAACAAAATGGCGTAGTGGAGAGAAAGAATAGGACCTTGGTGGAAATGGCTCGCACTCTTCTGGTCGAAAGTCAACTCTCAAGGAGCTTTTGGGCAGAAGCGGTGAACACCTCTTGCTATATTCTCAATAGAGCCATGGTAAGACCTGTGATGAAGAAAATCCCTATGAACTGTAAAAGGTAAGAAACCCAGTATTGGGTACTTCAGGGTTTTTGGCTCAAAAGTGTTTATTCATAACATGATAAAGTTGATGTGGACAAGTTTGAAGCCAAAAGTGATCAAGGTATTTTTCTTGCATACTCAGAACACTCTAGAGCATATAGGGTGTTTAACAATAAGAATAAAACTGTGGAAGAAACTCCACATGTTGTCTTTGATGAGTATCATGCAAAAACTAACAATTCAAATCTTCACAGGACTCAAGATGGAAATGATGGAACAATTCTCCAAGAACAACAACAAGTAAAAGCAAAAAGAGATTCTCAAGCAGCACCAAAAACTAAAAGTGGATATTTTCGCAAGTACAATGATGATGACCATCAAATCTTTTTCAAAAAGGGAGATGATGAGCCTAATGAAGATCCACAAGAGGAAGAACCTCAAGGTGAATCCCCTCAAGCAAGCCCTCCTCAAGATCAACTTCCACAAGTTCAACATCAGCCTGGTCCTTCAACAGTCACCAATGTGAGGTATTCCAAAGATCACCCACTTGAGAATGTGATAGGGAATGTAATTGATAAAGTTCAAACTAGGTCTCAGGTTAGACAAATAGTTGAACAGGATCATTTAGCTTTTGTCTCTCAAGTGGAATCTAAAAATGTTGAAGAGGCTCTAAAAGAAAACTCATGGATTGATGCTATGCATGAGGAACTTGGTCAATTTCAAAGAAACAATGTCTGGAGTTTAGTTCCTAGAACCCCTGAGATTTTTGTCATAGGCACTAGATGGGTATTTAGGAATAAGCTAAATGAAGAGGGTTAAGTGGTAAGAAATAAAGCTAGACTGGTAGCAAGAGGATACAATCAAGAATTTGGTGTAGACTTTGAAGAATCCTTTGCTCCTGTAGCTAGACTTGAAGTAGTTGGAGTCTTGTTGGCGTATGCATGCTCACACAAGTTCAAACTCTTTCAAATGGATGTTAAAACTGTCTTCTTGAATGGCTACATCAAAGAGGAAGTCTATGTTTCTCAACCACCTGGATTTGAGGACCATGAAAAGCCTAACCATGTTTATAAATTGCACAAAGCTCTTTATGGTTTGAAGCAGGCACCCCGAGCTTGGTACGACAGACTAAGCAATTTTTTGGTGAGCAAAAACTACTCAAGAGGTAAAGTGGACCAAACCCTTTTCACTAAGAAAGTTCGCAATCACATAATTGTTGTTCAAGTTATGTAGACGACATCATTTTTGGTTCCACTAACCCATCACTGTGTGAAGAATTCTCAAAACACTGCACAGTGAATTTGAGATGAGTTTAATGGGGAGCTTCAATTTTTCCTTGGTTTGCAGGTTAAACAACATGAAGATGGCTTCTTTTATCAACCAAGAAAAATATGTTAAGGAGCTTCTCAAAAGATTTCAGTTTGAACAAGCTAAGCCTGATTCAACACCAATGAGCACAAGCATAAAATTGGGAAATGATGAGAAAGGTAAACCGGTAGATGCAAAGCAATTCCGAGGTATGATTGGCTCACTTCTTTATCTTACTGCAAGTAGACCGGATATACAATTCAGTGTTTACCTTTGTGCTAGATATCAATCTAGTCTAAAGGAAAGTCATTTGGTTGCAGTTAAGAGAATATTCAGATATCTCTCAGGTACGTATGATTTGGGTCTTCGGTATCCAGCAGGAAGTAGCTTTGATTTTATATCATATTCTGATGCTGACTATGCTGGATGTAAAATTGACAGAAAAAGCACTAGTGGGTACTGCCAATTTCTTGGTGGTTGCATGGTTTCGTGGGCATCCAAGAAGCAACACTCGGTTGCACTCTCCACTGTAGAGGCAGAATATGTTGCTGCAGGAAGTTGTGCGGCTCAAGTGTTGTGGATAAAAAGTCAACTATCTGACTACAACATTGACATTGGATGCACACCTATCCTATGTGACAACACTTGTAGTACCCCGAAAAATCCATTAATTAAAAATTATGGATAAATTGAAATTTTATCAATTAATAAATTCAACTAGTTAATAGGTACGCATTATTATCACATGCGTATAAACCCATATGAAAATTTCGTAAAAATAATAATTATACTTTAAATAATATTCTCTAATGACCCATCATTAAATTTGGGCACAGAAAAATCATTTAGATCAAGTTTAAGAAATTATGTGACTTATTAGCATAATTAAGGAATAAGTCGAAGAACCATTATTTTATGAGCCAAAGTGGTTTATAAATAAAAATAAACATGTGGGTAGACTTTAAATAATATGGGTCGATAGCCCGTTATAATATTTGGTTCAATGGACAATCTTGACCCACGAATAAATCCTTTAATAAAAAGAATAATTAAAACCCATTAAGTAAAGTAAGAATATGGGTTGTACAATTAGGCTCACATGAGTTGTTGGGCTAAGAGTAAGAGCCCAACTGTCGAAGGTTAGAAATATTGGCATTAAATCAAATTAAAAATAAGAAATAAATTAAATAAGTGTGATAAATAGATTTAAATTAGAATAAAGGGTGAATAAAATAAAATAAAACAATACCCATTAAGTTAATTAGTAATGGGTTTGGTTAATGGACCTAACATGAATTGTTGGGCCCAAATGAGAAGAGCCCGTCATGAGATGGGAAGTAATTAGGTTAAATTCGTACCTAAAAATAGTAATAAATAGAAAAGGGTTAAGATAATGACTATTTTAACTTTTACTTATCTTAAAAAGAGTTCACATCCCATCCTAACACATTAGCCACGAAATTAGATCTCTCCCCAAGCCAACTAAGTGATAAATGTTAGAAAAGGAAGAGAAAATGTGTAAATTTGGAGTTAATATTTAATAAATTAAAAAGGGGTAAGATAATGACTAAACTAGCTTATAAATATCTCTACAAGAGTCCTAGACCTACCCTAACCCTTTACCCACAAAATTAACTCTCTCCCCTATCCTATTAGGTAGATAATGGCAAGAAAATAAGGAGATAATTGTGGAATTTCGGAGTTTGAAGAGGAGAAGAGAGTTTTGAAGTGTTAGGACTCTATTATCAAACAAAATGCCCCAAATCTGTCCCTACCACCCCATAGCTCATGGTGGGAGTAGGGTGTAAACGAGCTGATATGTTCAACGAGTAGCTCGATATTCGGCTTGATAAAAATTCAGTTCGGCTCGTTTATTTAATTAACGAGACGAGTTTGAACAAAAAAAAAAGCTCGACGAGCTGAGTCTGGACACATGTGAACTCGACTCGATTATGCTCGTGAACAACTCGTTTAATTACTCGTTAAGAGCTCAATTAAATACTCGTTAAAAATTCGTTTAAATACTCGTTAACAATTTGTTTAAATATTTTTTATTAAAATAAATGTTAACTTGTTATTTTTATAGAGTTATAATTAAATTATGAAATGTTTTTGAGGAATTAAATATAAAAGACTAAATATTAGAGGGTATATGTACAAATTTTATAAATAAAGTATTTGTAAAAATCTGATTTTAATAATATAAGGGTATATGTATAAAAATAGGTTTTCCAAGGTTCACAGGCACCGCAGCTTCATCTTCTTCCTCCCGAAGCGGCGACGCCGCGATAGGGCGCCGCGTCTCGGCGGTTCAAGCTTCCTCCCCCGCGCCAGTGAAGCATCGCCGGCGGCTCAAGCACCTGCACAGGCGCCCTGTCGCGGCGGTTCAAGCATCGCCGGAGCAGCCGCCGGCGATGCTTGAACCACTCAAGCACCTGCACAGCCGCCACCGGAGCTTCCTCCCCTGTGCCGGTGAAGTGGAACCTTCGACGGGTCACCGGTGGACCACCGCGGACCCCTTGTCTATGCCGGAGGGAGCTTCCAACGGCAACGGTGGGGTGGCCGCAGAGTGGCCTGCTGCTGTGCCCCCTGGCTGCTACCGCGGAGCAGTGCGCGGAGGCCGGCCAGTTGCGGCCGGACAGATGTCCCTGCAGCCCACCTCTCATCGCCGCCGGGCATCTCGACCAGAGGGAGCATTCTCCTGCAATCCTGCGGCTGGGCAACCACCCTGCCACCTCCCTCCTTGAGCTGTCACCCCTTCCGTCACCGGCCAAATATCTACCACTGCTTCTCACAACCATAATCCCATATCAGAAACAGAAAGACCAAGGGTGGTCTTAGTCCATTATAAAATAAAGTCCCCATTGCGTGTTCTTTTCCTCAAGTTGGCCTAGAGCTCGTGGTTGAGTTCAAATTGGGCCTTCACATTTTAATTCCCCCAACGAAAATATTTTGGCCATTGTTTTAGTATTTATTAAAAGTAAAATTTATTTAAGTATTTAATTTTAATTTTAATTCTAATTAGAATCGAGTTGAGTTTGTTTAGTATATAAACGAGCTGAATTTGTTTATAGCTCGTTTATGTAGTAAACGAGCTGAGTTCGTTTAGAGCTCGTTTATGTAGTAAACGAGCTGTTCGACGAGCCGAGTTCAAGTTCAAAAAATATTTAACGAGTCGAGTTCGAACAGTGGTTAGGAAAGCTCGACGAGTTTCGAGTCGAGTTCGAGCTCGGAAAAAAATAAACGAGTTCGAGTTTGAGCAGAGTATAACTTGGCTCGACTCGGATCGTTTACACCCCTAGGTGGGAGATTTAGGAGAAGAAGGGGACGGCTGAGGAGCAAGGAATCTTGGAGGAGGAAGCTTGGACAAGGAGATTTCACCTCGTTCTTCATCAAAAACCCTAGATTTTCAATCTTGCAACGAAAGGTAGGCAATCTCTCAAGCTAAATTCGTGTAAAAATTATCCTAGGTAGACTTCATGAACCTCTTCAAAAGCCCTCTCATCTCGTTGTATTTTGCTCGTCCATTTGGGCGGATTAATTGCTTGAAATCCTACTATTACCATGAACCTGAATCCTCATGTTTGCTCTATACCCCCGCATGTACTTGTTCTCATGCCATGAGAAAATTCTCATATATACTACATTGTATTAGCTTTCAAACACCTCTAGTTTTGTTATATTTCGATCTCCCATGAGGGAGAATTAATTGTTTGAATCTCTATCAGATCCATGCACTCGACCCTTCATGTTCGCTTGTGAACCTCGTGCATACTTAACTTCATACCATGATAAAATTCTTATAAATACTAAATCTTGTTAGCTTTCGAACGCCTCTAGTTTCAAAATTTTTGATCATGTATCCATTACCAATTAATTCATTGAATCTTAATAGTGCATGTTTAGGTCACAGAAATGTAACCCGATCAAAACATGCCTAAACCTTGTATATTTTCAAACTGACCATACAGGTTGATAGATATATGTGTCTACTTTCATTTAAAACTAGTTTCGTGGTTTTTGAATCATCATGCGATTTTATATTGAATTTACAAGTGACCTGTATCAAACAGGAAATGCCTAGGAAAAAGGGAAAAAGGGCTGGACCCTACTGATATCGCGACGGTGCGACCCGCCGCGATATCAGCCGGGCCGCGCCCCACTGTCACGTCACGTTGAGAACGCGGCGGATAAAGCCGCCGCAATATCCACCTTGAACCGGGCCAGACCGGTCGGTTCGCTTGTCGCGCCCAGCTGCCTTGTCGCGACCTGGAGTCGCGACGGGTACCCCTGTCACGTTAACAGAAAAATAGCCAGAACCCGAAATTGCTTATATACCCTTGCTCTACTTGCTAATTATCCATTATTTAGCCTTAATTAAACATTCTTATTCATAATTTGATCTGAATAAATATTAATGTGCAATAAAGTGCATGAATCTAATTAATTTAAAAGCTTTGTGCACAATCCATCATGCTCTTTTGATTTCATACACTTGCACACACTTAACCATCATGTTGCCATTAAACCTTAGTAAATTACTCAATAATGTATATGGTAATTAAGTGAAACTAATTACATAATTTCTCTATTATTTAAATGACACATGTCTTCATTTTATTCGCGTGATTTGTACACCGTTATCGCGTCCCTCTGCCTTCGATCACTCGGGGCAAAACGGACAACATTTTGTTATACACTTTCTCTTGACTTGGACCACCTCTCCATCGGGAATACTCTCGACTGGACCAGGGACTCCTTGTCAAGGCCTCCGTAAGTCTTCTTGGCTTTGGCGCACATCCTTAGTCGACGAGCTGGTTGTACCTTTAAATCCCTCTACACTTTTAGAGATCAATATGATCCAAAATGGCCTTAGTGGATTCTCTCTTATCTTGTGATCACGCCGAACCATCTAGCCTGTGTTCGTAGCACGGCTAGTGGAGCAGATGTGACTTCTACCAGACTGCCAGTACCCGACCTGGTGCTGTGCAACTGTTACTATCGTGGTTTATCATTGTTTTACTATTATACCCTTATCTCATCTACTATCCTTGTACTCTCATCTAGTCACGTTCACTCTACTATCTTGTCTATTCATCTAGTACTCTCTTGAGACTCTTGAGCTGTTGCGGCTCCTATTGCTTGTACTATACATGACTGTCTAGTGCCATAATATGGGTCCAGTGGCCCTACTGACTCAAATGCATATAGTGCAGGGCACGGAGAGTGTCCGAGGGGCTCCAATCTAGTCCTAGGGGCAGAGAGCCACCCGAAAATACCTATAGGGGCTATTGACGGTGTTCTGCATTACATCGGTTCTGACTATACTATTTTGGCTAGATATCTAATTGTTATAATACTAGTCTGAGGAGTTCAGATGTACTGTAATATCATGAAATGGCTACTATCCTAAAGTGACTATTGTCGTACTCTTCTAGTGCACTGTGGTGCAACCATACACGTTATCTCTTTACATGTTATCTCGATACACATTATCTCTTTACACGCTATCTCTTTACACGTTATCTCGTTACACGTTTACACGCTATCTCGTTATATGGTTTTTTCTCTATCATTCTAGTTTTGAAATATTCTTGTGAAGTGTATTATCGTTCACTTGTTATTGCATGCTATCATTCTCTTGATATAGTATGTCATTAATCTCTCGTTATCTTGTACTACTACTCCTTGAAACTATACTTGATCATTCACTCTAGTTATCCTGCGTTACAAAACATTAATCACTTAAAGCATGCTTGTTTACACTAGATATTAAGTCCTACTGAGCGTTATTGCTCACCCTTCGTTATTTGTTATTGTGTTTTCAGGTAAGTCGAATGATGACCTTACTCACAACAATGGGTTTGGACTGGAGTGATGAGCGTCCTGGAGTCATAGCGATGGATTGTCCCCAGTATCCTAGAGTTAGTTTTTAGTTGCTTAGTTATCATTTCCAAATGTAATGAAGTCATTGAGCCTATGTTTGGCTCTGAATTAGTGGTTGTAATAGTTTAGATGAATTATTAATAAAATGATGAGTTTTAATTGCAATTATTGTTCATTAGTTGCTCTGATATTTGTGAATGTATGCGCAATTTTGTTACCATACACGTTGTTCATGCCTCCCTGATTTATTCCGCTGCTAAATTAGCAGGGCATGACAACACTAGTGCCATCAATCTCTCAATGAACTCAGTCCAACACTCTAGGACAAAACACATTGAGATTAGACATCACTTCTTGAGAGATGAAGTAGCCAACAAATCCTTGGAGCTTAGCTTCATACCCACTGATAAGAAATTAGCTGACATTTTCACAAAACCATTGGCTGACGATAGATTCACAACATTGAGAAGAGAATTGGGATTGTGCATAATGCAATGAAGCCCATACCAAACATTGAAGTATATGATCTTTGTGTGCACTGACTATGAGGTATATCAAATGGTAAACTGTGGAAGAACAAGTTATGCTTGTTTGGAAACTATTATTATGCATGAGAAAACATTCTATGCCTCGTATCCATAGTCAAGTTGCACATAAAGGTCATTCAATTCAAATAAGGTATATGGTTTCTTTTCATTTTGCCCACTCATTATTGCGAACAAATGGATGTCTGTGTTGGAATGTTTTATTTACGAACTTGTGTGCAATTGCTTGTTAAACATATGGAAGTCTGTCTTCAATTGCTTGAATGTTGAGTTTCCACATGCACACACTATGGGGGAGCAAAGTTAAGTTAGATGAGTGAATTTTTTAGGGAAACTATCTATTCTTCATTTGCTTTATTTCCCTTGCATGAGGCTCCAATCATATCTCTCATCTCATCCTTCAAAAAGCTTTCTCACAGCTCCTGTCGACAGTCCCATTCATTGCTGTCGACAGCCACTAGCACGTTTTCCTCTCCTCGAACTCAACATCTTTCAGTCTGTAAGCATCTGTCGACAGCCAACATTGTATCTGTCGACAGATGCACCCCTCCTGAACTCAGTAGTTCCACACTGTTAGCAGCTATGGACAGGCTCACTATAGTTGTCGACAGATAAACCTTTCACTGAGTTCTTCATATCCTTTCTCAACCTATTTCATGAGCACACTTCCCTACTGCATTTAAGGTGAAAATTGGTGACTTACTTGTGTTATAATCTTTCATATCCACATAATACCAACGATATTATCTAAATCACAATGATTTTGACATACTATTCTTTTGTGAGTCTAGGTTGCATCATTTTGAGTACATTTAACAAATCACATGAGTCTAACCTAACTCACTTGAATAACTCCCTTGTGGACTATCATTTCTCAAAGTCACGTGATAAGTCCAAAGGTCATTGAAGGTTATGTCTAGCATTGGCTTTTAAACCTTATCTAACTCTTGACCTTGATCAAAAAAAATAAAAATAAATAAAAGGAGAAAAGCTACCTATTTTAAACACTAAAATGTGTATCAAAAATATAATAAGGGAACCAAAGCATAGCAATGCTAAGTATTGCTGAGTAACCGGGGACATAGGCATCACAATGTTTGTCTTCGTGCGAAAAGCTTACTCATTAACTCTGTATAATGGTCTGATGGTCACTTCCACTGAGTAACTGGGGATACAGACATTACCCATGTCTATCTTCACGTAAAAAGGTCATAGTGATCCTAATTACCACTTTTCTCTTACTGTTTGTTCAGAAACAAATCATAAAAGAAGAAATAGAGTGTAGCCTCCTCTTTTTTTCTTATCAAGGACAATATGTTGTTAATGATTAATTGCCCATGTAGACATCCTTTTCATACACCTTTTGACTGTCACCCACTAAGAAATATGTTTTTCTGCAATGGTTTTATTCAATAGGATTATCTTATTTTCATATGTTTTTGTACAATGTATTCTTCATGCTGCAACTTGAGATTCCTGGAATGTTATTTCACAACCATTGTAGATGTTTGACGTGTCCTAATATTAGTGGGTATGACATTTTATAATGTGTATTTACCTATTTTTCACCTTATGTACACATTGGACGCTCATTGCCCCAAAAAATTCTGTCAAAATGCCTCTCTGGAACATTTCTGAGTGTGCCTGTCGACAGATGAATGTGCATCTGTCGACAGCCGGTGGCAGGCTCTGTTTTGGAAGCCCAACGGGCGTCTCTTTAGGGTTGGATTTTGTGGGTCCTTGTCCTTTGAAATTCTTTCCACTCTTTAAAAGGGAACCCATGACCCTTTCCTCCCTTTTCCACTTCCAAAACCTCCTCCTCCTTCCTTCTCCACCAAACCCTTCTTCTCTAAGGCGCCAGACCCAGATTCTGCCCCTTCTGGTTCTTTCTTCCTCCTCGTGTTTTTCTTCTTCTTTCAGAGTTCTTCTCCACTCTGAGCTGCTCTCTTTCTCATGGCTCCCAAGGGCAAGAAACTTTCTTCCCGTCTCCGTCCCTTATCTCCCGAAGTCGGTGAGGGTTCCGGGGCTCCTGCCGAGTGCCGAACCAAGCATTGTGATGATCGGCAGCCCAAGCTTGTCGTTCCCCGAGGTTTGCAACTCACCATGGTTTCGGGAACTTTCAGCAAATTCGTTCAGCCCCGCTGTGTTGATTTCCCTTCTTTGGGAGACATGTTCCCCAATCTCCTACCCCTCTTTGACACCAGGGTTGGACGGTATTTCTCTATTCTCACCAGAACTACTCTCCTACTGTCGTCACAGAGTTTTTCAATAATCTTGGCCTGTCTGGGGATGGGGATCTCTATACCTCTGTCAAAGGTACTCCTTTCAAGCTTACCTCCAACCTCATCAGCACTGCAATTCAAATTCCTAGCTCTGGGGCTGATGTGCTTCTCAGCCACCCTTCTGCAGCTGAATACTATCATCTCGTTACCCTCCAACCTTATGATGCAACTAAGAAAATTGCCAAATTGAATGCCAACTCCTTTCCCCCACTGAATAGAATGATCCATCACATCTTCACCACCCTGATTGCTTCAAAGCATGGCAGTCGGGAACTCGTCACTGAGGTTCATAAATCTCTCTTTTTCTTCTTCCTCAAGTGCGAACAAATCAACTTGTCCGCACTCATGCTTCACCTGATCCGTCAATGCTTCTACAACCCCAGGTGATCAATGTCATATGCTTGCCTGATCACTTCCCTTCTTCTCTTCATTGGGATACATATTCCTGATAGTGAGCTTGTAGCCCTCAAATCTCGCAGTGCCTTTGATCTCACTGCTGCCCATCGGATGGGCTATAAGCTGCTTGATGGGGTTGTCACAAGGGAACTCAAGGGTAAGGACCAGGGAGCTGATGAAGATGAATCTAATGAAGATGATGCTAATGAAGAATCCCAGTCCGAGCCAATGGAGGCTCAGGGAGATGAAGCTGATGTTGCTGTTGATGACCAAGCGCCTGATGAGCCCTCTCTTTGAGATTTCATCTCTGCTCAAATGGCACAAATGCAGCTCCATATGACCACTTGTTTTGAACATCTAAATGCTCGATTGGATCATGTTGGTACCAGCTTGGATGCACTGGCTGATACCCAAGTCCAGCTTTAGATAAGTCTTACCAGGCTCTCTACAGAGCTTCATGGACTCCGTCAGGCCTCTACACCACCTGGGAATGACGATGTCTAGAGAGTCTAGGCGTCAGTTATCTAGTGTTTATTTTTCTTTGGTTAGGGTCTTGTCACTGTTATCTAAGTTTTCTCTCACAATCATGTTATTTCCTTCCCTTGCACTTCTTTTTGTCATATCATGAGTCACTTTTGTAACTGTGTTTAATGAATGCTCAATCAATGGAATTCACAGTTATTTGCTTATGTTCTACTCATGTGTACATAAAGTGTCTTTTTGGATGTTGCCAAAAGGGGGAGAAACATCACTTATGCATAAATTGAAAATTTTGTCATCATCAAAAAGGGGGAGAATGTTGGGTTTATATGTGTCATATTTGTTTTTGGTGATGAACAATCCAAATTAATGTTATGAGCATATTTGAAACATGATCAAGTAAATGATAATCAAGAAAGAACATCTCAAGTGATTGTCTAAATGTTCTTTATATCTCACTAACAATGCTCTTAAATGTAGGTGTGAGTGTAGGCAAGACAATGTACCAAATTCCATAGCAAAAAACTCAAGAAAGTCACATTCAACAAGTGCCTATCGACAGCTACACACAGAGAGATCAGACAGGTTTCAAGACAAGTGTACCTGTCGACAGATCCAAATTGTATGTCGATAGCTACACACAGGAAATCGTTTCCTGCAAGGCCAGTCTTCTAGATTTTTGCAAACCTGTCAGCACCTGTCGACAGATGCATTGTTTGCTGTCGACAGATGAAGAGAAGATCTCAATTTCGAGAATTGGACATGTTTCCTATATGGGTGTTTCCATCTACCACGACTCTCCATACTTAAACACCCATATATAAGGAATGTTTTTAAGGTATTCCCGTACAGAAGCAGCCACCATACAAACCCTAGCAAAATCTCAAGAGAAAAGTCTCTCTGCTGCTCTGCTTCAGCACTCCATCCAGAACGAAGAAGAACCATCTTCTAAACAGAGTTGAAGCCGGTTTGTCTGTTGTTCAAGCTTCTACATCAACTCATACCTGTCAAGACGATGTTTGAAGCACATCTGGACGACCATCGTGAAGAGTTATATCTCAAGATTTGATTCTTCAACTCAGAACTCTTCTTTATCTCTATTTTTCATACTCGGTGTGTGTGTTGATGGGTCAAGTGTCTCTTGTGCTTGATTCACATGGGTCATGTTGTTCTGATCGTGTGTTAACATCGGACAATGTGAGTGTGTGTGTTGTAGTTGTTGAACTAGCTCATAAGCAGTCCTTCTGCATGTGTGTGTGGACGGTGGACGTAGGATACACAAGTTATGTACTCCGAACCACCTTAAATCTTCGTGTCCTATGGTTTGCACATCTTTACGGTAGATGATTGTTAGGCACGTTAGTCTCTACACATGCTAGATAGGTTGTTCATGTTTTATTTACAACAAGCACACACATAGTAATTCGAATTCAAGTTAAATCTATTTGAGATTTCAACAAGTCTGTGTTTCCATCAAAAAGAAGGCAATAGTGGTTCTAGTTTACAGTAATCTATTCAACCTCCCTTCTAGATTACCATATTATATAATTATGCACATCTTTCAAGTACCCAACCCGGACAACACAACACAAGAAGCACCTCTCAGTCTTGCAGTCAAGGACGAAGGGTCCAACTGCCACTCCACAACCACACAGTAAAGCCAAAGAATAGTGGAGACCAACCAACACCACACCTGCAAGCCACACCACTGTAGACCCATGTCTGGCACCTTTAGAGACTCTGGTCTGAGCTCTCTAAAGTGAGGTACTAGAAACAAGACTAGCTAGGAACCATTACGTCTACTGGTATCCATCCCCCAACCACGAGTGCGCTATAAGCAACCGAGTACACCCACAACACACAAGTCGTTGCCCTATTGCCATCATTCCCTCCATCGGATGTACAACTCAAACACAGGAGTGAGGGTGTCCAGGAATATGACACTGACCTTGACAGTACACACAGTATCGAGACAAATCCCAAGCACAACAAACACAACGTGCCTAGCTCACAAAGAACCTAGGGTACCCGACTAGAGAGACATTCCGGAATAGACGTCGGACCACCAAACTCGACAAACACACAACCCACGATGTATATTAACCAAGTAGTTAACATAATTAACGTAATTAACTTAACTTCCTAACTAATCATTATCCAAATGATTAAATCTATAGCATGCTTAACACAAATAACCACATTAACGTCACTATTAAAACTTAATAATTAACCCGAAACGAATTCATTAACTTAAATTGCTTTATGGACATAATAACAACTTACACACCTTAACAGTACCCTAGAATACTAGGGCTAGGTCAACACCAGACCATCAAAGCCCAACCACCACCAATAAACCTCGGAAGCTGAAACATGACAAACACAAACGTTGCCTTTAAGAATGTGATGACCTATCCAGACGCGATTCCAAACCGAACGTTGTAGGGCCAGCGTCATGACCATAACGCGATGGCCCGATACATCGCGTTCAGGAAAAATGGTCAAACACTGACAGTCAAAGCGTAAATCATGACCGAACGACATGATGCAATAAAGACCACAACAAGCCATGCATAAAATTGCAACGGACCACACCAACGCGTTCAACAAGAACACGACAGGACGAATGGTCATGTACATACCAATCAGTCCAGCATCGGTCGGAAGACATGAATGCGACGACCCATGTCATTACGTTCATAATAAAATGCAACGGTTCAATCCATCGCCTTCTCAGGTACACAACTGAACTCCCTTCCCTTCTTCAGAAACCGTCCACACACATCATGCCACTCATACAGAAGCTCAAAAAACAAAAGCTGAACTACCACATACTATCATATCATGTTTTTAAAGCTTTAAACCAATTAAATAACACAAAGTAAAAGAGGAAGTCTCCCTACCAACTCGAAGAACCCGCAAAATGCAAGAAACGTCGTACTGCTGGCAAGTCCACGCTCTGGGAGTCCTCCTCGCATGGAACCCTCACTGAGCCAGCCACCTGGAAGCCGAAAATGCCAAAAGAGCTACAAAACCTCCTCCCCTTCACTGGACAGAGCCACCTCTACTCTATTTGGCCCGAAATAGAGCAATAAATGCCACAGTCAAAATCGCGACATAGGAAGACGTCGTGTTTAACATGCATTAAATGCGACGGGCTTAACCGTCACCAAACGCGCTGCGCACCGGAAAGGCGGTTTGGTGAATCGCGACGTAGGAAGCTGTCGCGTTCAAATCGTGACGACATACCCCGTCGCCTTCTTCACCAGAAAACCTGTAAGCTATATGGGCTAAAACTTAAGGCCCACAACACCCACACAAGACCTTGACCCCACATTGGCCATGAGCACCATGCCAGAACCATTAAACACGAATCCAAATAGCTGCGACGTTACACTTTTTCTTACTTCTAATAGTTCCACAGCCAATGACTAACCCCTCTCCATTGTCTCCATATGTTATTGTTCCTTCATCGAGTTTAATTGATATGAATAGTCTCTTGTCCCTTGTAATGTGTTTAGTGTTGAATTGTGTGTTTTGATGATGACATATTGTACACAATCTGATGATGCCATAGTGTACATATGTGGGAGATTGTTGTGTTGTATCTTGACAATGACATGTTGTACATATCGTCTATTGTAGACACAACATTCACAATGTTTTGATGATAAATCATAAGTGCTTTCATGTTGTATATCCTTTAATTCATCATTGCAAATCATAGATTGAATGGCCACATTGAAATCATGCTTATAGGAACATCAAATTTTCACATTTGGTCACAGATGTTCACAAGAAATCAAACTTAACATCTAATTGGTGTATCTGCATCTGAAGTACACCAAGCATATCTTGTTGCTTGAGGACCAAATTCAGTACATCATCTATGATCCTACTAGTATATGTTGGCCCACTTGATAAGGCATCACGCTAACATAGAGGGGGGGGGGGTGAATAGGTTTTCTGAAATCTGAAACATAAACTTAGACACAGAAAAATACCACTTAAAAGATTGGTTAGTTAATGTAGTTAAGTGTGATAGAGAGTAGCAGTGCGGAAGCAAATGTAGACAATCATACAAGGAACACAAGGAATTTTATCCTAGTTCGGTACTTCATAGAAGGAAGACCTACTTCCAGTCCCCAAGCAAATCTTGGGATTTCACTAACCGGGGTACAATCCCCCCAAGGATATACAAACCCCTAGCTCCCTGCTGGTCCTCTTCCTTTCCGAGCAGGAAGGAGACTCACTTCTATTATAGGTCAAGAAGATAACCTCTTGAAACAAACCCCAGTGCGGTATCACTAGACTTAAACCCCTAGCTAGGTTCTACACTGAGTACAGTCCCTCAGCTGGACAGAAACTGCCAACAACTTTACTCTCCTTCTCTTCACACAGGAAGAGACTCACTGTATACAGTCCTACAGCTGGACAGAGATCTTTCTTAGAAAAGAAAGAACAGACTGAGAGTTTTACAAGAAAGGATTCAAACCCAGAAACTCTCAGTGAAAGACTCTCCCCAAGAATTACAAAGAGCACAGAGAGAGTGAAGAGAGGAATGCTTGAATGTTAAGAAGACTTTTGCTCTTGAAAGCTTCTCTTGAATAAGGCTCAAGCCCTTTCTCTCTTTCTTTGAGTGTATGTGGCGTTGAGGCTTCTCACTGGATGTACACTCATACAAAGATCTTCAGGAAAGCTTTGCACTTGTTCTTTAGCCTTGCTTCATCTTTTATATGGAGCAGCTTTGAAGAGATCTGTTGAAACTCTTCTAGTTGTTGCTGATCTTTCTATTCTTCTTCTTCTGACTGACAGCCACTTGGTGGTCGATGAGGTCTACAAGCATAGAAGAAAGTGTTTATACCAAAGAGTGTTTCTGTCAGAAGGCTCATACCTCTGTGTTTCCTGCTGACAACCAAAAGTGGTAGCTAATCCCTTTTTGTCTAATAGGAAGGAAGATATCCTGTGAGATAAGGAAAAAGATTTTCTGTCAGAGAGATAGTAGGCTACGCATATGAAATGTATTTGACTTTTCATTGGGCGCCAAAGACAATTTGAAATGTTTGAAATACAGAGAAAATTGATGTTTAAGTGTAATAGAGTCGATGTGAAAGACAATCAATGTTCCACTATAATCGTTGTTTCAATGTAATCCATGTTTCAATGGAGTCATTGTTTGATCGAAATCGATGTTTGAAGTCGATTTTTAAGTGAAGTCGATGTTAAAACATAATCAATGTATAAAGAGAGTCGATCTAAATATAATCCATGTTGAGAGTGAATCGATGTTTCACTAAAGTCAATGTTTGAATGAAATCGATGTTTACATGAAGTCGATGTTTTAGTGATATCGATGTTTACATAGACTTGATATTTTAATGAAATCAATGTTTAATCGAAATCGATGTTTAAAGTATGAAGTCAATGTTAAACAAAATCGATGTTCTAATGAAATTGGTGTTCAACAGAGTCGACATTTAAGTGAAATCGATGTTGAACAAAATCGATGTTCTAATGAAATCAGTGTTCAACAGAGTCGATGTATACATGAGATGAAACATAATCGATGTATTTGTATGGAAATCATTGTGGCACTTAGTCAGTAATCGATGTGTATTGAACAGCCATCGATTTGCCTTTTAAGTGCGAATCTCAAAGCGATAGTGCCATAGATTTATATTTATTCGGAAAACATGATATTAAATAATTCAATAATATCTAATTAATCATGAGTGGTTCAACAATCTCCCCTTTTTTGGTGATGACAAAACTTATGAGAATTTTCTGACAAAAAATACTTAACACATAGAAAATACAGAAAATTCACAGATTATGCATACTCTCCCCCTTTTGTCTCTAACCAAAAAGGAAGGATCTTACCATTGCATTCTCTCCCCTTTTGTGAAAACTTCTTACCATTGAGGGGTTCAACAATGTTTGTCATTTAATGAGTAGCTCCCCCTAAATTTGTGCTCCCCCTGAAGGAGAGGCTCTACTTGAATAAGACTTGTAAACAGTTGTTAGTAGTAATTATAAATTTAAAAACAAATTTATGACTACTCCCTCTATAGATATGAGTTGGATGAAGAGCTGGCAGTCACCAATGCCTTGAGCATCTTTTGTTCCTAATGCTCCAAGGCTTTCCTGCAAACAACTTATTCAGAAGTAGGTACCCAAATCTTTTTGGGTCGTTGATGGTTAGATGCATAAAAATATCCTTTTGGAATCCATACTAGGTGCCTGGTTGTGCAGGTGTTTACTGTGTGTCCTAATTTATTGTAATGAGAACAACAATGAATATAATTTGTTTTACAATTCTTATTGTCTTTATGATGTCTGTTTAGAACATAATTTTTATAAACCTTTTTCTTTTGATATAGCTTGTTCATTACAGGGGCCTTTTTCTGAGGCATCTTGGTTTCCTTTGTTGCCCAGCTAGCTAGCCCAGAGGGGGGTGAATGGGTTATTAAAACTTCGATCTCTGATTAAAACCTGTTTACTGAAAGGATTGCACAACTTAATAACAAGGTTAGAGTTAGAGCAAACAAGACAACAATCACACAAAACACATCCACAAGACACAAGGATTTTTATCCTGGTTCGGAACTCCTCTCCACAGGAGACCTACGTCCAGTCCCTGAGCAATACCTCAGGATTTTACTACCAAGGGTACAATCCCCCTTAAGGATCCTTACACCCAGCCTCAACTGGTCTTCCTTCAGCCTGAAGGGAACAACAACCACCCTGGATACCACCAGGTCTTCCTTCGTCCAGAAGGGAACAACAACCACCCTGGATACCACCAGGTCTTCCTTCGTCCAGAAGGGAACACAATCTAATAAGAAAAGGGTGTGGAAACAGGCTTCAGACTCTAGCTTGACCAGCTACACACTGAAGCTCTTAAGCCCCCGAGAGAGAAAGAGATTTTACAAGGTTTTTCTCTCCAAGGACTACACAAGCTCTCACAAATAAAAACTATTTTTGATCACAGAGAGCTAAGAGCTGAGAAGAAGGTTGGAGTGGAAGCTTCGCTCTTGTTTCAATCTTCTGAGGACTCTAAGAGATGGATTTCTTTCTGCTTCAGAAATCAAACGTTGTTTCTCCCTATCTCTTGTTTCCGTCTTGAGTCTTCTATTTAAACTGCTGATTCAAATTCGAACGTTGAAGTGTCCGTTGTCTCTTATCCTTGTGTACGTTAGACTGGTCACAAAGGAAGCTTCTGATCGTCAGTCTTTTATCCTTGTGTACACGCCAAAGAGATGTCATAGAACTTTGTATCTTGTGTCCAACGTTGTCCAGATGAGTCTTGTCAGATATCTGTAAGCATATCATCAATAAATAGAAGACAGCTAAGACTGCTGTCTATTGTTGGTTGAGATGGAACAGATATTGCTGTATATGGCAAAGCTCCTTTCTGTCTAAAAAAGTACGTAGACAGAGTAGCATAGAAATGGAAGATATTGTCTGCATGCATGGGAGATACGATCAGAGAGCATTAAATGCATAGCAGTCAACGGACAAGATATGACTTTGACTTTTCAACGCTGTTAAAAGGCATTATACTGATGCATCAAGAAATTCGATAAAAAGAATCTTGCTGACTTATGAAATCGTTATGAATTATAGCAAGTCGTTATGAACTGTAAGGAAATCGTTGTGATAACTTATGAAGTCGTTACAACAAGCAAGTCGTTGCGAGTTCTGAAGAAATCGTTACAAGAAATCGTTATGACTATTGAGCTGTAAGGAAATCGTTACACGAATCGTTATGATTATCAAGCTGTAAGGAAATCGTTACACGAAATCATTATACAAAGCAAGGCGTTATGATCAGTGAAGAAATCGTTATGAACTCTAAAGAAATCGTTATGAAGTCTAAAGAAATCGTTATGATTATCAAGTTGTAAGGAAATCATTACACGAAATCATTATACAAAGCAAGGCGTTATGATCAGTGAAGAAATCGTTATGAACTCTAAAGAAATCGTTATGAAGTCTAAAGAAATCGTTATGACTATAGAGTCGTTGCGAATTCTAAAGAAAACGTTACGAGGTCTAAAGAAATCGTTACAGCTAGAGAGTCGTTGCGAGTTCTAAAGAAATCGTTACGAGGTCTAAAGAAATCGTTACGGCTAGAGAGTCGTTGCGAGTTTCTAAAGAAATCGTTACGAGGTCTAAAGAAATCGTTACGGCTAGAGAGTCGTTGCGAGTTTCTAAAGAAATCGTTACGAGGTCTAAAGAAATCGTTACGGCTAGAGAGTCGTTGCGAGTTTCTAAAGAAATCGTTACGAGGTCTAAAGAAATCGTTACGGCTAGAGAGTCGTTGCGAGTTTCTAAAGAAATCGTTACGAGATCTAAAGAAATCGTTACGGCTAGAGAGTCGTTGCGAGTTTCTAAAGAAATCGTTACGAGGTCTAAAGAAATCGTTACGGCTAGAGAGTCGTTGCGAGTTTCTAAAGAAATCGTTACGAGGTCGATTTGTTTTGAGTTTTCCGGTCAAAGAGGAAATCGTTCTGCTTATCAAAGAAGTCGATACAAAGACTTGGATAGAAGTGATGAGACTTACCAGATTGTCTTGAACTTTCATTTTTCTTTTATTTCCTGTTCTCAAGGCTCAAGAAATCCATTAGTGTTATTTTGTTAATCATCAAAATTAATATATAAATAAATGGAAATATTTATTATGGGGACAGTTTGGTCATCAATCTCCCCCTTTTTGATGATGACAAAATATACTAAACATCATACAAAAAATGAAATATGTTTTTCAGATTTACGTTAGTTGTCTCCCCCATTTTGTCATTAAGCAAAAAGATAAGCTGTGAGACAAAGAAGAGAGAAAGATTTATATTAAGATGGAGAAAGATAATACAGAGGAGATAATAAGGAGGCATGCTGTGAGATAACAGCCCATGCCTTGATCTCAAGGTCCTCAAAAATTTGCAGAAAAACGCCATAGGCAACTGAGAAGGAGGGTCCCATGGAAGGGATGTTCCTCTGAATGTAGAGTTGCCTTTGCTGCTCTAAGAATTCTCCATACTGAGTTTTGTCCAAAATGAATCTGAAGTAAGTACTCTTACCAAAACTGGCCCTATGGAGAAATCTGTCCAAGGAAATGGGATAGTGGATCTTTTGATTTAACAAATCCTGCTTTAAGGCATAGAAAGCAGAATATCTAGATGCCCATACAGCATAGATCTCTGGTATGGGTGCGATGGAGTTTAGATCCATAAAAGCTTCTGCAGAAAGAGCAGGCTTCCTCTGACTAACAAGATCTTGATTGATGGCTTCCAATTGCTTATAAGAGGCCTGATAGAGAAGCTTCCATTCTGATGAGGTGAGTCTTTCACACTCAGAAATGAGTGGAGCTAAGGTCTGAGAAGACATGCGGCCAGAGTGGTATTCTCTGAAGATGAACCGCAAAAAGGAAGGAGATTTGCCCTGCTTGGCTGACATCCTGCCCATCTGTCTTGCAAACATATCTAGAGCATGAGACCCAGCATCTGAATCAAACACTAAAGAGTGCAGCTTCGGCAGAAGAACTGGAAAATCAACCTTGAAAGAGACAAAGTCTACTTTAAGAGGAAGGTTGAGAGGGGTTTCTGATTTCAGCACAGTAATCTGCGAATGGAACTGGCAAAACTGAACTTCTGGAATTTTGTTCAAGTAACAGAAGTCACTGTACAGCTGAAAGGCTCTGGCAATGCGAATTTCCTTCAAAATGAAGGATCCCCAAGAGTTCTTGTGCTGGATGATAAACCACTCAAAGAAGGTGAGTGGGTGAGCTCTGTGAGAGAGGGATTCGGCCCTTGCAGTCAGGTATTTTGCATACTGAGCCTTATTTCCTTTGATAGCTGCCCACTGATCTTCAGTCTTGAACTCAGTGCCCTCAAGGATTTTGGATTTGAAAGCTTGAGATATCTGAGTAAAAGGAAGAACAATGTCCAGGTGTTCGGATAGGTTGAGAAAAAGAATACCATAAATGGTAGAAAGAATGCATTTCTGGAGGTATTCTTTGTAGATAGGTCTTCTCTTAGGATCAAGGGTAAGAGAGTACCATAAAGGAGGGTATAGAGGAACAGAAGGAGTGCTTAGAGATGAGGAGGTTTTTCTCTTTTTCAAGGCAGGACTGGGAGGGTCAGTCCTGTGAATGTGAGAGGCTGTGGAAAGAATGGTGAGGAGGGTGTTCCTTTCAAAATTGTCTGGAACATTGGTGTCAAAGACACCAAGAGGCAGAGGTTTATCTGGAGGAAAGATAACAGAATTAGGAGGAGTAGGAGGATAGAAAAAATGTTTAGGATTGAAGGAAGAGGTTGGTTGAAGAGGAGATGTTTGAATTTTAATAGGGAAGGTTTAGGAGTTAATGAGGATGGAGCTTAGATGTGAGCTGGAGTAGGAGAGAAGGAGGGTTGAGATGAAGTAGAGAATGAGGAAGGTTGGGTGCGAGGCATGGGATGTTTTATGGTTGGTGGAGCAGGAGGTGCAGTAGAAGGAGATGAAGGTGTGGAGAGGGTTGGAGTGGCAAGAGATGAAGTATCAGGGGCCTTAGAGACTGACACTGGCTCTTTCCCTTTGGCCTGACTCTCTCTGACTGCTGGAGAGGGTCCTGAAGACCCTGAGGCTGCCACTGGTCCGGGTGACCTCACGACTGATGGCCCTGATGGCCCTGACCCTTGAACTGGTGGCCCTGTTGGCCGAGAGACTTCTGCTGGAGGCCCTGGTGGCCTAGGAACTTCAGCTGGACTGCTCTGAGTGGGTGCAGGAGGGACACCACTAGACCTTGAAAGATTAGCCAGCAAATTCTTCATATCAGACATTTCTTTATTGAAATACCTCATTGCATTTCTTATTGAGGATACGTCTGAGGAGGTTGAGGCTTGATTTGAGACAATTCCTTGTATGCTAGACTGAACTGATGCCAAGATCTCTCCTTGGGCTTTTAACAAGGCCATAACATGCTTCAACTTCACTTTTCTATGGCCCTTCCTTGACCTCCTGTGAACAACTCTTTTCTGCTTACCTTGCTGAGAGACAGGCTCCTCTACATTTAAATTGCTTGCACTTGGGCCTTCACTAACATCAACCTTGGCGGGAGCTGGGATTTTCTGAGTAGGTGAAACATTTTCAGGAAAATCTTCATTCACAGGCTTCTCAAACTCAGCTTGCTCCCCCTGAATGGGAGCAGGGACTTCAATACTTTCTTGCTCCCCCTGAGCAGGAGCTTCTTCCAAGACAACATCTTGTTGAGTACCTGCTTGTACCTCAACATCTGCAACTGATTCAGACTGAACTTCAGTATGGCCTGCTGCCATAACTTCTTCATCAGGTCCACCTGCCTTAGAAGAGACTGAGATGGAGGGAATGGAATCCAATACCTCTCTTAAAATAGAGGCGACTAAGGTGGTGGGCAAGGAATCTGCCACACCAGCTGCACCCTCTTCCAATTGAGCTTCGGATTGGCATCCCACAGCTGACTCTACTGGTTCTTGCTCTGCTTGACTTGCTGCTGCTTGCTCTGCTGGATCTGCTTGCTCTACTTCTACTGCTTCTTGCTCTGCTGCTGCTTCTGGAATATCTGCAATAACTGCTTCTCCTTCAGCCACAGAGGATTTTGACCAAACTCCTTCTTGCACTGAAAAACCACTTTTCTTCAGGTTTCTGGACCTTATAGACTGGCCCATCTTTTCAGCTACCGCACCTGACAAATCTACGCCAAAGTGCTTGAAAATCTTGGTCAGTAGATGAGCATACGGAAGGGAAACATTCAACTTGCTCTTTGTTTCCCATAACTGAGCATGTGCAAACATCATTCGCTCAATCATCACTGCGGCCAGGTTATTTCTTTGTTCTGGATTGCCCAGAACATTATGTCCGAATCTGCCCTAGTACATGAAGAAAAGGTAGCACTACGAGGTACTAAGATTTGGCAGACTATAAAGTGAAGCAATCTATTGAATGCGGACATCTGATTAATATCAAGCTTCCCATCCTTCAACTTAAATCCTGGACCGATAATCCCTAGACCTTTGACTTCATCATTCACAGAGTGAATGCCACTAAATCCAGAGGTCTTCACTCCGAACAAATCACGCAAAAGCTCATGGGTTATTCTGATTTGGATGCCCTTGACAGAGGAAACAAGGGACCCATCTGCTTCTGACTTCAGACAAATGTAGAAGGCTTTTACCAAGTCCGGGTAGCTTACCTCACTGAAGGTGACCACATCCATCCACTGCAATCTTCTTAGAGTATCAACTAGCCTGGCCATGCCATTCTTCTCAAGATTCTGAACATCCACTGCCTTATTTCCGCAAATCTTCGTCTTCACAAACGTAAATCTTTCTTGCTCCCTTGGGGATAAATACTCAGCACTGTAGCCCCCAACACTTCCGGAGATCAACGGAGCGGCCATGGGTGCAGAGAAGAAAAGATTCTGGAAGGGAGGATGATGGAAGGGACGGAAGTTCTCGAAGGAATTCTTCGCGGGAAGAGAAGAAGGCTTCGAAAGTTGCAGAGAGTCGATCCCAAAATCGTTAGGGCATCGGCTTTGGGTGAACAGATAGAGAATAAAAAGGGTAAAGGTAGAAGACGAGTCGATCCCAGAGCGATTTGAGTAAAATAATATTACTTTATTGAACGGAGGAGCGCCGAAGGCGGTAAAGATAGAAAGCGACAAAAAGATTTGACAAGTCAAACAACTTTCCACACAGAAGCGGTCAAAGCATATAGATAACTGAGTTTTGCTTAACTTTAACGGAGAGAGAACTTTCATTTAATCTGAAAAATTTATATGTCAATAAAATCACAGAAATTCTTTCACAAATTGCACATCCCTAGTTCCCTTCTAAGAGATGTAAATCTCTCTTCAGGTAGGGCTTTTGTGAAGATATCGGCCAATTGACCATTTGTATCTATAAATGAAATTTCTAAATTACCACTAGCTACATGGTCTCGAATAAAATGATATCTTACCTCAATGTGCTTCGTCCTTGAGTGTTGAACTGGATTTTTGGTGAGGTTGATGGCACTTGTATTATCACACAATAGAGGAATTGATTTGATGTGAATGCCGAAATCTTCAAGTTGTTGCTTTATCCAAAGAAGTTGTGTACAGCAACTTCCAGCAGCAACATATTCCGCCTCAGCTGTTGATAGAGCTACTGAATTTTGTTTCTTGGATGTCCATGATATTAGGCATCCTGCAAGAAACTGACAACATCCACTGGTGCTCTTTCTATCTTTTTGATCACTGTCCATTCTGGTTGATGTGCTCATTGGAGTTGATAATGGCTTTGCATCTTCAAATCCAAATTTCTTCAACAGCTCTTTGGTGTACTTTGCTTGACAGATATGAGTGCCATCCTTCCCTTGCTTGATTTGCAATCCAAGGAAGTAGCTTAACTCCCCCATCAAGCTCATTTCGAATTCTCCCTGCATAAGCTTTTCAAAGTACTTGCAAAGAGATTCATCAGTAGATCCAAAAATAATATCATCTACATAGATTTGTACAAGAAGTATATGTTTAACCTTAGATTTTATAAATAATGTACTATCTACTTTACCTCTAGTGAAGCCATGATTTAATAAGAAAGTACTGAGCCTTTCATACCAGGCTCTAGGAGCTTGCTTTAAACCATATAAAGCCTTATGTAGTTTAAATACATGATTTGGAAATTCAGTGTCGTCAAAACCTGGAGGTTGTTCAACATAAACTTCCTCCTTGATGAAACCATTTAAAAAGGATGATTTGACATCCATTTGAAAAAGTTTTAAATCAAGTGCAGATGCATAAGCAAGTAAAATCCTAATGGCCTCAAGTCTAGCTACAGGTGCATAAGTTTCATCGAAATCTATGCCTTCCTCTTGGGAGTAGCCTTGAGCCACCAATCTGGCTTTGTTCCTTAAGATTATTCCAGACTCATCCAGTTTATTTCTGAACACCCACTTGGTGCCAATAACTGAATGATTGGATGGTCTAGGAACAAGTGACCATACTTGGTTTCTCTTGAACTGATTTAGTTCATCTTGCATGGCTAATATCCAAGATTCATCAGATAAAGCTTCATTGACTGTCTTAGGCTCTACTTGAGAAACAAATGCTAAATAGTCGCATGGAATTACATTACCTCTAGTTCTTACCCCTACAGATGGATCACCAATGATGTTTTCAGGAGGGTGATCTTTCTGATATCTCCATTCCTTTGGAAGATCTTCATGTTGGATTTCTGTTTGCTGCAGTTCTTCCAGAGTTGGATCCTCTTTGTCCTTAATTGAAGTATTCTTTAATTTTTCGGACAAGTCATCTGCATCATCAATGTCACTAATTTCTTCCCCATGAAGATGCCTTCATCTGATTTGGCATCCAACTTACCAATGTCCCTTTTTCCATTGTTATGGATGAAGCAAGGACATCCAAATATTCTGAAATGAGAACATCAAGCTTTAGGTACCCAAATTCTTTTGGGTCCTGATTGGTTAGTATCATCAACTTTACCTTTTAATATCCATTTTTTATGTCTTGTTGGGCATGTAATTTTAATATGTCCTAACTTGTTGCAGTGACTGCAGCAGGATAACTTAGTCACTTTTTCTATATATTTGAAATCAGCTTTGTATGCTATATCTTGTTCGGGTACAAATTTTGGTGTTGGATATGTTTTAGGGTATATTATGGTTTCTTCATTGTCTGGGGGTGTATATCCTAATCCATTTTTCTTTTTTTCCTCTCCTAGCACAATATTAAAGAGTTTTTACCATTGTGAATTTCTCTAGTGTACTTGATAGATTATCATTTTCTTTATTTAGTCTTTCTATTTCTATTTTAAATTCACCTAAGTCTTCTTGTTTTTCTAGAAGATTTATTTTCTTATTTTCTCTTTTAAATCTTCACATAATAATTCATTTCTTCTTTTATGTTCAGTAATTTGTTTTTCAAGTTCTTCATTTTCTGTTCTTAGGTCTGAATTTGTATTTTCTAGACAGATTATATTTTTCTTACTAGTTTTAAGTAATTTGCATACTTCTTTGTATTTTTCATAAAGTTCATTAAAAGCATTTTCCAAATTGTCAGAATCTGAATCATTGCATGAATCAAAAGAAGAGTCAGAGGTTACCTTGTCTTCGGTGTTAGCCATGAGAGCCAAGTTGGCTTCTTCACCTTCACTGCTCGAGCTTGACTCACTGTCTGAGTCACTGCTGTTCTCCCAAGCAGCTGCCATTGCTTTCTTTCTGTACTTCTTAAATCTTCTGAAGTTGTCCTTCTTCTTGTGATCACTCTTTTTGATCATGGGACAATCTGCCTTGATGTGTCCAGGCTTCTTGCATTCATAACAAATCACTTCTCCTTTCTTTTGATCCTTTACTTCTGGTTTTCTAAAGTCTTTGTTTTTCTTAAAAAATTTTCTTCCGGACTGATATTTATTTTTCTTTGCTAGAATCCTTTGAAGTCTTCGAGACAGCATGGCTTCTTCATCATCACTGTCTTTACTACTCTCACTATTATCCAAAGATTCTTCTGAATTATCTTCACTTGCTTTGAGAGCATTTGATTGTTTCCTTCTGCTGGAGGATTCTCCTAATCTCTCCATGTTTATCTCGTGAGCCATGAGAGATCCTATTAGCTTTTCCAATGACATTAATTTTAAATCATTGGCTTCTTCAATGGCTGTTACCTTCGGAGTCCAAGAGGATGGTAAAGATCTGAGGACTTTTCTAACCATATCTGGTGCATTATAGACCTTTCCCAAACCGGCTAATCCATTTGTGATGTCAGTGAATCTGCTGAACATTTGAGTTATTGATTCACCTGTCTGCATCTGAAATCTTTCATATTGAGCTACTAGAATATCAATTCTTGTCTCCTTTACCTTGTCTGTCCCTTCATAGGTAATTTTGAGCTTTTCCCACATCTCCATTGCGGACTTGCAGGCTGAGACTCTATTGAACTCTTTCTTGCTTAGGGCACAGCATAATACGCTCTTGGCTTTGCAGTTTAAGGATATTCTTTTCCTATCATCATCTGTCCACTGAGCCTTAGCGTTTGTGACCAAAAGATCACCTTCTTCTACAATGGACCAGATTGTGTAATCATGACCTTGTAGAAAATATTCCATTCTAGTCTTCCAGTATGTGTAGTCTTCTCCATCGAACAAGGGAGGCCTGTTGACTGACTGACCTTCGAAGTTACTTTGGGCTGCCATTGATCTTTGCTCTTCAGATCGTTGGATCTTCTTCTTTGTCGAAGAGACGAGCTCTGATACCACTTGTTGCCCAGCTAGCTAGCCCAGAGGGGGGGTGAATGGGTTATTAAAACTTCGATCTCTGATTAAAACCTGTTTACTGAAAGGATTGCACAACTTAATAACAAGGTTAGAGTTAGAGCAAACAAGACAACAATCACACAAAACACATCCACAAGACACAAGGATTTTTATCCTGGTTCGGAACTCCTCTCCACAGGAGACCTACGTCCAGTCCCTGAGCAATACCTCAGGATTTTACTACCAAGGGTACAATCCCCCTTAAGGATCCTTACACCCAGCCTCAACTGGTCTTCCTTCAGCCTGAAGGGAACAACAACCACCCTGGATACCACCAGGTCTTCCTTCGTCCAGAAGGGAACAACAACCACCCTGGATACCACCAGGTCTTCCTTCGTCCAGAAGGGAACACAATCTAATAAGAAAAGGGTGTGGAAACAGGCTTCAGACTCTAGCTTGACCAGCTACACACTGAAGCTCTTAAGCCCCCGAGAGAGAAAGAGATTTTACAAGGTTTTTCTCTCCAAGGACTACACAAGCTCTCACAAATAAAAACTATTTTTGATCACAGAGAGCTAAGAGCTGAGAAGAAGGTTGGAGTGGAAGCTTCGCTCTTGTTTCAATCTTCTGAGGACTCTAAGAGATGGATTTCTTTCTGCTTCAGAAATCAAACGTTGTTTCTCCCTATCTCTTGTTTTCCGTCTTGAGTCTTCTATTTAAACTGCTGATTCAAATTCGAACGTTGAAGTGTCCGTTGTCTCTTATCCTTGTGTACGTTAGACTGGTCACAAAGGAAGCTTCTGATCGTCAGTCTTTTATCCTTGTGTACACGCCAAAGAGATGTCATAGAACTTTGTATCTTGTGTCCAACGTTGTCCAGATGAGTCTTGTCAGATATCTGTAAGCATATCATCAATAAATAGAAGACAGCTAAGACTGCTGTCTATTGTTAGTTGAGATGGAACAGATATTGCTGTATATGGCAAAGCTCCTTTCTGTCTAAAAAAGTACGTAGACAGAGTAGCATAGAAATGGAAGATATTGTCTGCATGCATGGGAGATACGATCAGAGAGCATTAAATGCATAGCAGTCAACGGACAAGATATGACTTTGACTTTTCAACGCTGTTAAAAGGCATTATACTGATGCATCAAGAAATTCGATAAAAAGAATCTTGCTGACTTATGAAATCGTTATGAATTATAGCAAGTCGTTATGAACTGTAAGGAAATCGTTGTGATAACTTATGAAGTCGTTACAACAAGCAAGTCGTTGCGAGTTCTGAAGAAATCGTTACAAGAAATCGTTATGACTATTGAGCTGTAAGGAAATCGTTACACGAAATCGTTATGATTATCAAGCTGTAAGGAAATCGTTACACGAAATCATTATACAAAGCAAGGCGTTATGATCAGTGAAGAAATCGTTATGAACTCTAAAGAAATCGTTATGAAGTCTAAAGAAATCGTTATGATTATCAAGTTGTAAGGAAATCGTTACACGAAATCATTATACAAAGCAAGGCGTTATGATCAGTGAAGAAATCGTTATGAACTCTAAAGAAATCGTTATGAAGTCTAAAGAAATCGTTATGACTATAGAGTCGTTGCGAATTCTAAAGAAAACGTTACGAGGTCTAAAGAAATCGTTACGGCTAGAGAGTCGTTGCGAGTTCTAAAGAAATCGTTACGAGGTCTAAAGAAATCGTTACGGCTAGAGAGTCGTTGCGAGTTTCTAAAGAAATCGTTACGAGGTCTAAAGAAATCGTTACGGCTAGAGAGTCGTTGCGAGTTTCTAAAGAAATCGTTACGAGGTCTAAAGAAATCGTTACGGCTAGAGAGTCGTTGCGAGTTTCTAAAGAAATCGTTACGAGGTCTAAAGAAATCGTTACGGCTAGAGAGTCGTTGCGAGTTTCTAAAGAAATCGTTACGAGGTCTAAAGAAATCGTTACGGCTAGAGAGTCGTTGCGAGTTCTAAAGAAATCGTTACGAGGTCTAAAGAAATCGTTACGGCTAGAGAGTCGTTGCGAGTTTCTAAAGAAATCGTTACGAGGTCGATTTGTTTTGAGTTTTCCGGTCAAAGAGGAAATCGTTCTGCTTATCAAAGAAGTCGATACAAAGACTTGGATAGAAGTGATGAGACTTACCAGATTGTCTTGAACTTTCATTTTTCTTTTATTTCCTGTTCTCAAGGCTCAAGAAATCCATTAGTGTTATTTTGTTAATCATCAAAATTAATATATAAATAAATGGAAATATTTATTATGGGGACAGTTTGGTCATCATCTTTTACAAATTTTGGCAATGGATATTTTTTAGGAATTATGACTTGTTTTCCTTTTTCAGGAGGTTCGTATCCAAGACCTTGTTTATTGTTTTCAGATTTGATCCTTTTAAGCATAGAACTAGAGATGTTTTCCCTTTAGTTAACTTCCTAATTGATTCTTTTAAATAAAAATTTTCTTCAGTTAGAGTTTTTAATTTTTCTTCTAACTCTAATTTTTCATTATTCTTTCTTTTTAAGTTTTCATTCAAAAGATGATTATTATCTTTACTTTCCTTCAATTGTGTTTCCAATTGTTCCATTTTTTATTTAAGATCAGAGTTAGTGTTTTCTAAGCATGTAAGATTATTTTTTGATTCTTTAATTCTTTTATGACAACTTTATGTTTTTCATAAAGTTCATTAAAGACTTCCTCTAAGTCTTCAGACTCTGACCCTGAATCAGTGTATGAATCAAAAGATGGGTCAGAATGTCCCTCATCTAGTCTTGCCATGAGGGCTAGACTTTCCTGCTCTTTCTCTAGCTCTGAGCTAGATGAATTTGAAGTGGTGACTTCCTCATTGTTCCAAGCAGCAGCCATAGCTTTTCTTTTAAATTTCTTGTGCTTCTTTTTGCACTTTTCTGGTTGACCAATCTTCTTGAGTCTTGGACAGTCTGGTCTTAGATGTCCAAATTTTCTGCATTCATAGCAGACTGGTTCTTTCTCCTTTTTCTCTTTCTTTTGGATCCTTCTTGATCCATTTTTCTTCTTCTTAAGAATTTTCTGAAGTTTGTATAGAACATCATCTACATCACTGTCTTCAGATCCTGCATTTTTAGAACTAGAAGAAGAAGAGGTGGAAGGAGCAGCTGAAACTTTAAGAGCATTAGTAAATTTCTTCTTGGATGACCCTTCAGATAGACGCTACTTATTGATTTCATGTGCCATAAGAGAACCAATTAATTTATCAATGGAAATTTTGGTTAGATCATGGGTTTCTTCAATAGCAGTGACTTCAGGAGTCCATGAATGAGTTAGAGACAAGTATTTTTCTAACAGTTTCTTCATCAGAAAGATTTTTACCAAGACAGCTTAGACCAACTACTATGCTTGAAAGTCTATTATACATTTGAGTAATTTTTTCATTTGGAAGTATTTTAAATTGCTCATATTGCGAAACAAGAATATCTATTCTAGTTTGTTTTACTTTATCTGTTCCTTCATATGTTACCTGCAGTTTATCCCATATTTTTTTATTAGATTTACATGCAGATACTCTACTAAATTCTCTTTTGGATAAAGCACAACATAAATAGTTCTTTGCTTTAAAGTTTAGAGATAGTTTACTTTTATCTGCTGCTGTAATGGCAATGGTACCTTCAGCAGGAACAATAAAGAAATCACCTACCTCTATTACCTGCCACAGATCAAAGTCTGTGCCTCAAATAAAACATTCCATTCTCATTTTCCAGTATTGGTAATCCTCTCCATCGAAGAATGGAGGTCTGGTGACTGATTGGCCATCAGCATTCCCCTAGGCTGCCATGGATCTTGCTCTAAGATCGTTGGATCTTCTTCATTGATCAGAGACCCTCTCTGATACCACTTGTCGGCCCACTTGATAAGGCAGCACGCTAACCTAGAGCGGGGTGAATAGGTTTTCTGAAATCTGAAACAGAAACCTAGACACAGAAAAATACCACTTAAAAGATTGGTTAGTTAATGTAGTTGAGTGTGATAGAGAGCAGCAGTGCGGAAGCAAATGTAGACAATCACACAAGGAACACAAGGAATTTTAACCTGGTTCGGTACTTCATAGAAGGAAGACCTACGTCTAGTCCCCAAGCTAATCTAGGGATTTCACTAACCGGGGTACAATCCCCCCAAGGATATACAAACCCCCCGCTCCCCGCTGGTCCTCTTCCTTTCCGAGCAGGAAGGAGACTTACTTCTATTACAGGTCAAGAAGCTAACCTCCTAGAACAAACCCCAGTGCGGTTCTGCTAGACTTAAACCCCCAGCTAGGTTCTACACTGAGTACAGTCCCTCAGCTGGACAGAAACTGCAAGCAACCTTACTAGCCTTCTCTTCACACAAGAAGAGACTCACTGTATATATTGTCCTACAGCTGGATAGAGATCTTTCTTAGAAAAGAAAGAATAGACTGAGAGTTTTACAAGAAAGGATTCAAACCCAGAAACTCTCAGTGAAAGACTCTCCCCAAGAATTACAAAGAGCACAGAGAGAGTGAAGAAAGGAATGCTTGAAAGCTAAGAAGACTTCTGCTCTTGAAAGCTTCTCTTGAATAAGGCTCGAGCTCTTTCTCTCTATCTTTGAGTGCATGTGGCGTTGAGGCTTCTCACTGTATGTACACTCATACATAGATCTTCAGGAAAGCTCTGTTCTTGTTCTTCAGTCTTGCTTCATCTTTTATATGGAGCAGCTTTGAAGAGATCCATTGAAGAGATCCGTTGGAACTCTTCTAGTCGTTGCTGATCTTTCTATTCTTCTTCTTCTGACTGACAGCCACTTGGTGGTCGATGAGGTCTGCAAGCATAGAAGAAAGTGTTTTATACCAAAGAGTGTTTCTATCAGAAGGCTCATACCTCTGTGTTTCCTGCTGACACCCAGAAGTGGTAGGTAATCCCTTTTTGTCTGACAGGAAAGAAGATATCCTGTGAGATAAGCAAAAAGATTTTCTGTCAGAGAGATAGTAGGTTACGCATATGAAATGTATTTGAGTTTTCATTGGGCGCCAAAGACAATTTGAAATGTTTGAAATACAAAGTAAATCGATGTTTAAGTGTAATAGAGTCGATGTGAAAGACAATCGATGTTCTATTGTAATCGTTGTTTCAATGTAATTCATGTTTCAAAGTCGATGTTTCAATCGAGTCGTTGTTTGATCGAAATCAATGTTTGAAGTCGATGTTTAAGTGAAGTCGATGTTAAAACATAATTGATGTATAAAGAGAGACGATGTAAATATAATCCATGTTGAGAGTGAATCGATGTTTCACTGAAGTCGATGTTTGAATGAAATCAATGTTTACATGAAGTCGATGTTTTAATGAAATCGATTTTTAAAGTGTGAAGTCGATGTTAAACAAAATCAATGTTCTAATGAAATCAGTGTTCAACAGAGTCGATGTTTAAGTGAAATTGATGTTGAACAAAATCGATGTTCTAATGAAATCGGTGTTCAACAGAGTCAATGTTTACATGAGATGAACCATAATCGATGTATTTGTATGGAAATCGTTGTGGCACTTAGTCAGTAATCTATGTGTATTAAACAGCCATCAATTTGCCTTTTCAGTGCAAATCACAAAGCGATAGTGCCATAGATTTATATTTATTAGGAAAACATGATATTAAATAATTCAATAATATTTAATTAATCATGAGTTTTATTATCACCAAAATATAAGGGTAAAATATAAGAGTGGTTCAACAGTCTCCCCCTAAGACCATGGCTGGGTCTCAACTGGAGCTGGAGAGACATGGTGAAATTCTTGTTCTACAGTAGGCTCAAAAGGTGTAGGGCCTGGAATTTCTTCTTCATGAGCCATTGCTTTACCCTTGAGATCTATAAGCACTTGCTGAATTGTATCATCAGTGAGATCTTGTTCAAGAGAAGTTTCTGCTAGTTCAACTTCTTATGCAACTGCTTATGCTCTGACTGGTGGCTGAACTGGTGGAGCAGAGGAGGATCCCTGTACCTCTTCAAGAAAAATATTATGAGTATAAACTGGTACAGAATCCTTAGCCCAACGGTTCTGGGCTTTATCCTCTAGAATGTAGTGACTCCTGCGAAGTGTGGATAGCCTAATCTTCTCTTTCACTGAAACTGATAATTTTTCTGACAAATCTACTGAAAACCTTCTAAAAATTACAGTAAGCAGAGGTCCATAAGGAAGAGATTCTTGAAGAAACTTGGACCCTGCCATCCTCTCTAGAACAATAGAGGCAAGATTGACTTGATGGCTTTGAATGGCCCAAAATAATAAATTACCATCCCTTGCTGTGATGGACAAATGAGTCACAGCCCTACGAGTCATAATTATGGTGATGATGGGATGGAGGAGCCTCTTCTCTGCAGAGAGCTCATTGATAAGAATCCCCCTTTTTGCAGTGCCTCCAAGGCTCCCAATAATCCCCAAATGCTGCTTCTTCAAAGACACAACTTCACTGATCTTGTTTCCAAAGGTAGGGCAATCCAAAATTTTTGCTAATAAATCTTCAGAAATGAAAATCCTTGTACCTTTGACAAACCCTTCCAGGGGACCCATCTGCAGAGACTTGGAGGTTCACATAGTATGCCTTCACCGCATCTTCATAAGTAGGTTCGCATATCTAGAATAGCCTTGTCCAGCCCATCACATCTAGGGTTTCTGCTACAGAACTGAGTCGTCCCATTAACTAAGAGAAATCCACAATCTACCTAGGGTAGATCGAATCTTTGGCAGAGTTGAGATGGTTGAGCTGTTCTTGGGTGAAGAAGGAACCATCCAGAGCCCTAGTGGAGGCCATCTAGACCAAAATGAGGGAGGAAACTAAAACTGATTGCAAAGAAGATGCGAAAAGAGTCCAAAGATTTCAAAGATCCTACCTTTCTTTAGAAAGATTGAATAAAAACAACAGATGCTTGGCAAGGGTTCCGTCGGGTTGAGGGGAAAATGCGGAAACTAGGAAGAAGGTAGAGATGTCGGATGTTGAGCAACTCGTTGATTAATGCTTAGGAGAACTATTGTGCATTTATATTTTTATAAATGCTTGATTATTGTGTTTTTGCTTATGACAAAATATTTTAATAATCTCCTAAACAAATTTGTAGAATTATACCACACTCTATTTTATATGAAAATTAATGTGTTTCAGTAAAGGCATACTTATATTATGTCATATAATCCTTTACAGTCACACTATCTGTAAGGCCCTCGAATTTTGGCCTATTTTGGTTAGCTTTTTGTCATGTGATGTATATATACCTTATGTATGTAATTGAGTACATGTGTGTGTATATGTATAAGTATTTATAATTGTACATGTATATAAGTATATATATATATATATCACATACATGATGTTTGTATTTAATAATTAAGTTATATGTATGGTACATTGCATGTATATACCTAGTGTAAGCAGAATTACTACAATTCAGTGTTTTGGCCGAAAACCCTTTTGGCGTCAACATGAGTTGACGTTAAGCGGAGGTCAGCGACCACATCGATGGACGCTAACCCCAGATAGGCGGCCAGTGATGCTGACGTCTAGATTCCAGATTTGTTGTGGTTCCAGATCCGGAAACGCTAGCATTTTCTTCGCCCCAATTTTAGAAACCGTTCTACAACGGTCAGAAACCCTTCTAAACGCATCCCTAGAACCCCATCCCTATAAAACACCTCGTTTAGGGCACAGTTAGACCATTTTGACTCTTGGGTCAAAAACCCTAGTTTTCTATTGCGAACCTTGAACTTAGAGACCTTGGATCATGCAACTTGGTGTGCCTTCCGGCGAACTACAATGACTGGAGGACTCTGAACATCAAGGAAAACTTCCCCGACTCCGATGTGCAGCAAGGATCATCACAAAAACCGGATCTGGGAGGATTTGGAGGCTTCTTGGCACTGGCCGAGGAGAACTTCTCTGACCAATAATTCCGTCTATAGATTTTTACAAAGGCAAGTAGCCCTTGCCCATTGTCCATACATGCGTCTAGTAGGTCCTAGGTATTTTTCCGGATTATATTCGTGTCCTGGAACCCCCTTTTCACCAGTTTTTCTACGTTCAGTCTGTGTTTGCACAGATAGGAACTAGACGACAACCTTTGCTACCATTTAGATCCTAGGTCAACGGCCACCGATGGTGCCATTAACCTGATTGGCGGCCACCTGTGTGTCGCTGAGTTCATCAGGCAGTGACAGTGTGCATGCCTAATCTTTATAGCCTATTTTCTAGATTTTCGAACATGAGGATATACTGTAAAAATGCTATATTGTCAAGTATCTCCTGTGGATCATGCCATGTCATTATACTGAATTTTTCATTCATTGCATTAATTATTAAAATTTTTGAAATGGATTATTGAGCATGTTTTAGTCTTATTAATTACTGTTTGTATAGATCCATGTCTAATTAAAATGTCAGAATATTTCTGTGAGTTGTATACATGTATCTGGTCACATCATGAAATTTGGACAAATTTCTATTTGCTGTGTGAATATTCAGAACTGCTGAAAAATGGATCAATGAGCATGAATAGTCTGTTTTAATTACAATTAAAAATGTGTAGTTGTTTATAATCATGTCAAAAATTGTATGAGAATTGTGGGATGCGGAACAGAGGTTTTGAAACTACCAAATGTGACTGGATTGTTGAAATTTCTGTTTAATTAGGATTATTTGTAAATCTGTATAATAATTGTTCTAATTTTCATAAATTTGTATGTTTTCAAAAAATATTAAAAAATTGTATGTATGATGACTATCCTGTAAGCAGTCTGTAGTAAAATTTTCATGCTGATTGGATAACAGTAAGTGCTGATTCGGATTTAACGTAGAAAAAGGACAATGTGGAGCATGCTTAGTATAATTGTTCATAATTTAGTGAATTGCAGCATGATTAGGGTTAGTATATGACCTGTTTTACATTGTAAACAATAGCATGTTATTAGATAAACTTAACTATGAAATCATGTATAAGTGAATGCAATAGTGTAAACAAGTGTATGTGAACAATGTTAATAATACGAAAAGTGTATAAACTGTGCCATGTGTGACACTGCTACCTAGAGGGCTGTGGAACTGTACCGTAGTAAAGTCCCTATAGGAAGGTTCATAGTGTGTGAAATCCTACGGGCAATTAGGATGAAATCTTGAAGGTGGACAAGTACCACTGGTTAGGGTGGAGAGTTCTTCTCTCGGTTCTGCGCAGTTAACCAAGATCTATCACTATTTTGCCTAGGTGATAGGTATGTGAATGTGTTGTGTGTACTTCTAGAGATGGTTTGGACTATGTGTCACGACATTTAATGTGAATAATGTGATTGTGTATAAGTGAAATGTGAAATTGTGTAATGTGCAAATGAATATGTGAATGTGTGAAAACAATGTGATGGCATGTGAATTAGTGAAACATTAAATGAGTATGTTAAATCCATGTCAAAATAGCAAGCTAAACATATTTAGAATTGTGTTAAGTGTATGAGAATGTAAATAGAATCCATGCTAGGAGCAATGCTTACATCATGTGTTATTTCATGCTTAAGTTGCATATATATATTGTAGCATGAATTGAATGAGTTTTAAGTTGATTAAGCATGTTAAAGAAATGTGTGGAGAGCATGTGTTAGGTCTTATACCTAATGTGAAAAGAAACATAAAGCATGTATCATGTCCTTTAATGTTATAGGAATTTCATGCATAGAATTTAAAAGGTTCAAACCATGTTACATGTGTTGATTGTTTTATTAGGAAGTAAAATGTGCATATGATGTGTGTATGTATAATGTGCGTGGATTGCTTGCTGAGTCTATTAGACTCACTCTTGCTTCGGCATACAGGTGTGGCAGGTGATTCCTCTTCTTTGGAGGAGACTGTTAGGAGCGACTCCGAGCGAGAGGAATAGCATTTTTTATGAAGAATACTTTGTTGTACTTTCATTTCATAAGTATGTAATCAATGGTATTATATAATTCAGATGTGGACAATGTAATTTGATTTAGAAATTCAATTATGTGGACTTTAGTTTCTTTCTTGTACTATATGGACTATGGATAAAAATATGGATGGTGGAATAATATTGTTGTTTTATTTTCGCTGTTCTATGTCTATATTTGTGTACAACTCAACTTAGTGTATATGTTGGGTCAATGTGCTAATGTAGCGACGCTCTCTATACCGACGTGGGTTGGTATAACCGTACCGGTATAAGGAGGGTCGTTACACTATCAACTTTCATTAAGAAAATTTTACATCTCAAACTAACTCTGACTCCCAAGAAGTTAAAGTGTTGTACGACTCCTGAGAAGTCGAAGTGGGCTATCAATTGTTGAACAATTGGTTTCACTTCGACTCTCAAAAAGATGAAGTCCATAGCCTCACTCCGACTCTCAAGAAGTCGAAGTCAGATATTGATTGTTGAACAGAACCAAACTCACTCCGACTCTTGAGAAGTCGAAGATTGATATCTATAATCTTACTCCGACTTCTTTACAGTCGAAGTCTTTCATAAAATTTACTGGAAGTACTCTGACTTGTCTAAAGTCAAAGTATGACTATTAAGATTTGTAGCACTCCGACTCATCTAAAGTCGAAGTATGACTGTTAAGACTTGTAGCACTCCGAATCCTTGAAAGTCGAAGTATAACATTAACTTGATCATCTATACTGAAATATTTTTAAGTATCTGTTATGATTTTTACAGAAATGGCAATACATTCTTAGTGTGATAAATGTTATAATTCTTATATTCAATGAACTAAATGAATGCATGATATGCACTATGCTACTTTCTGCATGTTATCTGAATATAAATAGTTAAATAAACTTTGTACTTCTCTATTCTTTTCTTTAGTGCTTCATGTCATTTCTGAATATCAGTTTCATAGTCTATCTTTTCAGAATTCTACGTGTCTCTCAAAGACACATGATAGCATACTTCAGAATATCTAGTTTTCAGATTTTTAGGAAAAAGTTCCCTTTGCAGTCGTACTACGCGCCAAGCAGGTTCCCATTCCTCTTGAATGATCACCTACCCATGTACTGTTCAAAGGATAGAATGTTTGTCTGGAACTAATATATATTTGTTAAACAACTACCTGTCCCTTACCTTCTTACATTATTTTATATATTTCTTAAAACTACCCTGAGAAAAAGAAAAAAGGCTTTGTATGATGTTTGCAGAAATTCAGGAGAAGGTATCTAAAGAAGAGCCTTGCAGCTATCAACTTAGGTTGAAGTCGTTGAGACTCAAAAGACAGAAGAACTACTTTATGAAGATCACATCTCAACTATCTCAAGTCTCAAGATCCAATGTTCAAATTTAAATGGCTATTTTCTAATAGCCACATCTCAAACTGGAATTTCTGAAGACTATATATGAAGTTGAAGTTTGAAAGTGAGACACACAACAACAAGCAACACACACAGCAAATACACAACCACTTTCTGTTGTGTATGGAATGAATTATCTAGAGGGGGGGAGTAGATATTAACCAATTTAAAATTAAATTCTCGATATTAGGATCAGATCTGATGAAACGATCTAAACAGTGAACATCAAACCACACAAGGGCAAGCGATATTTTTAAGGTGGTTCGGCTCCAGTGTGGAGACCTACGTCCACCCCTCACTAAACCAAGTGAGGCTTCACTAACAACTCAAATGTGTGAGACACTCACACAATCGCTGATTCACAGCTTCTTACAATCCACTGATTCACAGCTTCAAGATTGTTCCTAATCTCACAATCCTTACACACAGTGTAGGATCAAATTGTCTACTCCAATTTGAGTAGACAACCAAAAAAATTGGTATAGAGAAGAAATTGGTAAAATAAAACTAGAGAGAGAGGTCTGAAAAAGTGTAGAAATAAGCAAACGCTCTGCGCTGGAGTTGAATCTAGCCAGATGACTTCTTGAGCTCCCAATTGCATCTTCTTCATGCTTGAGCTCATCGAATTCCACTTTTGGTCACAGGACAGGGATCAATTGTCTCTAAATTGGAGATGAAATCCGATGCTATGCTTCAATTGATCAACCGCAGGTCTTCATACAGAAGAAGATACAATTCAGCATATTCTCCTCTTGATCAGTTGACTACTCCGAAGTCTGTTGCTCTCTCTGAACTCAAGCTTTCTTGCTCTCTCTGTACTTTTTCCTCTCAGATCAATGCACTTTTTCTTCCTTGGTGCGATTTGTTCTACAAAGGACGACGCACTCCTTTTGGTCTGATTCACGGAATCTTTTATGTGGGCCGCTCAACAAAATCCCAAAAACTTGGGAGATGCTTTTACCGCCAAAAGAAGTATCTTTCGGAACCATGTGAGGTGTATCCGAAGTCCCAATCATTGGGCCTCGGGTCACGTGCCCAAAACTTATGTGCTGGCAGATACTTTTCATCTCTGTAGAACAAGTGTCATAGAGTCGACGCATCCTGATTATAGTGTCGACCTATATCCATAGGACTTGACTTGGATTAGTGAAAAATCTTCAGTAGAGTCGACTCCATGCCCTCGTGAGTCGACATCATCCAAGTCACAGTGATTCTAACTATCTATCTGTGATGTAGAGTTGACCTTACAGCAACGTAGTGTGGACCTCACCTGATGGTAGAGTCGACCTAACCTTCCTGTGGAGTCGACCTGGTAGACTGATAGCGTAAGGCCCTCGAACCTTGTTCTCATTACTCGAATTTTGTTCTTATTATGCTTAATTATATGCATATGATAATTGTTGTAAATATCATATTTATTGAATACCTTATGTGCATATGTATATACATGTTTATTTCTGTATATATTGTCTTTATATAATTCTGTGTATATTGTATTTAAATAATGCAGTGCGTATTGTATGTAATTATATGGTGTATGTATGATAATAGATGTTTTCTGTTATCTGCCCGAAATCCCAGTTAACACCAGTGTGCCGTTGACTTCATGTTGACGTCTAGATCGATGGACGCTGACTTCCTATAAATGGCAGCAAAGTGGCTGTTTATTTCCCACTTTTGTTGCGATTTCAGATCTGGAAACGGTTGCGTTTCTTACGGTTCCGGATTAGGAAACCTAGCTCTAACGGTAGGAACCCAATCTAATGCGTACCCTAACCCACTTAGCCCTATAAAAACACAAGATTTCGGCCGAGCTCGGTCTTTTGGCTCTTGAGAAAAACTAGGGTTCTAGTGAGAAAAACCGAACTTTGCAAGGCTTGATCCAATGATTCTATGCTTCTTCTGGTGATCTCCATCGACTGGGAGGTGCACCTTGGATTGCTAAAGCTTCCCCGACTCCGGAGAATCCCCTGTACAGACACAAAGACCGGATTCAGGAGGGGATTGTGCATCTTCTTGCCTTGGCTGAGGAGAGCTTCTTTGACCAAACTAAACCATTAGAGAATTTTTCATAGGCAAGTAATCTAGGGATTACATCCTTATACATGTCCCTTAGGTCTTAGGATTTTTACAGAATTTATTTCGTGTCCTGAAACCTCCAATTCCCTTGTTTATTGTGTTCAGTCTGTATTTTCTACAGACAGAAACTTGACGGCAAGCTTGTTGCCGCCAAGATCTTAAGTTGGCGGCAACATCGTGTGCCATTAACCCATGTTGGCGGCAACCCCCTTGCCGCCAAGTTCTTCAGGTTTTTTTCAGAAATGTGAACTTGATCTATGCACTGTGATTATCAGACTTATGGTTGTATGTGCATGCTTTAAAATTTATGTTTGGTCAGGTATGGTCAGTAGGTCATATCATGAGAGTATGTCGAATTTCTGTGCATAGTCGTATTTAATATAATTTCTGTGTTACAGAAATGAGCATGATTTGACCATGTTTAATTCTAAATAAATGGAATTGTTGCATGTTAGGGATCTAGAAATTTTCCATGATGTTATGATTACTATTTTCAGGTTTTAGAACTATTAGAATCGACTGTGTTGCTGTGAACCATGCTTAAATGAATTTCTTGATAATTCTGCATGAAATCTATTTTAAACTATTAAAAATTAGTTTTACAGTTCCCAAAAATATGAAAAATTAGACATGCGACATATTATCTGTAAGAGGTCTGTGATAAAAATTTGGTATTCTTTTGACAACTGTGAATACTGTTCAACTTTAAAAAGTGTAATTAGACCATGCTAAGTGTGCATGAATTAAATCATGTGAATTTCAATGTTTAGCAGCATGTTAGGGCTTTATTATGGTTTATTTATCACTGTGAAATAGTAACATTGAATTTTGTAAACTGAAGCATGTGTATGTGTTTAAAGCATATGTGAATGGATTATAAGTGCATGTAAATAACATAAATCATCTAGATAAGTGAGAGCAATGTGTTTAATGTGAAATTGTGCCGAAATTGACACTGCTACCATAAAAGGCTATGGATCCATACTGTAGTAAAGTCCCTATGGGAAGGCTCAATGTGTATGTGATATCCTATGGACATTAGGATGAAATCTTGGAGGTGGACAAGTACCACTGGTGAGGGTGGAGAGGGCTTCTCCCAGTCTACGCAGTACCAAGATTCGTCACTGTATTGCCTAGATGACGGGTATGTGTTATGTGTATGTGTGTCCTTCTTTATGGTGGTTCAGACTATGTGTCGTGGCAAATAAGTGTAAAAAGTGTGAAAATGTGAATGTGTGAAATGTTTGCATGTGGAAGTGTTATGTGAATGTGTTAACATGTGATAAGATGTGAACCCATGTGAATGTGAATTAATTATGTTAAAACAGCAAGCTAAATATGAGGAAATGTGTTATAAAAGCTTGTGAAAATGATTAGATATCATGCTAGGATTGCTAGTTACCTTGTGCATATTTCCATGCTCAAATTGCATATAATTGTGAAGTGATTTGAATAAAAATTGAAAGCATGAATCATGTTATATATTATGTGTAGAAAGCATGCTATAAGTCATTCATGGATATTTGCTTATTTTAAGAATATGATGGATATGAATTGTGATTTGCAACATGAGTCAAGTTGATTATCATGTATAGAAAGCATGTGTAGGTTGTTTATGTATATTTGTTAAATTGAAACAAAGCATGTACCATGAATTTTCCTCTTGTGGGTTATAAGACTAGCATGTGTATGTGATATGTGTAAGGGTGTACCTTAGGTTGCTTGCTGCGTCTTTTTAGAAAACTCATACTTGCTTTGGCGTACAGGTGAGATAGGTGTCCCCGTACTTGAGGAGGACATAGTGAGGAGAGACTCCGAGTGCGAGGAGTAGCTCTACCTATGGAGATTACTATACTCTTACTTCTATATAGCAAGTAAAGAAAATAACAATGTCCACATTATTACATGTCCAAATGAAATACATTGTCTATAACATTGATTACATACTATGAAAAAGGTTACATTTTATTTCCGATGTACTTTCCTTGTTATTCATGTACGTTTCAACCTATTGTTTAGTGTTGGGTAAATGTACCACTGTGACGGCGCCCTTTGTAACGACGTGGATTGGTAAAATCGGACCGTATAAGGAGGGTCGTTATAGGTAGAGTCGACTCATCCTCATATGGAGTCAACCTCAGGCAACACTTCTCTTCAAATGCTCACAGGGAATTTGATTAGCATTGACCTAATGCTCACCTGGAGTTGACCTTATCTGATTCTTCTCCTTCAGCGCTAGCCAGAAAAACAACTAGAGTTGACATGTTCTTCGAGTAGTGTCGACCTCATGTGATACTCTGAATATCTACGCTCCTAAAAACTCATTAGGCGTCGACCTAGCCTTTGAATACAGTCGACCTTATGTACATCACTAAACTCCAATAACTTTTCCATTGATACAAATGTGTTGACTTATGATGTAACCAGAGTCAACACATGAAAGATGACTTTGACTTTGTGAAAATTCCTATGATACAAATAACTTGTGTTAGACATTTATGACATTTTGCTTGATTTATGACATCATCAAAACCAGGGACACAAAAATCTCCCCCTTTTGATGATGGCAACATTTAATCATAGAAGTTTTGACTATTAGACGAATTTATGTATAAACATGTTACCATGCAAAACATCAGTCCACACAAGTTCACACAGGAGCATGTCACACAAATACTTTGATGATTTCATTACTGATAAGAGTGTATTACAAGGAACAAAACATCAAAGTACATCAAACATATCAGACATTCAAATCAAAGTTAAACATCTATGATATCTCTTTCCCCCTTTGACATAATCAAAACATGATAATCACTGAGGAGAAGGAGGTGGTGGTGGGAACTGCTGGAGGAGTCTACTCTCAATCCTTGCCAGTCCATTTTCCAGATCATCATAATTGTCCCAAAGATAATACTGAACAGCATTGAACCTTGGAACCTGATCAACCCCATGAGGCATCGGTGGGGCAGCTGCGGAGGAAGTTGCATGATTGCTCTCAGCTGTGTCTGTCTCATCATGAAGCTTCCACACTTTGTTAAACTCATGTCTCATGAGTTTGAGATTATGAGATATCTCTGTGTGATAATCTCTCAGAATATTCATCCTGCCTGAAATTTGTTGGACTGAATTGACCAGATATGGAATATCATTTACCTTTTCGGATCCTTTTCGCAATGCTTCTTCAACTGATTGTAATTTATCAAAGATTTCATATTGAGTGTAAGCAGCAGTGTTGAAAACCTTATAAAATTTTCTATATGAGTCTATTAGATTTAACAGCTACAAACCTAGCAGGCTGCTCCTGTCTGTCGATATTGTCACTGAGCTTTCTCTCAATATCCTCCAATCTACTCTCAAACTGCAAAGACTGTTGTTCAATTTTGGTATTCATCAGACTAACAAAGTCATTTAGAGCAGCAAACTGATCTTGTAGGAATTGTAGGAGTTGCGGTTGTCCGGGAACTACAACAGATGAAGTGGAAGGATGGATCTGCTCAGTAACAAAGGTCTCATGAGTGGTGTGATGAGCATGTGAGAAATGTGGAGGATCCACACCTAGATCATCAGATCTAGGTATAGGAGAGTAAGGTCTGTCATGAGAAGGTGAAAGGACAGGAAGATCTTCATCCATCTTGTTGCCCAACAGGCAAGCCCAGGGGGGGGGGGAATGGGATTCTTAAAATTTTATTATCTAAACCTATTAACAAAAATGCTCACACAAAAACACTACGCTTGCCTATTAGTGTTAGTAGAAAAGCAAATAGCAAACACAAAAACAAACAATCACACTACACAAGGATTTTATCCTAGTTCGGACCTCCTCTCTACAAGAGTCCTACGTACAGTCCTTGAGCAACAACTCAGGATTCCACTACCCAAGGGTACAATCCCCCTCAAGGACACTTACACATCCAGCCGCAGCTGGCCTTCTCTTCACAACCCGAAGAGGAATACAACACCCTGGAACCCAGGTCTTCCTTCAACACGAAGGGAATAAAACCACCTGTTACCTACAGGTCTTCTCTTCAATCCGAAGAGGAACAACACAAACAATGTGTGAAAATCAGGCGAAGTGCCCCTAGACCTGGTTTACAACAAATCCAGATCTAAGGCAGAGACTGAGAGTAAGAGATCTAAAATGGAAGAAACTCTCAGAACTCAAAAGGTGCTCTCTAAGGAATTAAACAAGAATGCTGAGAGCGAGAGCTACACAAGAGTTGGAATAAAAATCGCTCTTCTATTAAGGCTCTTTGGCGTGAAAGATTGTATCTCTAAAAGGTATTGTCTAAGAGTCTTCAGACTTGAATATATAACTTATCTTGAGGAAGTAGCCGTTGATATGTCTGTTGTCTCTATGCTCTGGTATACGTTAGACTGCATGGTATTGTAGAGCCTCCAATCAACGGTCCTTTATGTTCCATGCAAGCAAAGAGAAGATCCTTCTTGATATCCTTTATCTTTCATTTTGTCCAACGTTGTACATGGTTGTGCTGTCAGAGACCTGCACACAATAAATGCTAAATGATAGACAGCTATGCTGTCTCTTTTTGTCAGTCAACGTTAGAATTAATTTACATCAAAATAGAAATGCCATTCTGTTTTTTCCAAAAAGATGTTTCTAATATAAGCATGGGAATAGAAGATATCTGAGCATGCATTGTGCAGTGAAATGTTTAGTCATAATAAATGCATGGATATCAGAGAAAAGCGAGGGAAGACTTTGACTTTCAAAAACATTTGAAATATGTTTAAATAACAAGTCGTTGTAATGAAATCGTTATGAGTATGACTTATGAAATCGTTGTGTGAATGATTCATTGTTTATGTAAATCGTTGCACATGTATAAGTAAATCGATGTGAACAGAAATCATTATACAATCATAACCAAATCATTGTAGAGATAAATCGTTATGAGAGTATAAGAAAATCGTTATGAACAAGTCGTTATCGTTGTCTCACTTATCGAGTCGATGTAGTGATCAAATCGTTGTTTTGCTTTATCGAATCGTTACACAGACCAAGTCGTTGTTGTGACTTATCGAATCGTTACAACAAGAAGATTGTTGTGTAACTTATCGAGTCGTTATGAAAGCCAAATCGTTGTGAAACCAAGTCATTGTTCTCACTTACCAAATCGATGTGAAACCGAATCATTGTGAGAGCAAATCGTTGTTCTCACTTATCAAATCGTTATGAGAAACCGAATCGTTGTGAAAGCAAATCGTTGTTCTCACTTATCAAATCGTTATGAGAAACCGAATCGTTGTGAGAGCAAGTTGTTGTTCTCACTTATCAAATCATTGTGAGGACGAAATCGTTACGCCCACTAAGCGAATTGTTGCGAGGTCAAAATTGTTACGCCCACTAAGCAAATCGTTGTGAGGTCGAAATCATTACGCCCACTAAGAGAATCGTTGTGAGGTCGAAATCGTTACGCCCACTAAGCGAATCGTTGTGAGGTCAAATCGTTATGCCCACTAAGCGAATCGTTGTGAGGTTGAAATCGTTACACCCACTAAGCGAATCATTGTGAGGTCGAAATCGTTACACCCACTAAGTGAATCGTTGTGAGATCAAAATCGATATGCTCACTTATCAAATCCTTATGAAAATTAAATCGATAGAAGTAAGGAAATTGTTATGAGACCGAAATCGGTATGACACTACAAATCCTTATGAAAATGAAATCAATATGGTTCTAATGAAATCGTTGTAGCATATAGAGAGTCGATGTGTACTTAGAGAAATTTTCTGCTCTATATTTTAAATACTACAAAATAAGAAATCCTAACATGTTTTCTTGATTTTGCCTGATTTACTTCCTGTGCATAAGCTTCATGAAAATTTGTTAGATGACACTTTATTGAAGTTTTATTAGTCACCAAAATAGATATATAATTCATAAAATTATATGGGGATGAACTGATCATCAATCTCCCCCTTTTTGGTGATTGCAAAACATACCATAAAAGCATAGATGTTCTGAAAAAAAATCTAAGTGAATTATCTGAAATTAAATTAGAAATGTATTTTAGAAACACAGATTTTTCTCCCCCTTTTTGTCATTAAGCAAAAAGATACCATAATGAGACAAAGAAGAGAAGAAAGATAAATGGGAGCAAGCGAAAGTAGAATACATTACTCCTTGGAGGGTACAGGAAGATAGAAGGCAAGAGACAAAAGGGTAGCAAAGCGAGTAAGGATGGGGATCGCCTTGAATTCATGCTCTTCAAAATGAGCCTGAAATGCACCAAAAGTGATTTTGTAGGAAGGTCCCATAGTAGGAGCCATCCTTTGAATGTGAGGCTGTCTCTGAGCTTCCTCAAAAGTGCCATATCCATTCATGCCAAGGGAAATCTTATAAGAACTAAAGGATCCAAAACTAGCTAGTCGAAGAAACTGATCAATTTTGAATGGGTAGTAGATTTGATGCTGCTTCAGTTCCTTTTTCATAGCGAAAAAGACCTTGTACCTTTCTTCCCATATACCATAAGGGTCCTGGACAAGGTGAAGGGAGTTTAAATCCAAGAATTCGCCAGTAGACAGCAAAGGTTGATTGGATCGAGCCTGAGAAGCATTGAGAGCTTGAAGTTGTTGAGCAGAAAGAGGGTAGAGCTTCTCCCAATCTGAAGGCGAAAGCGCTCACTTTCAGACAAGATGGGTGCCAAAACATCAGCCTTAATGTAGCCCCAAAGGTATTCCTTGAAAACAAATCTGTGAAAGGAAAGAGAACGGCCCTCTTGCACAGATATTCTGGCCATTACCCGAGCAGCTCGCTCAAAGATTAGTGTCCCAACAGTAGAGTCCATGATTAAGGAATGTAGAGGAGGTAGGAACACCATATCAGGAATCTCCAAGGTGGCAAAATCAACTTGGATGGAGTCGGTATGAGCATCCCTGGAGCTAAGAGCTTCAATAGCTAGATAGAATTGGCCAAGCTGAACATCAGGAAGGTTGTGGAGGTAGTAGTAGTCGTTATACATCTGATAGAAATGAACAAGCTTGATTTCTTTCTGAATAAATGGCCCCCAAGTGTTCTTGTGATGAAGCTGGAACCACTCAGAGAGAGTTAAAGGGTGATCTCTAGGTGGATACCAGGTGTAATCACGGGGAATGTGCACCCCCAAGACATACGACAGGATATTAAAACTAATGGTATGGAAATATGGATGTGATCGCCACCTAGATAGTTACCATATGAGAGAATGATGTAGGCTAACTAAGCTAGGAAAAGGAAGGAGAGAACAGGGCACTGACCTGAGATCACGACGAGGAAGCCCATCGCGATGGGCTGATGTCGCGACGCCTTAACAGTGCGCATCAAGCTTGTCGCGTCACCCTCCTCTACCGCGTCCTCTGCAGTGCGGGAGATTGATCAGTGGACCTTCTTCCTATCCTCCGGCTGGCCATAAGACAAGAGCCCCTTGTAGAATGTTGCTTGAATACCTGCCAAAAGAAGAGAAACAAACAAACAAACCCTATTAGAACATATTAAGTGTAGAATCTATTCACAAATGAAGTGGAAGAAAAGAGCATGGTGGGAACTAACCTGGGGGTGATTTTTAACCCCTTTTGTGTGTGGGAAACGTGGGAGGAAAAACCAAATGAAACCTATCTAAGAAAAGGAAATAACATGCATGAAAGAGTGAAAAGGAGAGGGAGAAGGAGAAGGAGCCCCAATGGGGCGACTCCCTGGTGTTGATGGCGTTCACAAGTCAACGTAGATGCTTCAGAAGATGTGGGGGTCACCCTCCTCATACACCAAGCTCCAAGGATGAAGAAACATGCATGGCTTGGTGAGAGAAATGTGAGAGAATGGAGTGAAATGGGGTGGCTACGAGACTAAGTCCAGATCACCGAAAATTTCGGCAGCCCTTCGGGGTGGAAATGGGGCTCTCTCCCTTCTGAAGGAGAGGGCTTTCTTATATAGAACTAGAGAGAGAAAATCTCATTTTTAGGTGATAATTACCCAAATGAGAGGATAAATTCAGTTAAATTTGGATGAGAGAGTCCTAAGGACGCCCTAGGGTGACCCGCAATCCCAAACCGCGGCTAGGAGGGTTGGGAGGTTGCATGGGATGAGGATAAGGCCATTGGAGGATAAATAGGAGGTGGTTGCGGAGGACAGCGCACGTGGCTGTTGTCGCGACGGGTCATAGGGACGTGACAGAGATGAACGCAACGGTCAAAAGGGGTGCGACTATGAAGCCACGTGCATGGATATGCATGGGCTGTCGCGGCAACTAAGGGGGGCGCGACAAGGCTAACGCGGCGCCCCGACCCATCGCGTTAAGGAAAAATCAAATATTGTTAATAATTGGGCCAATCAAATGGGAAAATAATGGGCATTTAAGCTTGTGGACTCTTTTAAAAGGATAATGGATGGGATTTCATGAAAATTGGGCTATTAATGGGATCAAAGCAAGGCTAATGGTGGGCTCAAGGTGAGTGACCAACTTGGGGCTCAATAAGATAACAAGAAATATGGTTCAACTTGTAAGCCAGAATCAGGTGTCTACATATTGCCCCTCCTTGGCTTCCACTTTGCAGGGGAGCAAAGCGGAAGTGAAGCGGAGGTGTCATGAAGTGACGGCGAAGCAGAGGTGACGCGGAGTGGACTGAAAAGTGGGAGCCAAGGTAAAGACACACCCGATCTAATCGACAAGCAATTGGAATCTTTTTGAAAGCTCCGAGTTAGTTGCTCGAGCAGAATGCAAGGAAGACACAAGTGTAGACGAGAAGGAAGAAAGAAAAGGACGATCAACCCCTCGATTGAGAGGTACCCTAGCCGATTGGCCTGTAGGTTTCATTTTGGAGGGACATGTCCGTGCAAGGCAGGTAACTCATGACTCTGTCTTGGGAGTAGTTTGCAACCAAAATGGATCAAAAGGAATAAGGATGAAAATTGTATAGGGAATCCATACAGGGAAATCTTTGACAAACCGACAGGAACAACTCACTCGGAGGCAGACCTTCCGATTTGGAGTGGAATAGGATTTCTTATTTCATAAAATGAAGAATGGTTGGGCACTCAACAAGGGCTCACCATTAGCCAGGGATGAGACGTGAAAGCTCAAAATTCTATATGATGCATGCTGGGCTAAAGAAAAGAAATCATTAAATCAAATACAAAGAAAAGGAGATAATAGAAAATATATCAAGGATAATATTGCTAAACCAAACAATAATGGGTCGAGAGTCTTCATGCAACTGCTGTGCAAGACAGAGTCCGTCGTTCCTAAACTCATCTGATTTAACGGAATATCCTACGATTAACAATGTGCACCTAGATCATCACTGTTTTTGGTAAAGGGGAACTCAAATCCCAAAGCACATTGAGAACCAGTCGGTCCTTGAAATGATATAATAAGTAGAATACCATATAGTAATGCAAGGAGTAGGGATAGAGATACTTACCTGGCTTACCTGTGACGTTCCCTTTTTTGTGATTTTCTATTTTTTTTATTGTTTTTGTGATTTTTCTGATAAATAAATCAAAGCAAACAAACATGACAACGGTAAAATATATACATTCACACAAATGAAAATCATAAACAAACAATGTATAGACGCAACAGACCAAAACACATCGCACCTGGGGGTCGCAACAGGGTTGCGGCGCCCTTGGTGGTCGCAACCTTAACGCGGTGCATCACGGCGTTGCGACACCAGTCGTGGGATAAAGACGGAAAATTCTGATTTTATCCTTATCTAAACTTACCTAGACCTCTCCTAGGACTCTTAAACCTAGCCCACTATGACTCTAACACCTAGGTACGGGATTAGGATGGACTTGCTACCCTAAAGCTCTATAAATAGGGTTGTAGGGGTCTCCAATTCGCAGCTTTCTCTCTCTCTCTCCTCCTCTTTCTCAATTTTCTCTCTCCTTAGCCATGAAGAATCTTTCTCTATTTTCCAGGCTGATATTAAGCCCTATGCAGGCCCCAAAGCGGCCCGGGAGTCCTACGCCGAGCTGCAGCGCCTCTCCTCCGTGCCCAGGCACATCTGTGCAAGACCGGAGCTTCAAGTGAGTGCACTTTCTCTCTCTTCTAGTTCTTCTCTCTCTCCATGCTCTTCTTCATCTTCTCCTTCTGCTGCTACCAACCCTCTTTTCTTTTTTTTCTTCTGCTATTCTAGATCCTCCCAGGCCATAGGATGTTCTCCAAAGTCCCGTGGTTGGCGCCCATGATCGATATGCTCCCTCTGGCTTCTACCCATCCCCTGCGTGAGTGGGGGCTCACGACTGTGCTTACATTGGCAAAGCAATACCACAAGATTGTGCATATGTGGGATAGCATCAATGCACTGGCGGAGCTGTGGCACCCCCAGACGCACACATTCATCTTCACCGGGTTCGAGGCCACCATCCTGTTAGGAGAACTTGAGCTGATGTTGGGTCTCCCTAAGTACAAGAGGGAAGAAGAGTATGCCCTCTCCTATACTGTGGCTCCCATTGATGCGTGGAGCATGCTCGGGGAGATCACCACTAAGAAGACAGATCTCTACAGCATGACTAGCCAGAGCCACGTCCATCTCCTTCCTATCTCCCAGTGGGTTGTCTCCCAGTGCAAGCGCAAGACTGGGAACCACCTTGCTATAGCCAAAGCCGCCTCCATATGCATCTGCGGTGTTATTCTCTTCCCGGCAGAAGATGATGCCATATCGTTCCCAAACCTAAGCATAATCGACTCCGTATCTAAAGATATGAGCATTGCACAGGTCGTTCTTGGTCATCTCTACGCTGGACTATCTTATGCAGCCACCGGAGGCCCTTTCTACGGTTCTGTCATCGCCCTCGAGCTCTGGATGGGGATGCATATTCAATTCCGGGCGATGGACAACCTTTCTACTGAGTGCAAGAGCATGCTGCATCATCCATTGGCTTTCGTGGGTGCACCCCTCTACATGACACCACAGGCGTGGTGCAAGATGGCACAAGTGAAAGGGCTGAAAGGATGGCGCGATTATTTCAGGGCAATGACGGTGGCGGAGTTCGACATGCGTCCACGCTTCCTCCATAACAAGTGATTCACTTACCATAGCGCCCCGGGTTAGCATTACAACTTTTGGGCAATGAAGCATTGGTCCACTACAACCCAGGCCGCTGCTACCTTCAGTGCGGTGCTGCACGCACAGTGGTGCCTCTGCTCTCTCACTACCCGCCTACTCAGGAACGGGAGAGGAAAGATGATCAAGATGAGCGGGACGTGCGGAGCGCCATCGTCCGCTGGGAAGGGTGCGCCACTAGTCTCCTTCAGGTGGAGGTAGTGGAGGATGAGGATGTGACTTGGGAGTACCTCGAGGCATTGAAGAGGGTTCGTCCAGCTACACCAGGAGCTTGAGATTGATTAGATTGATGAAGGCATCATATCAGATGGTAATTAGGGCAGAAAAGAGCATTTGATTGATTGTAGGGATAATTAGGCAATGTAATGAATGGTTTGACTGAATAAAATCAGGCTTTTACTCAGATTGTGCATGCTCTATTGATATCGCGACCCCTATGGACGACGCCTCACGTCGCGACGGGGCGGGGGGTCGCGACACTGTCACGACCCACCTAGCCGTCGCGACAAGGACGCGATGTCCATGGATGTCACGACCTCAACCGAGGGTTCAAAAACACAAAGCCCTCTCTTTCTCCCTCCCATGCGTTCAAAAATTGCAAACTCCGACGATTCCCCCCTTGGCACTTCTCGGCTCACTCTGTACCCTCTCTCTCATGCTTTCCCTCTCAAACTCTCACCCACCTTCCCGAGGTCACCGGCGATGGAGGGAGGCGGCAACGGCGGCGGCGGCTCACCGAACGACGGGAGGAGGAAACGGTCGGCGACGAGGACCGCCCGGTGGCGCGAGGAGGTGACTCTGGCGGAGGAGGTAGTGCCGGAGGTGGAGATGGAGGAAGAGGAGGCTCCGGTGGTGGACATAGAAGCAGCAGTGAGAGCTCGGGAACACACAATGAAAACGGTAAGTCTCCAAGGCCCTAACCTCTAATTTTGTGAAATGGTGAAAGCATGGGGAAGCCCCTAGGGGCCCATTGTAGGGCGATTCGCCGGAGGAAATGGCCACCGGACATAGAATGTTCTGGTCGGTCTTCATTTGAGAACGCGACGGGTCAGCCCGTCGCGACACCAGATGTCGCGACGGGTCAACGGGTCGCGACCATGTCGCATCGGTCAAGGGCATCGCGATATGGTCGCGGCCCACCAGATGGTTGCGACCAGGTCGTGGCCCATCGGGGTGTCGTGACAAGGTCGCGAGCCTCTGGGCCATCGCGATATCAACCGAGACCAAACCTAAACAGGATGAAACTGACCGATGACTATAATTTGTGCTTGCAGGGAGAAATGAGGGCCCAAGTTTCATGGATCTTAGTGTTAGCAGTATACTTAGCTTTCCCGGAGTTCCAGAGAGAGAGGGTTGACGAGATGGGGTTTGGTGAGACCCTTAGGATGGAGTGGATGAGGGCGGACGCCCCTCTGACCCAGGCCCTACGCAACAGGTGGGATGCGGAGGCTACTGCCTTCGTACTCCCATGGGGACATATGATCCCCAACCTGGAGGATGTGAGCAGGATCACCGGATTGAGAGTCTATGGTCGACCGGTGAGTGGCTATACCTATCCGTGCTACCAGGGGTTAGCACGCAGAATCCTAGACCTGAGCGTAGGTCCTAGGTCTTCTCTCATCTCCAGAGTTGATCTACAGAAGAGTTTAGGGTTGTTCCACATTGCCAGGGGGGTGGACGAGTCTGTGGAGGAGTAGCTGTAGAGATTGGTAAGCAGATGTCAGGAGGTGCTAGCCGACGAGCCAAGGGTTCACGCAGACCTAGACCTGTGTTGCTTCATCATCCTACTCTTTGGTAGACTCTTGTTTTCCACGATGGGCGACCCGGTCCACTATCGGTTCCTGCCACTGTTAGAGGATCTAGGTGAGGTAGGGAGCTATGCGTGAGGGGCAGCGTTCCTGATGCATCAGTTCGAGACCTGGGTTCCTCAGACCGACAGACCGGGATCAGTGGCTTCTACCCTTTCCTTCAGGTACACTCTTCTTCTCTTGCCCTTTTACTTAGATTGCCCTTTTGATATTATAATTGTGATCTAACTGTGGCTTCATGATTTCTTGCAGGTCTGGGCCTACCTACACCTCCCTGGCCTGAGGAGGGGGATTTTGGAGCGACCAGGCATCGTGCCCCTTGCTCGATGCGGGGTGCCGTGTAGGGACATGCACCCCCTAGAGGACCAGCTAGCGTCCCTCCAGGATGCCATTGATCTCTATCCTCAGCTAGATGTAAGTGCTCCAACCCCTCTTTGAGTTCAATTTGATTTTAATTGCTTTGATTACTTGGATACTAACAAGATGTGCTTGATGTGCAGGTGGTGTGGCAGCCATATCTAAGGGAGGCAGATAAGGGACAGCCTTGGTTGGAGCTAGCCCGCCCCTACTTCGGTAGGATAGTGTGGATCCATGCTCTCAACCTCGTGCTACCTCTCCACCACTACCTGACCCAGTGGTCTCTCGGCCTACGACAGAGCGCAGTGGAGTTTCCGAGCCACGACCGAACTCCCAGGCCTGGTCGAAGGTTCCGGGGACTTCACGACACCACCGACTAGCGGAGCGAGCCAAGGAGCAGATCCAAAACTGGGAGCGCCGAGGCAAGCAAGTCAAGTCCACCGCTACGTCCGACGACGCGTACCTTCAGGCATTCGCCTTAAACTATGGGGCGAGTGTCCATAAGGGTGCAAGACGATAGGTAAATCTCCTAAACTCAGACTCCATGAATTTTTCTTTTATTGAATTGAGCTGACAGCTTTGGAATGAATTGCAGGTGGACTTGGCCGGCGAGATTGCCTCACTTCCGGCCCTGCTCCACTCGGCGATGCAGGATCGGGAGGTAGCTCAGAGGGAGGCAGAGCAGCTGGTAAGCACTTACTCAGACTTCAGTACTTTACCAATCTTATAGCTAATTTGTTGAATGTGCAGCATGCGGAGCTAGAGAGGGTGAGGAGGGCACAGTCCGGTGCATCCTCCCCTAGAGCAGTAGAGAGCTCCCAGTCGGATCTAGAGGACCGACTGGCAGATGCAGTCAGGAGGGCCGAGGAGGCGTGGGCGGAGTTAGCTGAGCGGGCAAGTAAAACACTGATTTTAAATTGAAAATTATTTAAACTTGGCATTGACTTGACTATTTTTCTGTAGGTGACAGAGCTGAGGACTGCCACCGACTGAGCAGCCCAGTTGCAGTGGCAGGTCGACACCGTGATAGGAGAGAGGGATCAGGTGCACATCCGGGTGGAGGCAGCTGAGTCACGTGTGGCAGAGGCGACGAGGGAGCTGGCGACGCTGCGAGTGTAGGGGTCGTCGGTGGACCAGGAGGAGTTGGCTCGGCTGCGCGCTAATCTGCACGCACAGCAGACCCTAGCGCGGGGACCTCAGGAGGCGATGACGGCCATAGGCCGGTCTCGGAGCTGGAACAGGAGCGGCGCAAGTGAGGCAACTGGTGCGAGCGGCACCTCAGTCCGCCAGTACATAGCAAGTTCCTCCAATCGGCGGAGGAACGAGGATGAGGAGAGGCGCTTGGCAGGAGCGATGAGCGCTCAGAGTGGTCGAGGTGGTGGTGAAATGCCACCCCCACCAGATAGACAGGAGGGATCTGGAGATAGTGGTGGTGGGCAGTGAGGTGTGAGCCACCTCCCCCTTATCTTTGTACATGATGTTCTCATGCTAGTGGACTTTTACTTTCATGTCAATTTAATATGTTCAAATGGAAATGTGATTGACACGAGTGAGAAATGAGTGGCGAATGGAAAAGAGAGTGAGTACACTGCTGCGCTTGCTTGAAGAATTTTCTGCTCCTGCACACTTAGCAAAATAGGTTAGATCTGTTCTTTGACTCAGCCCCTTGTGCCGTATAAGGAGTGATTTTAACTTCATAGTTGTCAAGGGGCTGAGCCTTATTCAAATAGGTGACAAATAAATGAAAACAATGCATGCTAAAAGAAAGTGATATGTACACACAATTTTTTTTTATTTTGGGGTTTCCCAATTTTTTGAATTTTTTAGGGTTTTCAAAAAAAAATAGATTTTTGGGGTTTTCTGATTTTTTTGGATTTTGATATTTTCTAATTTTTTTGGATTTAGGGTTTTTTTTCTTTTTTTGGGTTTGTGGTGGCTATTTCTAGCCACCATCGTGCATTGGGCCCATCATGGCCCGGCCCAGTTCGGCAGGCGGACGTGGCCCTATCGCAAGGCGCCACGACGTTTCAAGAGTAGCTTCAAGGATCCGAGTCCGGTTCCTGCATTCGGACACCAGTGGGATCCAAAAGCCGCCTTCGGGCGCCTCACAGCCTGATCGGACAAAGGCCCTTCCTTCCGAGCAGGGTCTGCTCGGCTTGCGCCGAAAACCCCTTCGGAACAGATAGCACCTCCTTGCATTAGGCATCCGGTAGCAAGCCATGCCTCTGGGCACCAGGTGCCGAGCAGCAGGCTTGAGTACCAAGCAGCAGGTCTACCTCACCTAGCAGGCTACCTGCTCGGTACCTTCCTTCTAGGATGAATCCGAGCAGCCCTTCATCACCTTATGGTAGTTACAACGGCTACGCCATGCGCGGCCCACGATCAAGTGGTGCGTTAACTGCCCAGCTCCTCAACGGGTGCTTCAACGCGTAACCCCCCCCCCCCCCCCATGGAGGATGCTAATGCTAACAGGCACGCCCTTTGCGACATTGATCAGGGACGTTCTGTCCCTCTCCCTCAACACTCCAGCCTATAAAAGGCACTGGTAAGCCTCCATGCAGCGGTACGTGATCCAAGGCATCCTTGCTCATACAAGCCCTGCGCTTTACACACGAGAACCCCCTTCCTCTCACGTTCCTTACTGACTTTGGCATCGGAGGGTTCTCACTGGTTCTTCAACCGGGCCCCCTGATCATGTTCTGGTTTTGCAGATCTTCGTCCGCTACCGGCGACCGTCTACTTCCCTCTCAAGTGTAGGCCCAGCGGGTTCCAGCCCAAACAAGAAAAATCCTCCACACTTTTGGAGCCATCTATGGGAAGGAACAACAGTCATGGCTCACGGACGATCCTCGTACCAGAACATAGGGAGCCGTATGATGAGGTCCCGCCAGTCACAGGCGGACTCCCGTCAATTCGCTCCCCCGCCGACGTTGCTGTAGCCCCTGCTACCGCAACCGGGGGCGTCCCAGTGCCCACCACCGTCGTGCCTGCAACCACCTTGGAGATGGCCGAACTCCAGGGACAGATGCAGCAGCTGACGGGCATCTACTTGGGCCTTCAGGCCCAACTTGCCGGGCAGCCAGCCCCGGCAGCCTCTGTTCCGCAGGAGCGCCAGGTAGAATCATCTCATCGACGATCACGCACGCCTCCTACCCCGGCAGGGTCGATTCAGGAGCAGCACGCTGATTCGCCGCGGAGGTCGCACTGCGCTCCGTCTGGTGAGCGAGCCCCAGAGCATCGCGGCCATTCGCCCCGTCATTCTGTGACGGTCTCGTGCCTGCCGCGCTCGGTCGTGGGAGCCAACTCCCACAAGTCTGGCCGTGCGGACTCAGCCCACTCCGAACAGGAGTTGGCCAGGCGCTTGCGCCGCATCGTCGACTTGGAACGTCGTGTGGACGGGATGGTCCAGCGTGCTGAGGGAAAGGCTCCAGCTGAAGAGGACCTAAACTTTCGCTCCCCATTCATTGCGGAGATCCTGGAGGCTCGGGTCTCTCCTAAACTCCCTCTACCTGCCATCGCGCCGTACGACGGTACTTCTGATCCCACGGATCACATCCACGGGTTTGAGTCGCATATGGTGTTCCACGGAGCATCTAATGCGAACAAATGCCGGGCCTTTCTGGCCACCTTGAACGAAACTGCTCAGGCTTGTTTCAAAGCCCTCCCCGCAGGTTCTATCTCATCCTTCCACCAGCTGAAGAAGTCCTTTCGGGACAAATTTCTGGGCGGAAGATCACAGCCACGCACCGCGGCCTCCCTTCTTGTTGTTCGGAAAAAGAAGGGAGAAGCGCTCTGGGACTACGTCAAGAGGTTCCAGACCGAGGCGCTCCGCATCCCACACCTCGATGTCCCATTAGCCACCAGTGCCCTGATTCAGGGCACTCGCAATGGTTTCCTGCAGAGGATGCTGGGAGTGGAGCAGCCTTCCACTCATGCTGAGCTCCTTTCCACTGCACAACGCCATGCAACATGTGAAGAAAGTCTGGCTGCTGGCCGGGCAGAGCACGGAGAGTCGACGGACAAGAAGAGTTCTTCCGACAACGGTTCCGACCGCGATCGGAAGAAAGGGCGGCGCAACGGCGAATCACCACGCCGACCACGCCCCTTCACCGACTACACACTGCTGACAGTGGCACCCGAGCAGATCCTGGTAGAGATCAGGGATGAACCATATGTTCGGTGGCCACCAAGGATGCGCTCCGATCCCCGGCGACGCAACCAGGAGAAGTACTGTCGCTTCCACCGTGACCACGGCCACGACACCTCCGAATGCCGCCAGCTTAAAGACGAAATCAAATCCCTCATTAAGCGCGGCTACCTCGAATGGTTCGTGCGCCGGAATGAAGACCGCCCCAAACGCCGAGAGCGGACTCCCGAGTATCCGATCAACAACGAGCCCAACGGGCAGGAAACCAATGTGATCGTAGGAGGGTTCGGCGCAGGCGGAGAGAGCACTCAGAGCCGACGCGATTACGCAAGGCGAGTGCATGTTGTGGACAGACCGCCAATACCTCGGCCGGCTCCTTATCCCCCTAGTCCCATGCACGCACAGTCTGAGGGAGCCATAACCTTCTCAGACGAAGATCTAGTAGGGGTTACCACCCCGCACACTGATGCGTTGGTCGTTTCGGCAACCATCAATCATTGTAATGTGCGCAGGATTCTGGTAGATAATGGAAGTGCCCCCGACGTATTGGCTTACGATTGTTATCTCCTTATGGGCCTAAAAACCGACCAGCTCACCCCCATAGAATCGCCCCTGTTCGGCTTCTCTAGGGTGTCGGTTCAGCCTATGGGTAGAATTCGCCTCCCGATCACCCTCGGGATGGCTCCGAAATGTGTGACCAAGGTGGTGGATTTCTTGGTCATCACGAACATGCTTGGCTACAATGCGATCCTTGGTAGAGGTTTGATCGGGCGGATCAAGGTGGTGCCTTCGTCCCTCCATCAGAAAATGAAGTTCCCCACCCCGTGTGGAGTCGGCGAGGTGCTCGGATGCCAGCGCGAGTCTCGATGGTGTTATGTCCTTTCTCTAAGGGACAAGCAGCCACTCGCGGCTCCAACACCTATTCCCCCGCCAGCCGACCAGCCTTCCACAAGCTGCAGAACTCCTTCTGAAGACCTACTTCCAGTCCAAGTTGATAGCGACCCCGAACATGTCCTATACATTGGCGCGTTACTAGCGGAAGCAGAGCAGCAGTGGTATTGAAGTTTCTTGCTAGCCAATCTGGACGTATTCGTGTGGTCCGACGACGAGTTTCCAGGCATCCCTCCGGAGGTAATGGTGCATCGCCTCCGCCTGGATCCACGGGTCCCACCGGTTCAGCAAAGGAGGCGACCCGTCAACCAAGAGCGGCAGACTGTGATCCGTCATCACGTTGTCAAAAGCCGAGCAGTTGGGCTCCTCCGGGAAGCCCAATACCCAAGATGGATCTCCAACGTGGTCCTCGTACGCAAAGCCACTGGTAAATGGTGCGTATGTGTGGACTATAAGGACCTTAACAAAGCGACGCCCAAGGATAATTTCCCACTGCCTCGCATCGATCAGCTGGTAGATGCTACATCCGGGCACGAGCTCCTCGGCTTCTTGGAGGCCTACTCTTGGTATCACCAGATCAGTATGCATCCTCCGGATCAGGACGCCACCACGTTTGTCACAGACTTGGGGTTATACTATTTCACCAGCATGCCCTTTGGTCTGAAAAATGCAAGCGCAACATACTAGCAATTGGTCAATAAGATGTTCGAGCAGCAAATTGGGCACAATATGGAGGTCTACATCGACGACATGTTGGTCAAAACGCTTCTGAGCACCGACCACATCTCTGACCTCGAAGAGACCTTCGCAACTTTGTGAAGGTACAATATGAAGCTCAACCCAGCCAAGTGTGCGTTTGGAGTACGCTCAGGGAAGTTCCTCAGCTTCCTCGTTTCAAATAGAGGAATAGAGGCCAACCCTGAGAAGATCCAACCAATACTTGAAATGAGCAGCCCAAAAACGGTACGCGACGTCCAACGACTGACTGGACGGCTAGCCGCACTCAACCGGTTCATATCCCGAGTAGCAGAGAGGAGCTTCAACTTCTTCAAATTGCTGCGAGGACCCAGAGGCTCTTCACAGCAAGGGGGGCATGTACGGTGGACTGAGGACTGTGAGGTCGCCTTCGCGGAGTTGAAGGCCTATCTCGCAGCCCCACCTGTTCTCTCAAAAATTGTGCTCGGGGAGCCCTTGTTCATATAGCTTTCGGTTACCGAGCACTCCATCAACGTAGTGTTGATCAGAGAGGAGGGAGCGGCCCAGCGTCCCATTTACTACATCAGTAGGGTCCTTCAAGAAGCTGAAAGGAGGTACCCCCAAGCAGAAAAACTCGCCCTTGCTCTAGTCACGGCTGCCCGGAAGCTCAGGCCCTACTTTCATGCCCACTCAATAACGGTTCTCACCGATCAGCCGCTGAAGTCTATTCTGCAGCGACCGGAAGCTTCCGGCCAGCTCATTAAATGGGCCATTGAGCTAGGCGAATTCGACATTAGCTACCATCCAAGGACGGCCATTAAAGCGTAAGCATTGGCGGATTTCATCACGGAATGTACCCTCCCTACCGAGCAGGATCCTCCGTTGGCCGACGAGCCCCCATGGGAGCTCTACATCGATGGATCCTCATGTGTCACAGGAAGCGGAGCTGGCTTGGTCCTCACCTCTCCGGAGGGTTTAGAGTTCCAATATGCCCTTCGATTTCGCTTTGCGGCCTTCAATAATGTGGCTGAATACGAAGCGCTACTGTCTGGAATCCGAATGGCGAGGCACCTCGGAGCCCTTCGACTCAGGGCCTTCAGTGACTCCCAATTGGTTACCGGCCAGGTGAACGGACAGTTCGAAGCAAGGGAGCCGTGAATGGACCAGTACCTTAAACAGGTCAAGAGCCGAGCAGAAGGCCTCCTCTACTTCGAAGTCATACATGTTCCACGGGAGCAAAATGCACGAGCCGATGCACTTGCCAAGCTGGCGTCTTCAGGTGACATCACCCCTTCTCACTCCGTATTCATTGAAGAGCTCGCTACACCGAGCACTGAAGTGGATGTAGCAGCCATTGGGTCCGACCCTCCAGCTCCGAACTGGATGGACTCTCTCTTGGCCTATCTGCTTCGAGGCGAGCTTCCCCCTGAGCAGGGCGAAGGTCGGAAGATCAGACTACGTTCTCAGCGATTCACCCTCATAGAAGGCAAGCTCTACCAACGGTCCCTTTCAAGACCCCTCTTACGGTGTCTCAGCCCTGAAGAGGCCCTTGCGGCTACCGAAGAGGTTCATGAGGGGTTGTGCGGAAGCCACTTGGGGGGCAGAACGTTGGCACACAGCATCATCCGAGCAAGATTCTGGTGGCCCTCTTTGCAAAAGGATTGTATGTCTTTTGTCAGAAGGTGCCCGAAATGCCAGAAGTTCGGACAGCTCATTAAGCAACCGGCTGAGCAACTTCATACGTTGTTTAAGCCTCGCCCTTTTCGATAGGTGGGGCATTGATATATTGGGTCCCTTCCCGGAGGCCCAGGGTCGGAAGAAGTTCTTGTTCGTGGCCATCGAGTACTTTAACAAGTGGGTCGAAGCAGAACTCGTTACCACAAACACCGAACAAACCGCGTGGAAGTTCATTTGGAAGAACCTCCTCTGCAGGTTTGGCATCCCAAGAGTGATTACCTCCTACAACGGGAAGCAGTTCGATAGCACCTTCTTCAAGCAGAAGTGCGCCGAACTTGGCATCTACAACCACTTCACCTCCGTGGCACATCCTCAGGCCAATGGTCTGGTCGAAAATGCCAACCGTACGTTGATGCACGGGATCCGCATGAGAGTCGAAGCTGCTATTAGTTCGTGGATTGACGAGCTCCCTAATGTGTTGTTGTGTCACCGAACAACTGCTCGGGTAGCCACAGGGGAGACCCATTTCCATTTGGCCTACGGTACAGAGGTCGTTGTACCTTTGGAAGTGGCTCTCCCCACTCTCCAGAAAACTCACTTCGACGAGGCCACCAATAATCGCACGCTCAGGAAAAACCTAGACATGCTTGGCAAACGCCAAAACGACGCCAGCTAGTTTCCTATCAACAGCGCCTTGCGCAGTATTATAACTCCCGAGTATGGGAAAGGCGCTTCTTCGAAGGTGACCTTGTTCTTCGTTGCTGCTCGGCATCGGATCCCCGAAGAGCAGCCGGCAAACTCGCCCCCAAGTGGGAAGGACCTTATCAGGTCATCCAGATCCTTGGAAAAGGCTCTTACAAGCTAACTACTCCTAGTGGCGGGGCCATACCCAGAACCTGGCATGTATCTAATTTGAAGGATTACTATTTATAAAAGCCTTCTGTTCGGCATCCTACTTCTCTCCTACCAGTTCTTCTGGACGGCTAGTGACGAAGTCCAAAACATCCTTATACCTTTAGTTTACAAGGATGTAACGACATCTCCTAGTATGAAGATGTTCCGCAAACACCCGCAGTTCATAACAACCTGTGTGGTAATTGCAAACACTCCTAAACGACCAACGAATTCAGGTTCGGACAGAACACTTACAAGGTAAGGAGATAGAAAAAGCGAAGCCATTTTTTTAAAAAAAAAAGAGAGATCTATTCAGATTTTATACAAAAGCTCGCTTTGGCCGAGCTGCCAAACAAAAAGGAAAGGATATTCAAGGGGCCTGCCTGGAGGTACCGGCGCCATTGTCTGTAGGAGGCATTAGCCCTGACCGGAACTGGGCAAAGTGCACTCCGTCCAAACGCGTGTCCTGGGTATGACGTCGGCACTCCCCTACAGCAGCCTCGAAAGCTTCTCGGGCACGCTCTGTCCAAGCAAGCTTCTCCCCGAACTCCTTTCCGGCTTCGAGGCCCACCTTGTAACAACGGGCCCCGAACTGCTCTAGGTCCTTTTTGACGTCAAGACCTTCTTTGTACTCTGCCACTCCTTGAGCCCTGGCTTCGGCTAACACCTTCGCGATTGCCTCCTTTTCAGCTCGGGTGATAGCCAGGTTGAGCTCGGACGCTTGGAGGGCATCTTGAAGGCTTTTCACCTCCTTTAGCAGTTCGGCCTCGCGAGCCCGGTGCTTGGTGACCAGATCGTTGCAGAAGGTCGTTTCCGCCTCCCACATCTGCTTTTGATTCTGGGCACGTAAGGCAAGCTTCTTCAAAAGGCCCATCGAGCTCATCATGCCATCCACCAACACTCCCACGTCGACGTTGTCATCTTCGTCATGTTCGGAGAGGAGCCCTGGGCGGTAGGCTGCACTGGAGTGCTCGGGGGTCTTCTCCGGGCTCAGGTCTTGACACCGCGTCATCCTATCCAGGTAGGATGCGGACGGGCACGGGGGCAGAACCCTTGAAGAATCGCTCCCAAGCCTTCCCAGCGTGGCTTCCAGCATCGCCTGCGAGGGGAGCTCGGATGACTTCCCATTCAGTACTGCGGAGAGAGGTCTCTGGTCCTCCCCAGAACTGACGACCTCCTCAGTTGCGTCTGGCCGCTCGTTGGAGATTTCTGCACTCCTAGCGGGCTCCGCAGCAGCATCAGCAACCTCCCCGCGGCCCTCTGTTACCAAGGCCATCTCCTTGGCCCCTTACATGGCTTCTCCAACTTCTGTGGAGAGCAAAGTGGTTGACGGTGTCTCCACTACCGCAACCATTTTTGTGGGGCGCGGTGGGGCCACGGCAACTTCAACGACTTCCTTCTATGGGGTCGGCATCTCCCCGGTAGGAGTGGCCCCCGTATCCGAAGCAGCCACCTCCTCAGGAACATCCTTCTCTGGCACCTCGAGGTGCGGAGAGGTCCCCTCCCTCGCAACGGAGGTCTCTTCATGACCTTCACCCCTTCGAGGAAAGGTCTCTACAGCGTCTCCAGCAGCATCCTGTTCTGCACCTCCGGTGCTCGATGCCGCTGTTCGAGCAACTTCCTCTTTGCGGCCCTCGCTGGGGCCTGGCGGCGCGGACACTTCCCTCTGCTCTTCAGTAGAGCTCTCCGACCCGTCGCTTACCATGATGAGCCCGAGCTCGGATGCCATCCTCTGCGCAACCTCAAGACGGACCACGAGGGGCATCCGCGGTGCTTCCTGTTCGGCCGACCTAGCGGCCTTGCGCTTCTTGCACAGTAGCAACTGCGCCTCATCGGTCTCCTCTTTGGTCCCCTCCTCACTCTATTGAGGGGCAGCATGGACCAGCCTCTTCTTCTTCTGAGCACGGAGCTGGTCTGCCTCCTCCGCGCCCTCGTCGAGTAGCGTCGGCCTCTTCTTCACAACAGTGGAAGGCCGAGTTGCCCCTTCGCCCTCCTCTAACGAAGGTCGAGCTCCTGCTGAAACCACATTGATGGTGGCCTTCTTCTTCAAACGAATTTTTTTGGGCCCCTTCTCAAGGACCCGTGTGCTTTCCGGGCGTCCCTTGGCAGGTGAAGGCGCCACCAATGCGGTCGTTACCACAGTACCAACCCTCACAGCCAAGGGGACACGACAACAGCAGCGACATCATCGTCCTCGTATACCATGTGGGCCATAACAGGGATCTGTTCGAAAATCCTCGTTGGCCTCTTGATCCCTCCCAGCTTCCAACTCCACAACGGCTGCAAAAAGGAGGAAGTTGTTAGAACACAGTTACTGAACCGGCGCGCAACAAAATAAGTTCGAGCACTTACTCCATGGTTTGCTCAGACCATGCCGAACAAGCGAGAACTCTGTCAAGTAGCCCTCTCCATTCCTCACGCTGGCCCGGAGCAGGCTATCTGAGGCCCTCGCCTCATCTTGGATCAGCTTGGGGAAGCTGTCCTTCTACGCTGATCAGATAATGGTGGGGAACCCCCACTCTGCACCGTCCCGGCGCCGGACAAAGAACAACCTATCCATCCAACCTTTGTTGTTGGAATATTTTCCGGACAGTTGTATGTGCATCCTGTCCATTCGGTGCTTGGCGTAGTAGACATCCACCCCCGATGACCGCGAAGCAGAAAGCTTAAAATGTGCTCGGAACACATCCGTCGAGCCTCAGATCTGCTTGATTCTGCAAATGACGCCGAAGATGCAGATATATCTCCACGTGTTTGGCTTCAGTTGGATCGGGGAAACTCCCCACCGGTTTAGCAGCACCTTCACCACCTTCGGCAACGGCAGCCGGAGTCCCGCTTCCATATGATCCACGGAGAGGGGAAGGCAACCTGGTTTGTTCACCAGGTACGATTCTCCTTCCTTCGCATCGATGATCTCGTATTCATCGCTGATGCGAAAGCGCTCCCGGAGCCTACTGTAGTGGCAGCATCGCGGCCCGCGAGCCGCAGAGATGGTGACTCCACTCGCCCCGGCGATCGTAACCGCCTTCCCCTTGCTTGCCATTGCCATAAGTTACGGAAGGGAACAGCGAACAGAAGAAGGCGCGAGGAAGAAGATGACTGAGAGCTTGAAGGGGGCACGAAGGCTCTGAAATGTGGAAACTCTGAGAGATTTCGAAGGCGTGGCTCCCGCCATCGCCCCTCTCCTTCCTTATAAGGAAATAGGGGCACGAAATTCGAAGCGGGCCAGAAGCGGTGCTTCCCCCCTCTCCAAGTCACTTCTCGGGTGCATCACTAGTGACCGTTCGTCTGGAGCGTGCAGCGTCCGTGGCTCGACAAGACCCCCGCACTCATCATAAAAGCTCTGTGTTCGAGGGAAACCCCCAAACCATGCCGCCGTGCAGCCATCGGATCTATGAGGACGATACCACATTTAAAACGGAGATGCCGTCTAGGCAAGCCGCCGCTCCCAACCTCTCCGGTTCTCGAACCGTTTGAGAGAGTGGGGGGCAAGTGTGGTGGCTATTTCTAGACACCATCGTGCACTGGGCCCATCATGGCCTGGCCCAGTTCGGCAGGCGGACGTGGCCCTATCACAAGGCGCCACGATGTTTCAAGAGTAGCTTCAAGGATCCGAGTCCAGTTCCTGCATTCAGACACCAGCGGGATCCAAAATCCGCCTCCGGGGACCTCACAGCCTGATCGGATAAAGGCCCTTCCTTCCGAGCAGAGTCTGCTCGGCTTGCGCCGAAAACCCCTTCGGAACGGACAACACTTCCTTGCATCAGGCATCCAGCAGCAAGCCACGCCTCCAGGCACCAGGTGCCGAGCAGTAGGCTTGACTACCGAGCAGCAAGTCTGCTTCACCTAGCAGGCTACCTGCTCGATACCTTCCTCCCAGGACGAATCCAAGTGGCCCTTCATCACCCTACGGCAGTTACAATGGCTACGCCACGCGCGCCCCACGATCAAGTGGTGCGTTAACTGCCTAGCTCCTCAACGCGTAACCCCCCCCTGTGGAGGACGCTAACAGGCACGCCCTTTGCGGCATTGATCAAGGACATTTTGTCCCTCTCCCTCAACACTCTAGCCTATAAAAGGCACTGGTAAGCCTCCATGCAGCGGTACGTGATCCAAGGCATCCTTACTCACACAAGCCCTGCGCTTTACACACAAGAACCCCCTTCCTCTCACGTTCCTTACTGACTTTGGCATCGGAGGGTTCTCCCCAGTTCTTCAATCGGGCCCCCCTGATGTTGTTCTGGTTTTGCAGATATTTGTTCGCTACCGGCGACCGTCTTCTTCCCTCTCAAGTGTAGGCCCAGCGGGTTCCGGTCCAAACAAGAAAAAGCCTCCACAGGGTTTTTTGATTTTTTTGGATTTTTGGAATTTTTTTATTTTTTGGATTTTGTTGAGATTTTTCTTTTTTTTTGGGGGGGGGGGGGGGGGTTTCTGATTTTTAAGTTTTTTTTTTAAGTTTTCTGATAATGACATCTTCTGCATTTGAATGATTGGCTATGGATCTCATTCCTATCTTATGTTTGTCAAATATCCCCTAAACACAGTGTGCATTTGCTTTTGGCTCCCCAAATGCCACTTGCCCCTAGTCACTAACGTTCTAACGTAGACCAGGTGCGGGGTTCTCCAGTCATTAGCGGGGATAGGAAGACTTAAAGGATACAAGACTTGAACTTGGTGCTTGGGAGACTAGCTTGTATGACTTGCAAGGGTGTACCTCACATGGAATCCGTCTGTTGTCCAGAGACTTTGTGGTCATTATTTTGTCCGGGGCATACGTACGACCGGGCTCAAGGCATCCCGCGGGGAACTGTACTGCCACTCTTTGACATGCCCCTATTTTCAATTTTCTGCTTACTTCTTATTTTTATCAATTTTCTCTTTTATTTCTTTTGAACAGACTGTCTCTCTTTGAGACTTCATACATATGAGCTACACCTCCCCTAGTCCACAAGTCAGTGCCCTTTTGCCCTTAGACCTTGTCCGAGCAAGAAGAGAATTGACCTTCGCACCCCACACTAAGGCTAGGCAGGAACACCACTAACTAAGGAGAATCAGCCCTGGGTTGTCGTGTGGTGTGTGTGACTGATCATAAGGGTCATTTGACAACAAATGAAAGGGAGTGAGACATATAGCTACTAACATTCTTTTGCAAAATGATGTTGCTATTGAAAACCTTTTATTAGGGGTAGAATCTTTTAAGATACAACCCATTCCACAGATGAGAGAGCTCCTCGCCATCAGCACTGATAAGCCTATATGCGTTCCCAGGGTACACTTCCTTAACAACGTACGGCCCTTCCCAGTTTGCTTGCAATTTTGACGTAGGACCTCCAGGTTTTATGAAAATTCGCTTCAAAACCATGTCTCCTTCTTGGAATTTTTGTTCAATCACTTTCTTTTGAAAAGATCTTGAGAGTCTATTTTGATATGAAAGTACATGATCGGCTGCGGCTAGACGTCATTCGTCTAGGAGTTCCAGCTGTGTAAGTAACGCCTCTCGACATTCGTCAGGATTAAGTTCTTTGTCCAGCTGAACTCTTAGCGAAGGAATGAGGATCTCATGTGGGCATATGGCCTCCATCCCGTATGTAAGTGAAAAGGGAGTTTGCCTAGTGGGCGTGCGGACGGAGGTACGATAGGCCCACAGAGCCTCAATCAATTTTTCAGGCCAATCAGCGAACTTATGAGACTCACAAGTTTTCTTTAAAATTTTCAAAAGTGTTTTGTTTGTGGCTTTGGCTTGGCCGTTGCCTTGCGGGTAGTATGGAGACGAATGATGCAAAGAAATGTTGAATTTCTTACATAGGTCCTGAAGCTCCTGTGATATGAACTGGGGTCCATTGTCGGTGACGAAGCCGCTTGGTACTCTGAACCGCGAGATGATGTTTTTCATGATGAACCTGCACACGGTCGAGCCTTTGATTTCTGCAAATGCCTCCACTTCGGCCCACTTGGTGAAGTACTCAGTAGCAGTAAGAATGAAAGATTTCTGTTTTACTTGAGCATTAGAATCACCAAGGGGTCCAATGATATCAAAGGCCCACATGGAGAAAGGCCAAGGAGAAGATAGTGGATGCAAAGAAGAGGACAGAGCATGGAACTTATCGATATGGAGCTAGCACTTGACACACCTACGGACGTAGATGGCACAGTCTTCCTCTAGGGTTTGCCAGTAGTAGCCCTGCCAAAGGATCTTCTTAGCCAACATTTGGCTATTGACATGCCCTCCACATTCACTAGAGTGGGCTCCTTCCACCACCTTCCAGGCTTCTTCATCTTGCAAACATCTGAGGAGCATTCTGTTTAGAGCGCGTTTGTACAACACTTCTCCAACAATGGTATATCTCAACGCTTCTCTACGGATGGCTCTCCTATCCTCAGCCTCGGCTTCTTCTGGGAAAGTACCGTCCTTGTAGTACTGCTCATTTTCATGGTACCATGGCCTTTCTTCCTCCATCATTTCTCCTAGCACTACCAACAACACTTCCTTCACTTCTCTTCTCTCTATCTTCAAGACTAAAGAGCTCCTAAGGTTATTGAACCAAGGGTCCTGAGTGGAGGGAGCCTCTAATCTTTGAACAGTGATAGTTTCAGCACTGCGGCTGAGAGGGAAAGAGAGAGATGAAGCCAGAGATACCAAGGCATTGGCCAGAATATGTTGAGAGCGAGGAGTGTGAATATAGATGAGCTTGCGGAATTTCTTGGCCAGGAGCGTGACCAGATCTTGATAAGGCTTAAGCTTAGGGTCACGAGTGCGGTAGGTAGAAAGGACCTGCCAGAGAATAAGTTGAGAGTCTCCTATGATCATGAGATGGAGCGCGCCTAAGAGATAGGCAAGCTTTAGACCAGCTAGGAGAGCCTCATACTTGGAGACATTAATGGTGGCAGGGAACTGAAGTTGATACGCAAGTGGAATGGTGATCCCTTCTGGGATGAGCAAGACAGCACCTATGCCCCGTCCTCTAGAATTGAGAGCCCCATCAAAGTGGAGTCACCAGAAGGGATCGCGAGAGATGAGTGACAGGTTTTCATCGGGGAAATCCTCTTGAACCGTGTCACTGCGAGAAAGAGGAAGGTGAGCAAGGTGCTCAGCAATGGCATACCCTTTTATAGCCTTATGAACTACAAAGGTGATATCGAATTGGGACAAAAAGCTCTGCCAACGTGCCAATCTGTCAGCGAGGATTGTCTTCTCCAGGAGATACCTAATAGGATCCATTCTAGAAATCAAACTCACCCTATGGGCTAGAAAGTAGTGCTTCAATTTCTGCACTACCCACACTAGCGCTGCACATGTTTTCTCCATTGTGGTGAGTTTGAGCTCAGAAGGATTGAAGAGCCTAGATAGGTAATAGACTGCCCTTTCTTTGCCAGAATCATCATGTTGTGCAAGGACAGCTCCTAGGGAGTCCTCAATAGTTGACAGATATAAGATTAAGGGTTTCCCAGGGACAGGTGCCTGCAGCACGGGCGGATTCATGAGATAACTCTTAAGCTCATCAAAGGCTTCTTGGCACTTAGCGTTCCATTTGAATTTGGCTCCTCCTTTCAACAGTTCATAGAAAGGGTGACATCTTTCAGAGTACTGGGATATAAATCTCCTTATGAACTATAGTCGACCAATCAAACCTCGAAGCTCGGATATGTTCTTAGGAGGAGCCATCTCGTTTATTGCCTTGGCCTTGTGTGGGTCTATCTGAATCCCCCGTTTTCTGACTATGAAACCTAGCAATTTACCTGAAGAAACCCCAAACACGCACTTCTTCGGATTCATCTTCAATTGATATTCTTGTGCGCAGTGAAACACCTTGGCAAGCACGGAGGAGTGTTCTCTTCTAGTCCGTGACTTCCCACAATATCATCCACATATACCACAACATCAATATGAATCATATCGTGGAAGATAGCTAACATTGCCCTTTGATAAGTGGCGCCGGCATTCTTCAATCCAAACGGCATGACCACGTAGCAATAAGTTCCCCAGGGCGTGGTGAAGGAGGTTTTCTCTTGGTCCTCCGGGGCTAGACAGATTTGATTATATCCTAAGTAACCATCCATGAACGATAGAGTTTCATACCCAGCGGTGTTATCAATCAAAACATCCAAATGAGGTAAAGGGAAATCATCCTTTGGACATGCCTTATTCAAGTCCCGAAAGTCTATGCAAATTCGCACTCTTCCATCCTTTTTCATTACCGGGACTATGTTCGCTACCCACAACAAATAGAGGACTACACGGATGAACTTAGCTTTGTGTAGTTTGTCAATCTCCTCTTTCATCTTTAAAGCAATGTGGGAGAGGAAATGCCTTAACTTCCGTTTAACGGAAACTGCCCCTGGCTTCAAGATTAACCTATGTTCCACCAATTCGGGGTCGATGCCAGGTATGTCGCCATATGACCAGGCAAAAGAATCGTTGAACTCCCTTAGCATTTCTACGAGCGCCTCTTCTTCCTCAGGAGGGAGACTGGAAGCTATGGTTAGGAGCCTGGGATCTTCGTCAGTTCCAACGTTTACCTCTTTGGTGGGTTCATCCACTGTCGATGTGGGTTCATCAAATCTTCTCATTCCACTTGCATACATCTCGGCAGTGTCCTCTACCTCACCATCTTCTACATCTACTGGGACTTCCTCAGTTAGGTTTTCATATACTCCAAATCCATCGTCTAGCCCTTCCCCTTCATGCTGAGCTTCTATGTTTAAAACGACAGCTTCCTGGACGAACTCTACCACAGCCAGAAGAGCACCGCACCTTTGCACCAGATCTATCAAATATCTATTAGGTATGCCACTACCATTTTCTTTTTTAGACGGGGACGGGGGCTTGCTAGATCCTTCCCCTGAATCTAAACTAGGGTTGATATTTACAAAGGGCTCTGGAGAAGTGTCCAGAGATTTATTGGAATGGAAAGAAACGGGTGCGGTAGAGCCGCAAGGTTCCTCTGATGGGTCTGGAGGTGGAGGCGGGCCAACAGAGCTCAGGGTGCCCGTAGCAGAATTGGGATGTAGGGGAACAAAAGGCCCCTCACCCAGATCGCCCAGAGTGACCATGGTGGTCGGTGAGCGAGGATCGTAGTTTAAGCAGAAGGAGGAGAAAGGCAGGGATCGCTGCCAAGGTAGGAGAAGGGAGTGACGGGGATCGCCGTCAAGAGAAAGGAGGAACGCGCGGGTGACGGGGATCGCCGTCGAAAGCAAGTGAACACTGAGATGGGGATCGTCGTCCGAGTGTTGAAAACGAGGGGGCGACGGGGATTGCAGCAGAAAGCTAAAAGAGGGGAGTGACGGGGATCGCCGTCAGGAGTTGGGATTGTGAAAATGAGAATGGGAAGGTTGGTGCTTGGAAAGTGGGGAAGAACGAGGATTGTTATCCGATGAAGGAGGAAGGGAAAAGATGGGGATCACCGTCTGAGGAAAAAGGGAGAAAGACAGAGATTGTTGTCCGATTGTTGGGGAGAAAGAGGGGGGAAGATAGACATTTTTTTGTTTTTTTGTTTTTTTGTTTTTGTTTTTTGACACGTTAAACTAAGGAAAGAAATAAACTATCTACATGCAGAGGCGTCAGGAGAAGGTCAACACCGAGCCATTAATGAAAATAGTGAAAAGGGACGAAGAAACGATTAACGCTTTAAGAGCGTCAAGGGAGAATTGAAGGATAAGAGGAGGAGAAGAAGGGATGAAGGTGAAATTATAAACAAGGATGGAAGACACAAAATGACTAGAAGGTCAGGAAAACTGTAACGACCCAGAATCCGCATTACCAGTAACAACCAGTAACCCGAATTCTGACCCGCTAACCCACGAGACAAGCTCGGAAGGGTAGGAAGTGAAAGTCCGAGGAGACTATATGTAAGAAGATACACACCATGCAAAGCAGTAAAATTCCACTATAAACATAATATATACAACTCAGAGTCTGAGACAAAGTACAGAGTACAGAAGTACAACAAAAAGGTACTACTCACTGCAGCTAGGGAGCACCAACACCGGAGTGGCTAGACTCGCCTGGAACGGGAGTCGACGAAGACCCACCTGAAAGGGAAGGGAGTGAGTCTCAAGAAAAGAGAACCAGTAGGGAAAAGTAACCCCACCGGCAACTAAACTAAAGTGCGGAAAGTAAAAACTGAAAGTAAGTACACGTCGCACCACAACACAAAACTGTAAACCACGCGGCTCAGTAACACACACTCACACACACAGCAAGTAGGACTCAGCTAGGGTCTGTGGCTCGGCGTCCCGTCACCACAGAGGCTCTCAACCCCAGCCACGTGTGCACACTACAGACGCTCTCTCTCGCGTCTGGTCCACGATCGGTTTTTCCCCTACGCTTGACCCTAGCGGTAGAGAAGGGGCTCCACGGAGACCGGCTCAAAACCACCACAAGGAGTACGCACAGGACAGAGTCGCACTCGACGTCCTGGCTCACTAGCGGAGGACAACCACACGCTAGTCATCTAGACGGAGTCGCACCCACGCCTAGGTAACACAACAGAAATGGGTACACGGTAACGCAACGCGCGTACAACAGACGGAACACGCTCAACGTCTGAAACCCCGTACAGCAAGTAAACACCTCGTGCCACAAACAACTACTCAAATGCACAGGCGGAGTCACACTCTAAGCCTGGCCCACTGGTGCTATTAGGGCGGACATCACATGTCAATCGCCTCTAAACACACAACTCAAGTCTGCTGGGACACAGGAGATTAACGGCCATATCGATTGCCGCCAACATGAGGTAAACGGCATTCACCATGTCGTTTATCCTGATTAAACGGCAATCGACCTTGTCGTTTAAATCACCCCTAAAGATCTCAACGTCAACAGATGTGGACGTTGATCTCTTCAGTCCCCTAAACCCAGAACTGAACCGAATCAGTTCAAATGGGCAGAAAAACTCAATACAACTTCGACTGATGGAGGGAAACACTTCCTCTCATCAGTCCAACTACCAGAACATCAAATTTAGACAGTCTAACACCTAGATTGTCCAATACACTCACAATTCCGGCATGATATAACCCAAACCCTAAACCATGATTTGCACACCAATTCACTTAATTGGACATGCTGTTTGCTGGGGAAGGTTATAGGGGTTAAGTCCCTACCTCAGAAAGCCTTAAGAATCCCCAAACAGCCACTAATCGCCGGATTCCCCCGAAGACTCCGCGCGAATCACACCAAAACCACGCATTTCCCGCCCGATCAAGCAACGCCACACGATCCAGGGGCTTCCCACGAGCTCAAATCAACCAACAGAAGCTGCGGAAATCAAGAAAAGCAAAGGTGGAGGGAAGGAGAGGAAAGGAGAAAGATAGGTTCTGCTCTCGGGCTGCCCTATTTCAACAGGACTGGTTAGTCGACGTCCACATCTCTGGTCGCCTACTGAACCGCCAACAGACTAACGTCCAGATCACATGTGTTGAGTTCAATATCAAACGTCCACATCGCTGGACGCTGACTCTGACTCAACGGCAAGCCCTGGCCGTCAACCCCAAGTCAACGACAATGGTCTTGTCGTCGACCACACAGAACCACTACAGACCCAATAAGGATCCACTAAAGACCCGAGACCTTACAGCCCTCCCCCCTTAAGGAATTTTGCCCTCAAAATTCAAACAACATAAAGAAAGAAGACTCACCAAAGAGGTACGGAAACTGCTCGCGCATTTCGTCCTCCCGCTCCCATGTCGACTCACCACCGGAGTGCCGCTGCCACGCAACACGAACTAAAGGGATTGCCTTGTTCCTCAACCTCTGAACTCGGCGATCCTCAATGTGCAACGGAAACTCTGGTACAGTCAACACTGGAGTCACCTCAGACCACTCTGCACTCTGCAGAACGTGAGACTCGTCAGAAAGGTACCTCCGAAGCATCGACACGTGGAACACGTCGTGCACTGCTGCCAACTCTGACGGAAGCTCAAGTCTGTACGCCAAACCTCCGACACGCTCAATAATGGTAAAAGGCCCAATAAAGCGAGGACTCAACTTTCCACGCTTACCGAACCTCACCACTCCCTTCATAGGAGACACACGAACAAACACCTGGTCTCCTACCTGAAACTCGAGCGGTCGCCTGCGCTGATCTGCATAACTCTTCTGCCGACTCTGAGCTGACTGAAGCCTCTGTCTCACAAGCTGAACTACCTCAACTGACTGCTGAACCAACTCGGCCCCGTGACAACTCGCTCGCCAACCTCGAACCAGTCAAGAGGAGTGCGACACGGTCGTCCGTACAAAGCCTCATATGGTGCCAAACCGATACTGGAGTGATAACTATTATTATATGCAAACTCGACCAACGGCAAGTGAGCTGTCCACGACCCCTGCCACTCCAGGCAACAAGCTCTAAGCATGTCCTCCAAAGTCTGGATAGTCCGCTCTGACTGACCGTCTGACTGAGGGTGGTAGGCGGAACTAAAAGCCAACTCTGTCCCCAAAGCTCTCTGGAAACTGCGCCAGAACCCAGAAGTGAAGCGAGGATCCCTGTCTGACACAATAGAGATCGGCACTCCATGCAAAGGAACAATCCGCTCTACGTACAACGCGGCCAACCTACTCACACCCCAACTAGTCCTGACAGGCAAGAATCTGGCAGTCTTCGTCAATCTGTCCACAAAACCCAAATGCTATCAAAACCTCCAGCTGTCCTCGGCAAACCACAAACAAAGTCAGTCGTCACGTGGTCCCACTTCCACATCGGAATCTCTAACGGCTGCACAAGTCCTCCTGGACGCTGATGTTCGGCCTTCACCTGCTGACAGACCAAACACCTAGCAACAAAAGCCGCTATATCTCTCTTTATCCCAGGCCACCAAAACTGACGTCTCAACCTGTGGTACATCTTGGTCGCCCCTGGATGAATAGAGTACCTGGAACCATGTTCCTCCTGTAACACAACTCTCCTGATAGACTCCTCAACAGGAACATAGAGTCTATCTCGGAACCTAACAGTCCCGTCCTCGCAAAGCTCAACATCTGGGAGAAGCAACACACTGTGCAACTCGGGATCTGCCTGCTGAGCCTCAGCAACCTGTCTCACAACGGTGGGAGCTGCTAACAAACTGCCCAACACACACTGACGACGACTGGACGAAACTCTGAAAGATCCCTCTGTCGCAGACTGCCACAACTGCCACTCTCTAAGCATCAGATGACTCATCTGAGTTTTCTACTCAAGGCATCTACAACTACATTCGCCTTTCCAGGCTTATACTCAATGCTGAAATCATAGTCCTTCAGATATTCCATCCATCGACACTGCCTCATATTCAGATCCCTCTGAGAAAACACATATCTCAAACTCTGGTGGTCGGTACGGACTACAAAACTCACTCCGTACAGGTAAAGACGCCAAATCCGCAAAGCAAACACCACAGCTGCAAGCTCTAGGTCGTGGGTCGGGTAACTCTCCTCGTGGGGCTTAAGCTGGCGAGACGCATAAGCCACCACTCGGCCTTGCTGCATCAAGACCGCACCCAAACCAACACCTGAAGCATCTGTGCAAACCTCAAAACCCTCCTCACCTGAAGGTAAGGCAAGAACTGGCGCCGACGTAAGCAGTCGCTTCAACTCTATGAAGCTCTGCTCACACTGCTCCGACCACTCAAACGGAACTCCCTTTCTCGTCAACCGAGTCAAGGGTGCAGCAACCTGAGAAAAATCTCGAACAAACCTGCGGTAGTAACCTGCCAAACCCAGAAAGCTACGAATCTCAGACACAGATCTGGGACTCTCCCACTGCAAAACTGCCTCAACCTTCGCTGGATCCACAGAAACTCCCTCACCTGAGATCACGTGCCCCAAAAAGTGAACCTGTTGTAGCCAAAACTCACACTTACTAAGTTTGGCATACAACTGGTGCTCTCGCAAGGTCTGCAACACGATCCTCAGGTGCTCGGCGTGCTCCTCCTCCGAAACGGAGTACACCAGAATGTCGTCAACAAACACTACGACAAACCGGTCCAAGAACTGGTGGAACACCCGGTGCATCAGATCCATGAAGGCCGCTGGAGCATTGGTGAGCCCAAACGGCATCACCAAAAACTCAAAGTGTCCATATCTGGTCCGAAAAGCAGTCCTCTCAATGTCCGAATCTCTAATCCGCAACTGATAGTAGCCCGACCTCAAGTCAATCTTCGAGAAGACACGAGCAGACTGAAGCTGATCAAAGAGATCATCAATCCTAGGCAAAGGATACCTATTCTTGATGGTCACTTGATTTAGCTTCCGATAATCAATACACAACCTCAGGCTACCATCCTTCTTCCGGACAAACAAAACAGGTGAACCCCCACGGAGAAAAGCTAGGACGAATATAGCCCTTCTCCAACAACTCCTCAAGCTGCCTCTTCAACTCCCTCAACTATGATGGTGCCATACGGTACGGTGCCTGCGCAAAAGGTAAAGTGCCAGGAACCAACTCTACAGTAAACTCAATCTCTCTCTCTGGTGGTAGACCAGGCAACTCTTCCGAAAAAACATCCGGAAACTCACACACTACGGGAATGTCCTCCACTCCCGAGGCAATCTGGTCAAGAGTCACTGCAGAAACTAGGAAACCCTGACAACCAGAAGCAAGCAACCTCCTTGCCCTCAAAGCAGAAACTAACAAGCGAGAAGTAAGAGGTACGATACCCTGGAAGTAGAACGCCGCTGCTCCAGGTATCCGCAAGTGCACCCTCTTCTTCTGGCAATCCATCACTGCACCATACCACTCTAACCAGTCCATACCCAAAATCACATCATAATCATGTAACTGCAAGGCAAATAGACGAGCTGACAACAACTGATCCTGCAACTGCACAGGTACCTCCTCGAGATAGTAGGACGTAAGGACAAAGTCCCCTGTCAGCAACTCCACTGCCAACTCAACAGACTCTCCCGAACTCAACTCCCCAAGGGAGTCTAAAAAGTCCTCAGACACAAAAGAGTGAGAGGCACCGAAATCAAACAAGACTCTAGCTGCACAACCAAAAACTGAAACAGTACCTTCCACCAGGTGAGCTGCCTCCGCGTCTGCACGAGTCAAGTGGGTAACACGACCTCTACCTCTCGACCCACCAGAACCTCCGGTCTGCTGACGCTGCTGCACAGGTGCCTGCTGCTGCTGCTGCTGCACTCGGGGCTGTGACTGGGTCTGCTGCTGCGGCACACGAGGTAGCAAAGGACAATCTCGCGCCATATGACCCATCTGGTCACACCGGTAACACTGACCAGCAAAAGTACGCTGTACCTGCTGCGAAGGCTGACCTGTCGGCTGCTGAACACTCCCAACCGACTGCTGCCTCTGCTCTGCCTGCCTCCTATCACGCCGAAACTTCCTCCGAGATCCTGACTTCGCCGTCGTCCCAGTAGAAGTGGACGCGTAGGAAGTCGCAGTCCTCGGGGTCGTCTGCACACTACCCTGCTGCTGTCGAGGCTGAGAAGGAACTACCTGCGTCTGAACCTCTGCGCTCCGAGCACGAGTCCGCAAGGTGTCTGCCTCCAATGCTGCCGCTGTCTGATAGGCCGCATCCAAGTCTGTGATACGAGCAACTATCAGCGCCTGCCTGAGCTCTGGCCTCAAGCCTCTCACGAACTGCTGAGTCCTCAGACCCTCATCTCCCATAATCTGCGGAGCATAATGCCCTAGCTCCACAAATCTAGCCCTGTACTGCACCACAGTAGAGTCCCTCTGCTGCAAGTCCAGGAACTGGTACAACCTCTCCGTCCAGACGTAAGTAGGACAGAAGGTTCTCTCAAAAGAAACAACAAACTCCTGCCACGGAATCTGTCTGAGTGGGCGAGACTGGAAAGTAGTCTCCCACTCAGCGGACCACCAAGTCAATGCCTGCGCCTGCAACTGGTAACTGGCTAGCAGCACTCGCTCCTCTGGAACACACTCCATGGAACGAAAAGTCCGCTCCACTGCATCTAACCATGCCCGCGCTGCATCTGGATCAGGCTGGCCCAAAAACTGAGGAGGCTGAAACTGCAAGAACTCCCTCAACACCCTCCCAGTACCACCCTCGGGTACCGGCATGTCGCGGTGCTGAGCAACAAACTGAGCCATCCCCTCAAGAAATCGAGTCACGTCTAATCCCTGAGCTACCTGAGGTGGAGGTGGCGGCGGCGGAACAATACCACTATGTGCGTCCTGTAGCAAAGGCTGCGTCTGCTGAGGTGGCGGAGCATCTCCAACCTCCTGACGAGTCGCCTGCTCGGCTACTCCCTCTCTAGGACGTCGCCTAGGCGCCATAGAACTACACACAGAACAAAATACACACATAAATACACTAACTAACTCTGGGCTACATAGCTGCAACTGTACTCTTTATACTCTGAGTTAACATGATGGGTATTTTCTTATATATATATCTCATCAGACCAGGCTCTGATACCAAACTGTAACGACCCAGAATCCGCATTACCAGTAACAACCAGTAACCCGAATTCTGACCCGCTAACCCACGAGACAAGCTCGGAAGGGTAGGAAGTGAAAGTCCGAGGAGACTATATGTAAGAAGATACACACCATGCAAAGCAGTAAAATTCCACTATAAACATAATATATACAACTCAGAGTCTGAGACAAAGTACAGAGTACAGAAGTACAACAAAAAGGTACTACTCACTGCAGCTAGGGAGCACCAACACCGGAGTGGCTAGACTCGCCTGGAACGGGAGTCGACGAAGACCCACCTGAAAGGGAAGGGAGTGAGTCTCAAGAAAAGAGACCCAGTAGGGAAAAGTAACCCCACCGGCAACTAAACTAAAGTGCGGAAAGTAAAAACTGAAAGTAAGTACACGTCGCACCACAACACAAAACTGTAAACCACGCGGCTCAGTAACACACACTCACACACACAGCAAGTAGGACTCAGCTAGGGTCTGTGGCTCGGCGTCCCGTCACCACAGAGGCTCTCAACCCCAGCCACGTGTGCACACTACAGACGCTCTCTCTCGCGTCTGGTCCACGACCGGTTTTTCCCCTACGCTTGACCCTAGCGGTAGAGAAGGGGCTCCACGGAGACCGGCTCAAAACCACCACAAGGAGTACGCACAGGACAGAGTCGCACTCGACGTCCTGGCTCACTAGCGGAGGACAACCACACGCTAGTCATCTAGACGGAGTCGCACCCACGCCTAGGTAACACAACAGAAATGGGTACACGGTAACGCAACGCGCGTACAACAGACGGAACACTCAACGTCTGAAACCCGTACAGCAAGTAAACACCTCGTGCCACAAACAACTACTCAAATGCACAGGCGGAGTCACACTCTAAGCCTGGCCCACTGGTGCTATTAGGGCGGACATCACATGTCAATCGCCTCTAAACACACAACTCAAGTCTGCTGGGACACAGGAGATTAACGGCCATATCGATTGCCGCCAACATGAGGTAAACGGCATTCACCATGTCGTTTATCCTGATTAAACGGCAATCGACCTTGTCGTTTAAATCACCCCTAAAGATCTCAACGTCAACAGATGTGGACGTTGATCTCTTCAGTCCCCTAAACCTAGAACTGAACCAAATCAGTTCAAATGGGTAGAAAAACTCAATACAACTTCGACTGATGGAGGGAAACACTTCCTCTCATCAGTCCAACTACCAGAACATCAAATTTAGACAGTCTAACACCTAGATTGTCCAATACACTCACAATTCCGGCATGATATAACCCAAACCCTAAACCATGATTTGCACACCAATTCACTTAATTGGACATGCTGGTTTGCTGGGGAAGGTTATAGGGGTTAAGTCCCTACCTCAGAAAGCCTTAAGAATCCCCAAACAGCCACTAATCGCGTCAGATTCCCCCGAAGACTCCGCGCGAATCACACCAAAACCACGTGTTTCCCGCCCGATCAAGCAACGCCACACGATCCAGGGGCTTCCCACGAGCTTAAATCAACCAACAGGAGCTGCGGAAATCAAGAAAAGCAAAGGTGGAGGGAAGGAGAGGAAAGGAGAAAGATAGGTTCTGCTCTCGGGCTGCCCTATTTCAACAGGACTGGTTAGTCGACATCCACATCTCTGGTCGCCTACTGAACCGCCAACAGACTAACGTCCAGATCACATGTCGTTGAGTTCAATATCAAACGTCCACATCGCTGGACGCTGACTCTGACTCAACGGCAAGCCCTGGCCGTCAACCCCAAGTCAACGACAATGGTCTTGTCGTCGACCACACAGAACCACTACAGACCCAATAAGGATCCACTAAAGACCCGAGACCTTACAAATACCCTGGCCAGAACTCCTTTGTTGGGTTGATGGGGTTTATGACTTCAAAATCCTCACCAGGTCCAAGCAACTGTCGCTTGGTGGTGGCTGCGGATACTGACTGTTCCATTACTAGAGAATGTGGAATGCTGTCCTCGCTGAACAAATGACTGACTGCCAAGACAAGGTCTTCAAGGTCTTGTTCTTCTACCTCTGCTGCTGGAGGCTGTGCGATGCTGTCCTCCTTGAACAAAAAACTAACTGCTGAGACTAAATCTTCAAGATCTGGTTCTTCTGCCCCTGTTTCTTCAGGCTTCCTCTTTTTGCTGGGCCGCTGGGCCTCCAAAGCTTGATATGGGGACAATAGTGCTTCTATCATGACATTATTGTAGCCTGGCTGCACGGGCCCTCTGACAAAATGATCATATAGAGTCCAGGTGAGAGGCTCTTGGTCTGAGTTCGATGTAGATGAATGTGCTGCCCACTGCTTAAATCTTTCTTGGTATCCAAGCCCCCGCTTTGTGAATTTCTTGGGATCATTGATAATCTGAGTCCTCCCCTGAAGGTGAGCGCCAAGGCCCTTTCCTGGTTGATACACATTCTAACCATAATGTTCCAGCCCTTGGTGTTCGTCAATGTGCTCTTCTTAATAGCGGCCACTAATGGAGATACAATTTGGTGGCTGCTGGAGAATGTGTAAGCCCAAGGGTAATTCACATCAAGGACTGAGATGATGGGCATGTTAGATGGCCAGACTGACGGCATTATTTTCTCGATGGCCTCCACCGTGTGAGTAGTTGCTGCACTCTTGACTTTAACTATTCGCCCTTGGAAAGGGAATTTCAAACACTGATGAGCGGTAGAAGGCACTGCCTCTAATGCTTCAATCCAAGGGCAACCCAGGATGGCTTTGAAAGTAGGGTCAATGTCCAGCACATAAGAATCCACAGTCATGACAAGTGGGCCTAATTCTGCTTGTAAAAAAATGATGCCATGGCAGGCCCGCCAGGAATTGTCATAGACCGCTATGGTTGTAGGAGTGGGCTGCAAGCGGCGCTCGGAGATGTTGCAGGACCTCAAAGTACTCAGCGGGCACACATTTATAGAAGCTCCGATATCGACCAATGCGGCATCAACATCCACTTTGTTTATGGTCAGGGTGACACATAAAGACATTCTCCTGGCCTCTGGGGAAGCCGGCTCACTGTCTGTAAAAGTAATGGTTAGCCCCTTGTTCATGATGGAGAGAATGGATGGCAGATTATCTGGGTTCATATCTTCATTTACCATGACCCTTTGCAGAAAGGCTCTCAAGGCATCTTGGTGGGTTGGTGACCTTTTGATCAATTCGAGGATTGATATTTTTGTTGGAGTCTGATCCAAATGCTTCAAAATATCATATTGGGTCCCCGGGATTGGATCTATCTCCTCGATGTCTTGTTGTTGCTGCTGATTATTATTGTTGGATGGCTGGACCTGCTGACCTGGCATAGACACGGATGCAATTGGGTACATCCGGTGGAACATATGCCCTCTCCGTCAGGCAAGGTTGTGGTGGAGTGGGGGTGGAGTGGTGTCAATGATGGAGGGGTTAGCTAATATGGGTGTAGGCACAGGGGGGAATGGGATGTTAAGGGGTGATGGAGCGATGGGTGGCATGACAGGGGTGTTGTAGGGTGGTGAGGTAAGGGTGGCAACGGTGGGCGTGGTAGGTGTGGATGTGGTGGTAGTAGGCGTGGTGGAAGTTGGTGTGGCGTGGGAAATAACCAAAAGCTGGCCTACTTCGTGCTCATCGTCGTAGGCCCACGCGGCTGCTGGTGGTGGATGGTGGATGATGGGGTTAACTTGAGCAGGTGGAGGAGGTGGTGGAGCAGGCTGAGGGTTCGGAGCGGGTAGATGCTACGGCATAGGATTTCGAATTATGTTGAGGTCATTTGTCGATTGCTGTGGTTGTTGTGGATGTTGTTGTTGCTGGTATTACTATTGGAACAGTTGTTGTTGCTGAAATGGATGTTGTTGCTGTTGGAATTACTGATGTTGTTGTTGTGGCTGCTGCTGCCTCTAACCCTGTTGGTCCCTCAGTGTCTAGATCAACCTCTTCATCTCGGCCGAATCAATTTGATTCTGCTCATGGAGGTCGTATATAATGCCCCAGAATTGGAAGCAATCTGACACATTGTGGCCCGGGTGGCGATGGTACACACAATACTTTGTTTAGTCTGCTGCCATGTTCCAATTTGGTTTCTCGAGAGGGAGCCTAAGAGCATTTAAAGACATGAGGGCCGTAAATATATCAGCAAGACTTTCTGGAAGAGGAGGGTATTGCATCCACTTGGGCCCATTGGGATTTCGAGGAGCATAGCCATTTTGCGGTGGAGGGACCTGGTTGTATTGACGTTGATCTTGCTGAGGGTTCTGGGTTTGAGGAGGTGGTTGTCTATTGTTCCATGGTTGTTGGGGTTGCTGATTAAGGGGTGACCTACCTACCGGGCCTTGGGGTTTGTTCACTGCACCTACCTGCTCATTGGTTTGGATTCCCTCAGTGACAGGTCCCTGGGGCTTCTTGGGATAGTGAGACTTAGGGGTCTCAAACATATAGTGGATGGGTGAGTCCTTGAGCTGGGTATGGATGAAACAGGCTCGGCTGTACAACTGGTGCATGGTGGTGATATCGTTTATGGCTAGGATGGCTCAGTAGGTTGTTGTGGCATTGGAAATCAACAATTTAACTTTCTCTTCCTCCGGCATGGGACATCGGACCTTAGCAGCCAAGGCATGCCACCTATCGGCGTAGACTGCAAACTCCTCATCAGGCTTCATTTTCTCAGCCACTAAATCAACAAAAGAATACTCGAGTCCGACCCGATCTTGAAACTGCTATAAGAACCTTTCTTGAACAATGCAAAAATCTTCGGCCTCCTTGGGGGGCAAAGAGTAGAACCACTCGAGGGCCGCTCCATCCAATGATTTGCAAAACAAGTACGCCATGAGATGGTCATCGTACTTGTGCGGGGCTAATTCATATACCAAATCTTTCAAATGCACATAGGGGTCACCATTCCCAGAGTATCGTCGATAGACAGGGAGTTCTGACTGGGGTGGGACACGGAGATGTTGAAAAGATGGAAGGGGGATGTCCACAGCCTTCCGCGGGTCCAATTGTCTCCTTAGGTCATGGAGCTCCTGCTTCATTGATGTCCACTATGCGAGGAAATTGGAAGGGGACGTGGAGTGGTGAGCGGGAATGAGGGAGTGAGATCGCTCCACGGAGTAGGACCTCTCGCGGGAAAGGGGAGGCGGCTCGGCCTGATAAAATGAGGAAACTGGAGGGGATTTAGGCCGAACCTCCCGCATTGGCATGTAACTGGGCTCGGAAAAGTGTATGGCCCGTGGATGAAGGGGCGTAGGATCTGCCACAGCAGAGGGTACATGTGGCGCTGAAATAACAGGAGCGAAGGAAGCTGCCTCTTGGGTAGAACTATGAGTGGGAGGAGATAGGGGTCGCTTGCCTTTGGCAGCGGCCAGAAATTTGTAGACTTGGTCTGGACTTAGATGGGGGACAAGCTGACTGAATTGGGTATGCGGGTCATCCACCCCAGAAGGAGAAGGGGGTGGGACCGACCGTCAACAAGAGTTGGGGGCTAAATGTGCCCAGAGAGGATGGCCGCAGAGGGTTGGGCCACATCCTCAAGGAGCCCGATGAGCAAGGTATCATCGGCAAGGACACGGAAGTGGTCCATACCGTATAAGGGATTATGATACAAAACAATGGTTGGAGGGGACTGACTCGATCTACCTAGATAATGACGCATGCACCACCCCTAAGCAAATGGGGGGTACGACACAAATGCCAAACAAATCCTAGACTCTAACACCACATGAAAGGACTGCAAGATCAGAAGGGATGCACCGAAGAATCACTCAAGTTATCATGATTATCATCCAAATTTTAGAGTTTGCACTTAACCTTTAAATGGATTGATTAATGGAATATCACTCGATCAAGCGGGACCCTAATAGGTATGAACTCAAGTCCTCTGGTGTAACTAGGGGAGACACACAACTCACACGTGGGGAATGGCTCAAACTATGGGTACAATGGGTACAACCAGTCCGGTGAACCACAACGTGCATGCGGTCACGGGGACTTACGGAGGCCCTCGATAGGCGGCCCTGATCAGCCCATGAGTGCTCACGGGTGAGAAGGCATGCTCAACCAAGGAGGAAAACCTAATTAATACGGATGAAAAGTGTATGCACGGGCCTAAGTACCCAAAAAATGTATGGAATATCTAACTAATAGCAAAACAGGGTGACTAACAGGCCTCGGACGAAGTCGCGATGACCAGATATGCCGCGACCCTATCGCGACTGGGAACCCAGCCGCGATATCAGCAGAATGCTGAGGACAGCAATCATACACAAACAAAGGACACACAAACTAACCTAAAGCGCAGTGCAAGCATGGAGTAACCAAACTAACATAGCAAGGATCATGAATCACACAGAAACTGGAACATGGATCAAAAGCACTAACAAGCAATGTGTACCTGAAGACGCGCCCTCCAATCATGGCGTGACAAGATCGCGGCCCTGCGACCCGCCGTGACAGGATCTGAAAAACAAACAGTAAAAGAAAAGGAAAATCGAAACCCTAGAAGGATTCTAACAGAGGGAAATGCGAACATACATGGCAGAATAGCATGGAAGAGACATGGATGGATCCTCAGAAATGAAATATGTTGGCTCTTTTGGTACGGCAGCAAGCTAACCTAGAGGGGGGGTGAATAGGTTTTTCTGAAATCTGAAATAGAATCTTAAACACAGAAATTAACACTTGAAGGTTTGGTTAGTTTAGTGTGATAAAGAGTAGCAGTGCGGAAGCAAATAAACAATCACACAAATAACACAAGAGATTTATCCTGGTTCGGCCCTTCCCACATGGAAGTCCTACGTCCAGTCCCCAAGCAACTTCTTGGGATTTCACTAACCAAGGGTACAGTCCCCCTTTAGGACACTACAACACCCAGCACCCCAGCTGGTCTTCTTCTCTTTCCCGGGCAAGAAGGCAGCCCACTTCTCTTACAGGTAAAGAAGCCAACCTCCTGGTACAAACCCCAGTGCGGTTCTGCTAGACACTAACCCCTAGCTAGGTTAACAACTGTATACAGTCCTACAGCCGGACAAGGATCTTTCTTAGAAAAGAAAGAACAAAGCTGAGAGTTGGAACAAATAAAAACCAACCAAAAGAACTCTCAGCAAAAGACTCTCTCCCCCAGATTACAAGATGCACACAGAGAGAGAGAGAAGAGAGCAGAAGGAGCTTGAATGCTTCAGTGCTTCAGATGCTTGAACACTTCTTCTTGGGCTCAGGCTCTTTCTCTCTTTTCCTTTGAGTGTATGTGGAGTTGAGGTTCTTCCCGGATGTACACTCTTGAAAAATCTTCAAGAAAGGTCATACTTCTTCTTCAGCCTTGCTTCATCTTTTATATGAGCAATTTGAATAAATCCGTTGGAGTTCTAGCCGTTGCTCATCTTCTCTTTCTTCTGATAATTTGTGGTCTACGAGGTCTGCAAGCATAGAAAAAAGTGTTTAGATAAAAGAGTGTTTCTGTCAAAAAGGCTCATACCTTTATGTTTCCTGATGCCACCCAGAAGTGGTAAGTAATCCCCTTTTTGTTGGCAGGAAAGAAAAGATTTAGAGAGATAAGCAAAAAGATCTCCTGTCAGAAAGATAGAGGATTACGCAAATCAAGAATATTTGACTTTTTCACTAGATGCCAAAAAATATTTTGAAATATAAAATAAATCTATGTTTAAGAGAAATCCATATTTTACAAAGGAATCGATGTGAGAGCAAATCCTTATGAGAGATACAAAGGAATCCATGTGAGAGTTACAAAGGAATCCATATGAGAGTTACAAAGGAATCCTTATGAGAGTTACAAAGGAATCCTTATGAGAGTTACAAAGGAATCCATATGAGAGTTACAAAGGAATCCTTATGAGAGTTACAAAAGAATCCTTATGAGAGTTACAAAGGAATCTATGTGAGAGTTACAAAGGAATCCATGTGAGAGTTACAAAGGAATCCTTATGAGAGTTACAAAGGAATCGTTATGAGAAGTCTGTGTGGGTTACAAAGGAATCGTTATGAGAAGTCTGTGTGAGTTACAAAGGAATCGTTATGAGTTACAAAGGAGTCTGTGTGAGTACAAAGGAATCCTTATGAGTTACAAAGGAGTCTGTGTGAGTTACAAAGGAATCCTTATGAGTTACAAAGGAGTCTGTGTGGTAATCTGTGTGGTAATCTGTGTGATAATCTGTGTGGTAATCTGTGTGGTAATCTGTGTGGTAATCTGTGTGATAATCTGTGTGGTAATCTGTGTGGTAATCTGTGTGGTAATCTGTGTGATAATCTGTGTGGTAATCTGTGTGGGTACAAAGGAATCCTTATGAGAGTCACTTATCAAATCGTTATGAGACCAAATCGATGTGGCACTTTGAACTGAAATCCATATATATATTGAATGGAATCCATTTATCTGTTTAGTGCAAATCATTACAGAATAATGTCATAAAATTATATTTATTAGAAAATCATGATATTTAATTTATTATTAGAAAAATCATGGTATTAAATATATTTAATATTCAATTAATCATGTAAATTTATATTTATTAAGAAAAACATGATATTAAATATTTTAATAATAATTAATTAAACATAAATTTTATTATCACCAAAATAAAAGGGTAAAATATATGAGTGGTTCAACAATCTCCCCCTTTTTGGTGATGACAAAATTTATGAGAATTTTCGCATAAAAATACGTAAAGCATAGAAAATACAGAAAATTCAAAGATAATGCATACCATGCATACTCTCCCCCTTTTTGTCACAAACCAAAAAGGAAGGTTCTTACCATTGCATTCTCTCCCCTTTGTGAAAGAAATTCTTACCATTGAGGGGTTCAACAATGATTGACATAAATGAATAACTCCCCCTTAATCTGTGCTCCCCCTGAATGAGAGATTCTACCTGAATGAAACTTGTAAATAATTGTTAGTAATATTAAATTTTAAAAATAAATTAATGACTACTCCCTCTTCAGATATGAGATGGATGAAGAGCTGGCAGTCACCAGTTCCTTGAGCATCCTTTGTTCCTGATGCTCCAAGGCCATCCTGCAAATAAACTACTCAGAAGTAGGTACCCAAATCTTTTTGGGTCCTTGATGGTTAGATGCATGAAAATAACCTTTAGGAATCCAAACTAAGTGCTTAGTTGTGCAGGTGTTCACAGTGTGTCCTAGTTTATTGCAATGAGAGCAGCAATGAATATAATTTGTTTTGCAGTTCTTATTGCCTTTGTGATGCATGATTTGAACATAATTTTTAGAAACCTTATTCTTTTGATAAAGCTTGGTTGTTTCAGGTACCTTTTTCTGAGGCATTTTGGTTTCTTTTACAAATTTTGGTAAAGGATATTTTCCTGAGTTTATTACTTGTTTTCCTTTTTCTGGAGGTGTATAACCAAGCCCTTGTTTGTTATTTCCAGATTTTGATCCGTTTAAGCATAGGGCTAAAGATGTTTTTCCTTTAGTTAATTTTCCAACTGATTCTTTTAAATACAGATTTTCTTTAGTTAGAGTTTTTAATTTTTCTTCTAACTCTAATTTTTCATTCTCCTTATTTTTTAAATATTCATTCAAAAGATAAATGTTATCTTTACTATCCTTTAATTGTTTTTCTAGTTGCTCCAATTCGGATTTAAGATCAGAATTGGTGTTTTCTAAGCAAATAGTGTTGTTTTTCAGATTCTTTAATTCTTTTACAACATTTTTATGTTTTTCATATAGTTCATTAAATACTTCTTCTAAGTCTTCAGATTCTGATCCTGAATATGTGCAAGAATCAAAAGATAAGTTAGGATGTACCTCATCTAGTCCTACCATGAGGGCTAGATTTACCTGCTCTTTCTCTGATTCTGAGCATGATGATTCTGAGCATGTGGTCTCTTCATTTTCCCAAGCAGCTGCCATGGCTCTTCTTTTAAATTTCTTGTGCTGCTTCTTGGGTTTCTCAATTTGACCAGTCTTCTTGAGTCTTGGACAATCCGGTCTTAGATGTCCAGGTTTTCTGCATTCATAGCAGACTGGTTCTTTTTCTTTTCTCTCTTTCTTTTGAATCCTTCTTGATCCATTTTTCTTCTTCTTGAAAATTTTCTGAAGCTTGGACAGAACTTCATCTACGTCACTATCTTCAGAATCTGCATTTTTGGAGCTAGAAGAAGAAGTGGAAGGAGCAGCTACAACCTTAAGAGCATTAGTACATTTCTTCTTAGATGAGCTTTCAGACAATCGCTCCATATTTATTTCATGTGCCATGAGAGAACCTATTAAATTATCAATTGACAATTTGGTTAAATCATGGGCCTCTTCAATAGCAGTTACTTTAGGTGTCCATGAAATAGTTAAGGACCTAAGTATTTTTCTAACGGTTTCTTCATTGGAAAGAGTTTTACCAAGAGAATTTAAGCCTACTACTATGCTTGAAAATCTATTATACATAGTAGTAATGTTTTCGCTTGGAAGCATTTTAAATTGTTCATATTGTGAAACAAGAATATCTATTCTAGTTTGTTTCACTTTATCCGTTCCTTCATAAGTTATCTGCAGTTTATCCCAAATTTCTTTAGCAGATTTGCATGCAGACACTCTACTAAATTCTCTTTTGGATAAGGCACAACATAAGTAGTTCTTAGCTTTAAAGTTTAAAGATAATTTACTTTTATCAGCAGGTGTAATGGCAGTAGTGCCTTCAATAGGAACAATAACAAAATCACCTACCTCAATTACCTGCCACAGATCAAAGTCTGTGCCTCGAATGAAGCATTCCATTCTCATTTTCCAGTATTGATAATCTTCTCCGTCAAAGAATGGAGGTCTGGTGACTGATTGACCTTCAGCATATCCTTGAGCTGCCATAGATCTTTGCTCTAAGATCGTTGGATCTTCTTTGAATGATCAGAGACCCGCTCTGATACCACTTGTTGGCTCTTTTGGTACGGCAGCAAGCTAACCTAGAGGGGGGGTGAATAGGTTTTTCTGAAATCTGAAATAGAATCTTAAACACAGAAATTAACACTTGAAGGTTTGGTTAGTTTAGTGTGATAAAGAGTAGCAGTGCGGAAGCAAATAAACAATCACACAAATAACACAAGAGATTTATCCTGGTTCGGCCCTTCCCACATGGAAGTCCTACGTCCAGTCCCCAAGCAACTTCTTGGGATTTCACTAACCAAGGGTACAGTCCCCCTTAGGACACTACAACACCCAGCACCCCAGCTGGTCTTCTTCTCTTTCCCGGGCAAGAAGGCAGCCCACTTCTCTTACAGGTAAAGAAGCCAACCTCCTGGTACAAACCCCAGTGCGGTTCTGCTAGACACTAACCCCTAGCTAGGTTAACAACTGTATACAGTCCTACAGCCGGACAAGGATCTTTCTTAGAAAAGAAAGAACAAAGCTGAGAGTTGGAACAAATAAAAACCAACCAAAAGAACTCTCAGCAAAAGACTCTCTCCCCCAGATTACAAGATGCACACAGAGAGAGAGAGAAGAGAGCAGAAGGAGCTTGAATGCTTCAGTGCTTCAGATGCTTGAACACTTCTTCTTGGGCTCAGGCTCTTTCTCTCTTTCCTTTGAGTGTATGTGGAGTTGAGGTTCTTCCCGGATGTACACTCTTGAAAAATCTTCAAGAAAGGTCATACTTCTTCTTCAGCCTTGCTTCATCTTTTATATGAGCAATTTGAATAAATCCGTTGGAGTTCTAGCCGTTGCTCATCTTCTCTTTCTTCTGATAATTTGTGGTCTACGAGGTCTGCAAGCATAGAAAAAAGTGTTTAGATAAAAGAGTGTTTCTGTCAAAAAGGCTCATACCTTTATGTTTCCTGATGCCACCCAGAAGTGGTAAGTAATCCCCTTTTTGTTGGCAGGAAAGAAAAGATTTAGAGAGATAAGCAAAAAGATCTCCTGTCAGAAAGATAGAGGATTACGCAAATCAAGAATATTTGACTTTTTCACTAGATGCCAAAAAATATTTTGAAATATAAAATAAATCTATGTTTAAGAGAAATCCATATTTTACAAAGGAATCGATGTGAGAGCAAATCCTTATGAGAGATACAAAGGAATCCATGTGAGAGTTACAAAGGAATCCATATGAGAGTTACAAAGGAATCCTTATGAGAGTTACAAAGGAATCCTTATGAGAGTTACAAAGGAATCCTTATGAGAGTTACAAAGGAATCCTTATGAGAGTTACAAAGGAATCCATGTGAGAGTTACAAAGGAATCCATGTGAGAGTTACAAAGGAATCCTTATGAGAGTTACAAAGGAATCGTTATGAGAAGTCTGTGTGGGTTACAAAGGAATCGTTATGAGAAGTCTGTGTGAGTTACAAAGGAATCGTTATGAGTTACAAAGGAGTCTGTGTGAGTACAAAGGAATCCTTATGAGTTACAAAGGAGTCTGTGTGAGTTACAAAGGAATCCTTATGAGTTACAAAGGAGTCTGTGTGGTAATCTGTGTGGTAATCTGTGTGATAATCTGTGTGGTAATCTGTGTGGTAATCTGTGTGGTAATCTGTGTGGTAATCTGTGTGATAATCTGTGTGGTAATCTGTGTGGTAATCTGTGTGGTAATCTGTGTGATAATCTGTGTGGTAATCTGTGTGGGTACAAAGGAATCCTTATGAGAGTCACTTATCAAATCGTTATGAGACCAAATCGATGTGGCACTTTGAACTGAAATCCATATATATATTGAATGGAATCCATTTATCTGTTTAGTGCAAATCATTACAGAATAATGTCATAAAATTTATTTATTAGAAAATCATGATATTTAATTTATTATTAGAAAAATCATGGTATTAAATATATTTAATATTCAATTAATCATGTAAATTTATATTTATTAAGAAAAACATGATATTAAATATTTTTAATAATAATTAATTAAACATAAATTTTATTATCACCAAAATAAAAGGGTAAAATATATGAGTGGTTCAACAAAATAGGGTGGACAGAAGAGGAGAAGCATGTACCTCATGTTGCGTCGCCCAATGTGGATGCGACCAGATCACGGCGACGCGATACGCCGCGTCGCCGACAGAAGATAGGAACATAAAAACAACACAAAAAACATACCTAACAGGGTTCTAGGAAAGCATTTAAACAACATAACATGGCAGACAAGCAGGCTGAACTCACGAGGCTAGCACTGAAGGTCCCATCGTGATCGCCAAAAGGTGTAATCATGGGGAATGCGCACCCCCAAGACATGCGACAAGATATTAAAACTAATGGTATGGAAATATGGATGTGATCGCCACCTAGATAGTTGCCATATGAGATAATGATGTAGGCTAACTAAGCTACGAAAAGGAAGGAGAGAATGGAGCACTGACCTGAGATTGCGAGGGGGAACCCCGTCGTGATGGGCTGATGTCACGACACCCTAACAGCGCGTGTCAAGCTTGTTGCGTCGCCCTCTTCTGCCACGTCCTCTACAGTACAGGAGATTGATCAGTGGACCTTCTTCCTGTCCTTCGGGCGACCAAAAGACAAGAGCCCCTCGTAGAATGTTGCCTGAATACCTTCCAAAACAAGAGAAACAAACAAATAAACCCTGTTCGAACATATTAAGTGTAGAATCTATTCACAAATGAAGTGGAAGAAAAGAGCATGGTGGGAACTGACCTGGGGGTGATTTTTAACCCCTTGGGTGTGTGGGAAACGTGGGAGGAAAAACCAAATGAAACCTATCTAAGAAAAGGAAATAGCATGCATGGAAAAGTGAAAAGGAGAGGGAGAAGGAGAAGGAGCCCCAATGGGGCGACTCCCTGGCGTTGATGGCGTTCACAAGTCGACGTAGATGCTCCAAAAGATGTGGGGGTCACCCTCCACATACACCAAGCTCCAAGGATGAAGAAACATGCATGGCTTGGTGAGAGAAATGTGAGAGAATGGAGTGAAATGGGGTGGCCACGAGACTAAGTCCAGATCACCAAAAATTTCGGCAGCCCTTCGGGGTAGAAATGGGGCTCTCTCCCTTCTGAAGGAGAGGGCTTTCTTATATAGAACTAGAGAGAGAAAATCCCATTTTTAGGTGATAATTACCCAAATGAAATGATAAATTCAATTACATTCGGATGGGAGAGCCCTAAGGAGGCCCTAGGGTGACCCACAACCCCAAACCGCGGCTAGGAGGGTTGGGAGGTTGCATGGGATGAGGATAAGGCCATTGGACGATAAATAGGAGGTGATTGCGGAGACCAGCGCACGCGACTGTTGTCACGACGGGTCGTAGGGATGTGACATAGATGAACACGACGGCCAAAAGGGGTGCGACTATGAAGCCACGTGCATGGATATGCATGGGCTGTCACGGCGGCCAAGGCGGGCGCGACAAGGCTAACGCGGCACCCCGACCTGTCGCGTTAAGGAAAAATCAAATATTGTTAATAATTTGGCCAATCAAATGGGAGAATAATGGGCATTTAAGCTTGTGGACTCTTTTAAAAGGATAATGGACGAGATTTCATGAAAATTGGGCTATTAATGCGCTCAAAGCAAGGCTAATGGTGGGCTCAAGGTGAGTGACCAACTTGGGGCTCAATAAGATAACAAGAAATATGGTTCAACTTGTAAGCCAGAATCGGGTGCCTACACCTGGCTGCCTGAGCTCGAAGAAACTGGCTGTAGAGAGCTTTGTTGCCCCGAGCCCACTACTCTTCGGTTTTGGCTTCAGTTAATGAGAAAATTTTAGACTGTTGAGCCTTGGATAGAAAAGAATAAGGAAAATTGATGTTAAGATGGTCGGTGAGATTTAGGTGTGGGAGACCAAAGGTGGTGGCAAAAGTGACTTTTTGAAAAAATTCTTTATACATAGATGGTTGATTATTGCCAACAGAAAGGGAAAACCAAAGAGGTGGATAGCAATGTTCAGAAGAGACAGGATGAGTGGAGGTAAGTCTTCTCTTCTTAGGGACAGGGCTAGAAGAGCCTGTCCTGTGAATATGAGTCCCAACTGCCAGGACTGAACGAAGTATCGCTACTTCAAATTCATCTTTGATGTCCTGGATTTCAAGATGTACAAGTTGGGCACCCTCAGGAATAATAGTTATGCAAGAAGGAGGAGTAGGAGGATGAAAGGGTGAAGTAGAAGGGACAGCAGATGGTCCAGAGGAGGATGGACCAGAAGATGAGGCTCCAGTGGATGAGGAAGCTGGAGGAACCTCAACAGAAGGAGGAGATGGAGGAATAGGTGTGGTGGTAGCAGGGGATGATGAGGATTGTGAAGGGAATGGTGTAAGAGAGGAGATGGTTCTAGGAATGAGTTGTTTGAAAGTGGGAGGAGCTAGAGGTGTAATGGAGGATGATGGTGGAGAAGGAGGGGCTGGAGTTGGAAGAGGAGAAGGAGCAGGGGGCTCAGGGGCTATAGCCTGATCTTTTGCTCTTGAAGGTGCAGCCTCTAACTCCACTGGCCCTGATGGCCCAGAGATATCTTCAACTGGCCCTGATGGCCCAGACTGCACTGCATCAGCTAACTCTGAAGCGGCCACTTCTTCAACAACTTTTGTCCCTGATAGCCCTGCTGAATCTTCAGACATTGGTGATGGCCCTGCTGGATCTTCAGACATTGGCCCTGATGGCCGATCTTCAACAATAACCTCTGACCCTGATGGCTGAACCACTTCTTCTTCATGAAGCCTAGACTGCTGTGGGACTGATGGTGTGGGAGCATGAGGGACTTTGAATAGGTAGATGTGCCCTCACAAAAACTGATAGATCAAGGATCACTTGCTTCAAGCTACCTAACTCACTCTTCAGACTTTGGAGCTCAGAAGTCAATGCTCCAATTTGATTACTTGCTGTGCTCTGGCTAATGAAGATAAAGGCTATATCCGAATGCACAGAGCAAAGGATTGTTCCTTGTTCATCCAATCTCTCAATGATGGGCTTCATATTTACCTTCAACTTCTTCTGCCTCAGCCTCCGATGTGGCTTCCTGGTAAGTAAAGGAACTTTAGGAGCCACTGCTTTTCCTTTTTCATTTGCCCTAGCAACGGGCTCCACATGATCAACATTCACTTGTTCTTCTTCTGATTTAGAAGGGCTTGTTAAAACACCTTCTCTAAACTGATCCACTGGGGGGTTTTCAGTGCTCTCCCTTTGAAGCTGAGCTTCCTTTTCAACAGATTGTTCCCCCTGAACAGAAGCATCTTCCATTTGCACATCTTCATTATGGCCTGCTGCCACAACCTCGCTACCGACTTCTTCAGTCACCAGCTCCTTTTCTTAATGAGTGTTGGGAATGGAATCCAGCACACTTCTAAGGACTGAAGCTACCATGGAAGTAGGGGTGACAACTTCTTGGACCTGCCCAACGGGCTCAATGAATTCTTGAGGAATGTCCTCAATCCTGTGCTCGCTGGCCACTAGCTCTTCAAGACTGACTGCTTCTACATTTTCTTGGATATCTGCTGCTGCTGCTGCTTGTTCCTCTTGAGCCACTGAAATTTCGGCCCTGACTTCTTCTTGCTCAACTTGAACCTCTGGTGCTACTGCTGCTACCTCTTCTTGGACATCTAGGGCTTCGCCAATTATGGCCTCGCCCTCTGCTACTGAGGTCTTGGTCCACACACCACCAACAAGAGAGAATCCACTTTTCTTAAGGTTCCTGGACCGAATAGCTTGCCCCATCTTCTCTGAAACTACCCCATTCAAATTTATCCCATAATGTTGGAAGATTTTTGTCAGAAGATGAGCATATGGGAGGGACACATTTAGCTTACTCTTCTTGCCCCATATTTGAGCTGATGCAAACTTCATATGCTCCAAAATCACCTCTGCCATGTTTATATTCTGGTTCTCGATAGCCCAGAACATCATATCGGAGTCCGCCTTGGTGCATGTAGAGAAGGTGGCACTCCTAGGAACCAAAATCTGACAAATTATAAAATGCAATACTTAGTTGAATGCATTCAACTGATTAATATCTATCTTCCCATCTTTAAGCTTGAACTCGGGACCAACAATCCCCAACCCTTTCGCCTGAATGTCGACAGTGTGCACTCCACTGTGACTGGAGGTAGAGACACCAAACAAAGACTTCAAAAACTCATACGTGATCCGAATCTGGGTTCCTTTGACCATGGATGTCAAAGACCCATCATCCTCAGACTTCAAACAGACAAAGAAAACTTTAACCAGGTCCGAAAAACTTGCCTCTGAGAGTGTTGCAATCTTGGTCCACTTCATTCTCTGCATAGCTGCCACGATGTTGTGCATCCCATTCTCCTCCAAGTCAGCAACATCCACTGCCTTGTTGTCACACATCTTCGTCTTCAAAGTTGTATACCTTTCATGTTGCTCTGTAGTGAGGCAAGTAGCCCCATAGCCCCCGATGGAGCTGGAAACTCCAGAAACGGCCATGGATTTGAATGGAAAAAGGTTCTGGATGGTCGAAAGGAAGATTGGAGCAAAAGCCCTCAGGAGATTTTTCGCGGGAAGGGATGGAAGCTTTGAAATCGCACGAAGTCGATGCCGGAGTCGATAAGGTTTATCATCTTAGGAAAGTTGAAAGAAATGAGAGCGGGAGGTGAATCGTTGTGACACAGATTTTGGGTTTTATCAGATAGAGATAAAGTGACTTTTGAGAGGATGGCGCCATAATGCGGGAAACGACAAAACAGAGATAGGTTCGAGATGAATAAATACTTTTAAAATAATGAACTGTCACCGAAATTTATGATGCAAGCAATCTTTAAAGAATTCGCTTAATTTTAGGGGAGAGACCAGATAGTTGATGTTCTAAAATAATCATTATTTCAGTTATTTACAGATAAATCTATCACAAATTACACATGCCTAATTCCCTTCTAAGAGATGTAAATCTCTCTTCAGCTAAGGCTTTTGTGAAGATATCTGCTAACTGATTTTGAGTATCTATAAATGAAATGTCTATATTACCATTAGCTACATGATCTCGAATGAAATGGTATCTAACCTTAATATGCTTTGTCCTTGAGTGCTACACTGGATTTTTTGTGAGATTAATTGCACTGGTGTTGTCGCACAGCAAGGGAATTATCATGATGTGTAGCCCATAATCCTCAAGTTGCTTCTTAATCCATAAGAGTTGTGTACAGCAGCTTCCAGCAGCCACGTACTCAGCTTCAGCTGTTGACAGTGCTACTGAACTTTGCTTCTTTGAGGACCATGGAATCAAACATCCTGCAAGAAATTGACAACATCCACTGGTGCTTTTCCTATCTATCTTGCATCCAGCGTAATCAACATCAGAGTATCCTAGTAAATTTATTTTACATGATTTTGGATACCACAATCCTATATCATGAGTTCTTGCTAAGTATCTAAAGATACGTTTGACACTAATTAAATGAGACTCTCTAGGGTCTGCCTGATACCTAGCACACATGCATACACTAAACAATATATCAGGTCTACAAGCTGTCAAATAAAGTAATGAACCTATCATACCTCTGTAGAGCTTTTGGTCTACTTTCTTACCATCCTTGTCACTGTCTAGCCTTGTAGATGTGCTCATTGGTGTTGATAGTGGCTTGGCGTTTTCAAAACCAAATTTCTTTAGTAGCTCTTTGGTGTACTTGGCTTGACAAATGTGGAAGCCTTCTTTTTCTTGCTTGATTTGCAATCCGAGGAAATAATTAAGTTCCCCCATCATGCGCATTTCAAATTCTCCCTGCATGAGCTTTTCAAAATACTTGCAAAGAGATTCTTCAGTAGAACCAAATATTATATCCTCTACATAGATTTGGACAAGTAACACATTTTTAACCTTAGACTTAATGAATAATGTGCCATCTACTTTTCCTTAAATAAATCCATGGTTTAACAAAAATGCACTTAATCGTTCATACCATGCTCTAGGTGCTTGTTTCAAACCATATAAAGCCTTGTGCAATTTAAATACATGCTTTGGAAAATCGATATCATCAAAACTAGGAGGTTGTTCTACATAAACTTCCTCCTTTATGTAACCATTTAGAAAAGTTGATTTTACATCCTTTTGAAATAATTTTAAATCTAATGTTGATGCATAAGCAAGTAAGATCCTAATTGCCTCAAGTCTGGCTACTGGTGCATAGGTTTCATCGAAATCTATGCCTTCCTCTTGAGAATAACCTTGACCTACCAATCTGGCCTTGTTTCTAGTGATCACACCAACTTCATCCAATTTGTTCCTGAACACCCATTTGGTGCCAATCACAGGATGATCTGATGGTCTCGGAACAAGGGACCATACTTGGTTTCTCTTGAACTGATTAAGTTCTTCTTCCATGGCTAATATCCAAGATTCATCAGACAGTGTTTCATTGATTGTCTTAGGCTCTATTTGAGATACAAAGGCTAAATAATAACATGGGATTATGTTACCTCTAGTTCTTACCCCAACCGATGGTTCTCCAATAATGTTATCCAATGGGTGATCCTTCTTGTATCTCCATTCTTTTGGAAGATTATCATGAGGTACATATTTTTGTTGTAGATCTTCCAAGGGTGGATCTTCCTTATCCTCGATGGATGTGTTCTTTAATTTCTTGGACAATTCATCTGGATCATCAACATCACTGTCTACTTCCTTTCTCAAGGAAGGGTTAGTTTCATTAAAGATAACATGTACTATTTGTTCAATTAGTAAACTATGCTTATTAAATACTCTATAACCTTTGGGTTTAGAAGCATACCCCATAAAAATACCTTCATCGGATTTGGAGTCTAGCTTACCAATATCTCTTTTTCCGTTGTTGTGGATGAAGTATGGACATCCAAAAGTTTTGAAATGACTAATCTTTGGCTTCTTCTGCTTGAATAGCTCGTATGCAGTCTTCTTCAGGATTGGCCTGATCATCACTCTGTTGATTATATAGCAAGCTGTATTGATGGCTTCGGCCCAAAAATACCTTGGTAAATTATATTCTGACAACATTGTCCTTCCCATATCCAATAAGGTTTTGTTCTTCCTCTCAACAACTTCATTTTGCTGAGATGTCCTTGGTGCTGAGAAATTATGTTCTATTCCTTGATCATTACAGAACTTTGCAAATCGTTCATTCTGAAACTCTCCTTCATGATCTGATCGAATGCTGACAATGCTATACTTCTTATCTTTCTGAACTTTCTTGTTGAAGCTAAAAAAACTATCAAATGTGTCATCCTTGTGCTCTAAGAAAGATACCCATGTAAATCTGGAATAGTCATCCACTATGACGAATCCAAAGTTCTTTCCTCCAAGACTTGTGGTCCTCATTGGCCCAAATAGATTCATATGTAGAAGTTCTAAGGGTTTAGAGGTTTTTACCACTGACTTTGATTTGAAAGATGATTTAGTGTGCTTACGTTTTGCACATGGTTCACAGAACCCTTCCATTTTGGTGCTTACTTTGGGCAGACCTTCTCCTAGATTTCTCTTGATTAGCTTTCTGATCCCATCCAAGCTACAGTGGCCTAATCTTCTGTGCCAAAGTTCAATTAACTGCTCTTTGTTTGCTGCAAGACATATGTTCTGATCATTTAACTCGTTTAAATGAAGCACATACAAGTTCTTTTCCCTACTTGCTTCAAACACAACTGCAACATTTTTCATGATACTGCACTTTGACTCTTGAAACTTAATCTGATGCCCTTTGTCACATAGCTGGCTGATGCTGATAAGATTGTGCTTGAGTCCTTTTACACAAAGTACATCTTCAATAATGATTTTTCCTTGACTTCCAACTGATCTGCAACCCATTACTGTCCCTTTTCCATTATCACCATATGTCACTGTGCCTTCTTCGGCTTCGAGGTGAGAGAATAGCTTCCAGTTGCCAGACATATGCCTTGAGCACCCGCTGTCCAGGTACCACTTAGATGCTCGAAGGCTTTCCAGTAATGGAAACACTAAACTTTAGGTACGCAAGTTCTTTTGGGTCCTGGTTAGTTAGTATCATCATTTTTCTTCTTCATTATCCATCTTTTATGTTTAGTTGGACATGTTATTTTAATATGACCTAATTTGTTGCAGTGGCTACAACAAGATATTTTACTTATTTTTTCAGTTGGAATATATTTAAAGTTTGACTTATATGCAGTGTCTTGTTCGGCTACAAATTTAGGTGTTGGATATATTTTAGGATGTACTATTGTTTCTTCATTATCAGGAGGGGTGTATCCTGAACCATATTTCTTCTTTCCTGATCTTTTGGCTCCTTTTAGTATTAATGTTATTTTTCCATTTGTAAATTTTTCTAACGCACTGGATAATTTTTCATTTTCTTCTGTTAGTGTGTTAATTTCTTGATTTAATTTGCTTACTATTTCCTGGTTTTCCAGTCTTGTTATTTGTTCATTTTTACTTTTCAAATCTTCACACAATAGTTCGTTTCTTCTTTTTAGTTCGGTAACTTGCCTTTCCAGTTGCTCATTTTCAAATTTTAGATCTGAATTAGTATTTTCTAAACATGCATGATTTTTCTTGCTAACTTTTAATAATTTACATACTTCTTTATACTTACTGTATAACTCATTAAATGCATCTTCTAAGCTATCAGATTCAGATTCGTTACAAGAAGTAAAGGAGGAGTCATAGGTTACCTTTTCCTCGACATTTGCCATGAAGGCCAAGTTGGCCTTTTCTTCTTCTTCTTCTTCGCTTGAACTTGACTCACTGTCTGAGTCGCTGTTGTTGTCCCAAGCTGCTGTCATGGCCTTCTTCTTGTATTTTCTAAATTTTCTAGTTGAATCTTTCTTTCTGACTTCAGTCTTCTTTAGTTTTGGACACTCAGCTTGATGTGTCCCGGCTTCTTGCATTCATAGCATATAGGCTCAGCTCTCTTTGTGTCCTTGCCTTTGGCCTTCTTGAAGTCTTTGCTCTTCTTGAAGTATCTCCTTCCAGATTGGTACTTCTTCTTCACAAGAATGCGCTGCAATCTTTTACATAGAAGCGCTTCTTCATCATCACTGTCTTCATTGCTGACTTCATCCTCAGATTCTTCGTCAGAGCTACCTTTTGTAACCTTGAGAGCATTGTTGTGCTTTTTCCTGCTTGAGGATTCTTCGAGCCTCTCCATGTTGATCTCATGAGTCATGAGTAACCTAATGAGTTTCTCCAGTGACATTCTCTTTAGGTCATTTGCCTCTTCTATTACTGTCACTTTAGGAGTCCACGAGGCTGGTAGAGATCTTAAGATCTTTCTGACCATATCTCCCATTTTGTAGCTTTTTCTAAGACTAGCCAGCCCGTTTGTGATGTCTGTAAATCTGCTGAACATCTGAGTTATTGACTATCCTGGCTGCATCTGGAACCTCTCGTACTGTGTCACCAGAATGTCTATTCTGGTCTCTTTTACTTTATCTGTGCCTTCGTACGTAATTCTAAGCTTCTCCCACATTTCCATCGCTGATTTGTAGGCTAAAACTCTATTAAACTCTTTCTTGCTAAGTGCGCAGCATAATATGCTCTTAGCTTTGCAGTTGAGAGAGATCTTCTTTCTATCATCTACTGTCTAGTTTTGTCTGTTGTTTAGAACAACTAGATCGCCTTCTTCTATGATGAACCATATTTGAAAATCAAATCCTTGTAGGAAGTATTCCATCCTGGTCTTCCAGTAGGTATAGTCCTCACCATCAAATAAAGGGGGTCGGTTTACTAACTGACCTTCAATACTCCCTTGAGTTGCCATTAAATCTTTTCTCTTCAGATCGTTGGATCTTCTTTGTCGAAGAGACTAGCTCTGATACCACTTGTTGCCCCAGTATGCAAGCCAGAGGGGGGGTGAATGGGATTCTTAAAATTTTATTTTCTAAACCTGTTAACAAAAATGCTCACACAAAAACACTACGCTTGACTGTTAGTGTTAGTAGAAAAGCAAACAGCAAACACAAAAACAAACAATCACACTACACAAGGATTTTATCCTTGTTCGGACCTCCTCTCCACAGGAGTCCTACGTCCAGTCTCTGAGCAACAACTCAGGATTCCACTACCCAAGGGTACAGTCCCCCTCAAGGACACTTACACATCTAGCCGCAGCTGGCCTTCTCTTCACAACCCGAAGAGGAATACAACACCCTGGAACCCAGGTCTTCCTTCAACACGAAGGGAATAAAACCACCTATTACCTACAGGTCTTCTCTTCAATCCGAAGAGGAACAACACAAACAATGTGTGAAAATCAGGCGAAGTGCCCGTAGACCTGGTTTACAACAAATCCAAATCTGAGGCAGAGATTGAGAGTAAGAGATCTAAAATGGAAGAAACTCTCAGAACTCAAAAGGTGCTCTCCAAGGAATTAACCAAGAACGCTGAGGGCGAGAGCTACACAAGAGTTGGAATGAAAATCGCTCTTCTATTAAGACTCTTTGGCGTGAAAGATTGTATCTCTAAAAGTTATTGTCTAAGAGTCTTCAGACTTGAATATATATCTTCTCTTGAGGAAGTAGCCATTGATATGTCCATTGTCTCTATGCTCTGGTATACATTAGATTGCATGGTATTGTAGAGCCTCCAATCAACGGTCCTTTATGTTCCATGCAAGCAAAGAGAAGATCCTTCTCGATATCCTTTATCTTTCATTTTGTACAACGTTGTACATGGTTGTGTTGTCAGAGACCTGCACACAATAAATGCTGAATGATAGACAGCTATGTTGTCTCTTGTTGTCAGTCAACGTTAGAACGAATGTACATCAAAATGGAAATGCCATTCTATTTTTTCAAAAAGATGTTTCTAATATAAGCATGGGAATAGAAGATATCTGAGCATGCATTGTGCAGTGAAATGTTCAATCATAATAAATGCATGGATATCAGAGAAAAGCGAGGGAAGACTTTGACTTTCAAAAACATTTGAAATATGTTTAAATAACAAGTCGTTGTAATGAAATCGTTATGAGTATGACTTATGAAATCGTTGTGTGAATGAGTCGTTGTTTATGTAAATCGTTGCACATGTATAAGTAAATCGTTGTGAATAGAAATCATTATAAAATCATAACCAAATCGTTGTAGAGATAAATCGTTATGAGAGTATAAGCAAATCGTTATGAACAAGTCATTATCGTTGTCTCACTTATCGAGTCGATGTAGTGATCAAATCGTTGTTTTACTTTATCGAATCGTTACACAAACCAAGTCGTTATTGTGACTTATCGAATCGTTATAGTAAGCAAATCGTTGTGTAACTTATCGAGTCATTATGAAAGCCAAATGGTTGTGAAACCAAGTCGTTGTTCTCACTTACCAAATCGATGTGAAACCGAATTGTTGTGAGAGCAAATCGTTGTTCTCACTTATCAAATCGTTATGAGAAACCGAATCATTGTGAGAGCAAATCGTTGTTCTCACTTATCAAATCGTTGTGAGGTCGAAATCGTTGCGCCCACTAAGCGAATCGTTGTGAGGTCAAAATCATTACGCCCACTAAGTGAATCATTGTGAGGTCGAAATCGTTATGCCCACTAAGCGAATCGTTGTGAGGTCGAAATCATTACGCTTACTAAGCGAATCGTTGTAAGGTCAAAATCGTTACGCCCACTAAGCGAATCGTTGTGAGGTCGAAATCGTTACGCCCACTAAGCGAATCGTTGTGAGGTTGAAATCGTTACGCCCACTAAGCGAGTCGTTGTGAGATCAAAATCGATATGCTCACTTATCAAATCCTTATGAAAATTAAATCGATAGAAGTAAGGAAATTGTTATGAGACCGAAATCGGTATGACACTACAAATCCTTATGAAAATGAAATCAATATGATTCTAATGAAATCGTTGTAGCATATAGAGAGTCGATATGTACTTAGAGAAATGTCCTGCTCTGTATTTTAAATACTACAAAGTAAGAAACACTTACATATTTTCTTGATTTTGCCTGATTTACTTCCTGTGCCTAAGCTTCATGAAAACTTGTTAGATGACACTTTATTGAAGTTTTGTTAATCACCAAAATAGATCTATAATTCATAAAATTATATGGGGATGAACTGATCATCACTGAACACCTTTAAATTCATCATCAGCTCTCTGCTCATCTTGGACATGTTGTGGTTAATCCACAGCAATATCTTCATTTACATTTTCTTGAGGTGCAACCAGTTCTCTCATCAATTAAGGTTCCAAATTTAACTTCATAAACTTGACAATATGATCCAGATCGTAGATGTGGTACTTTGGAATCTTCATAACCTTGGTATTGTCTAATGGAACATTTGCCTTCTGTAAGATAGTGGACAGATGTGCAGCATAAGGCAAACTCTTTCTAAGTTCTGTACTAGTTGCTTCATGAAGCAGCTGACAAAAGTGTTGAGTCATGGTTATTTAAATAATCATACTCACTGACTTGATAATTACTTTAATCTATTTTTGATGATGACATAATTCTGGTCAATCATGTTAAGCACACAACTTCAAACATATTTGTGTTTTGATGATGACATTTGTGTTTTGATGATGACATTTTGTACACAATCTGATGCCATATTGTATATATGTGGAAGATTGTTGAGTTGTGTATTCATTTGGATAATGACTAAAAACCTTCATGTTGATGATTCCTACACACTCATACTTTGATTTTAATGATGACTACAACATTTGATTGTGTATGATGTCCAAACAGTCATACTTTGATTTTGATGATGACATATTGCACATATTACAATAATGACTAAACAACATGTTTTTGATGCTTAATATTTCATATTTTACTGATAATAACATGTTTTGATGGTTTACACTTCATATATACAGGTTCACATAATTTTGTCAAAGTTGTGTTGACTCAAGTCCATTGTGTGTCGACACATCCATTTGCTCTCCAGAAAACAGTCAGAAGAAAAGAAGCCGGTTGTGTCAACATAGGTCCATTGTGTGTTGATACACCCTCGACATCTAGAAAACAGTCAGAAGAGAAGAAGCTAGTTGTGTCGACACACAATTGACTTGTGTCGACACACATGTTAACTTCCAGAGAAACTATCTCAGAAATTAGCCAGTTGTGTCGACACATAATTGACTTGTGTCGACACACTTTGACTGAAGCTCAAAAACGGGAATTTTCTAAACACGTGTCAGCTTGGGAATCAAAGGATCTGACCTAAATTTTTGTGCCCACGCACCCCAAGGCACCACATGGACACATGGGGATATAAATACCCATGATCCTCGTACTCCAAAGGCAAGCCAGCCCATACAATTCTCAAAAAAGCTTTTGGCGGCAGAAGGGGGTTTCTCCAGTGCCTTGCTCAATCTCTAGAAGTTGCAAACCAGCCTTTCAACATAGAGGATGTGAGAATCAAGGCCAAGCTCTGGAGAAAGAAGTGGTGTGCTGAAGAAGGAGCAGATCCGGAAGAAGCACAGCAGAAGAAGAAGAAGAAATTGCAATTCAGAAATTACTGAAGCAGAGTAGTGCCGACCAAGAAGAAGAGCAGCAGCAGAATTAAGGAAGAAACAATATGGGTCTGTGATCGTGGAGATCAGATCAACAGTCGGAGATTCATGCATAGGGATTTTGCCTACACACTAATTAATTTGTTCACACATGTTAATCACATATTTGACGCTTACACTATTTGATAAATTGTTTCTCACATTTTAATAACAGACATTGCATCAGATCATAGGGGGTTTAATTAAGTAGATCTTTATTTCAAAGAAATTTTAAATTGCTTAAGTTTCCGCTGCAAATCTATTCAACCCCCCCCCCCCTTCTAGATTTGCCATTACCGAATATATGATCCTAACAATTGGTATCAGAGAAGGTTCTCTGGTCATCGGTTGTGTTTTGGGAGATCTGCCTTTGTGTGCTTAATCGCTCTGATTCCTAACAATTGGTATCAGAGGGGGTTAACCACTCTAATTGTTAGATCTAATTCCTTGTTACACTAATTCACTATGATTAGATCTAGTAGTCTTTTGAGTTTTGGTATAATGGTAAATTACTTTTATCTGTGTGAATTTCCTGTTATAATTTTAGAGAAATCCCCAAGCTTATTTTCATCAGATTTTTCAGAGGACTCACAAAGAAAAGGAGCAAAAGAAATTCACAAGTACTTAATGACAAAGAAGAGCTTCAATGAATCCAGAACATCAACAATCCAAAAGACTTTGGCTCTCACAGCACATTCCATGAGCTCAAAGAATTCTTCATCCTCTTAAGAACACAAGAGATCAAATGGGTCTACAAGGTCAGGTAAATCAATTCTAGACCCATTTATGCATTCCAACTCTGATTCTGATGCAGATGAAGGCTTGTCTTATGTTGACTTGATTGAATTCTGTGAGAAAATATAAAATCTTAATGCAAAGCTGAACACTAAAAATATAAATTTGAAAAAGAATTTAAAACATTGCCACAAAGAAAGTGAAAAATTGAAAAAATACACTTGAATTGCTCCAGAACAATGATAAAGATCTTTCAGAAGAAAATGAGAATTTGAAAATTGAATTCTAAAAAAGAAAGTTTGAAAAATAAAATCAAAATTTATGAAAACAAGTTGTCCAAGTTAAAAGGAAATCATGATCAGTTGGAATCTGAAAATCTTAATTTGAAAGATGAACATGAAAAATTGATTGATCTTAATGAGAACTTCAAATTTGACAATGATTAATTAAACAAACAGATTTCCAACATGGCTTATGATCATCAAATAAAGGAAAAATACAATCAATTGGTTGAAGAAAATAGTCATTTGAAAAGGAAGATTGAATGTTTGTTACATGACAAACCATTGGACAATGACTATAGCAATTTAAGTAACAAAATTACTGATTTGGAAAAACAAATTGCTCAATTTGAAAATGAAAAGAACAGGATGAAAAATAGTTTGGATGTCATGTAAAACAAAATTCAAATTTCAGAAAAAGAAGTTGTTGCATTAAAAGCTGAAAAATAGAAGCTTCAAAATGAATTGAAGAATACTTTCTGTGAGAAACCAAAAAATGAAAACAGAAAAATAAAAACCATTGTACAGGATTCCTTTACCTTCTTCACAAGTCAGGACAGCTCTAAGGCAACCTCAAACTCCACACCATGTCAAGAGCCACCAAAAGGTACCTCCTTCTCCTCATGGTAAGCCTCCTCACATGAAAAGGAGATTCCAGCAAATGCATATATGCCAAGGTAAGTACCAGGTAAGAAATGATCTCATTTGCTTTAACTATAATAAACCTCGTCATTTAGCCAAATTTTGATGGAATAGAGATCAACATTTCCATAAATATGCCAAATCAATCTAATGCTTCACATGTCATAAATTTGGGCATATTTCTAGGGAATGTTGGGGTAGAATTGATAATCTTGTGCATGCTCTCATGTTTCATGTTCATGTACATAAGAATAAAGATCATGTTCATGCTGAAAATACTCAGAAATTCCATGTACATAAAAATAGAACTGTTGCACAAAAGAATTTCTTTGAATTCCATGTTAAAAATCTCAATGATAAAAATCTGAAAAATAGAAAACAAAATATTCAGTATGTCAATGGTGCATTCTATACCAATAACTCTAAGATTAGAAACCAAGATTCTAGTGTTTCTAGTCTTCAGAAAAATGCACCCAATATAAAATCTTTTTGGATTCAAAAATCGTTGTTGCAGATTCATCGAAGATCCTTAGGACCCAAACAAGTTTGGGTTCTGAAATGTGCTGCTTGAATGCTGGATGCAGGAATCCTTGTAGTCAATTTCAAGATGAAGGCTTCATGACTAAGGCTACAAGGAAAGTAAGTAGAGAGAATGAAAAAAAATGAAAATTTCACCAGGTAAATACTTCTGAGAGATTCCCTGCTAAATAAAAACTTCTTGTTGATAAAAATCTCTTGAATAAACTACTTGATGATTGAAATTGAATGCTAAAATGAAATCATGATGAGTTATATATCAAGATCTTTTGGTATATAAAATGGTGAAATGTGGAAGGACAAGTCATGCTTGTTTGGAAACTATCACTATGCGTGAGAAAACTTCTCCGCCGAGTACCAAGAGTCACTCCTTGCTTAAAGCTAAATGAGTGCATAATCATGCTTAAATTACTTGCAAAAGTTTTCACATCATGCACATGTAACTAAGAATCATGATTTTGTTGAAAAAGCTCAGAAACTCCATGTGAATATAAATTGAACATTTCATGAAAAACATAGGTGCATTAAACAAAGAATAATTGTGTTATGGAAATAATGTTGCTCATAGTTCCATTAATGACAAAAGTGCATCTATACCAAAAAGAAAATTCTCTTGGATTCAAAAAGCTCAATTCTGCAATCTAACTCTTGCTCCACTGTAGGACCCAAGTAGGTATGGGTCCTAAGACCAACTTGATCAGCAAGTTGATGAGCTTGTAGCCATACCTTTCCATCTGAAATCAAGACAATGGCTATGCAAGGCAAGAAAAATTGGAAACCACAGGTAAAATCCAAATGAAGACGGTTCAAGTAAAACCTCATATCATTTCCAGATTGAACTGCTTAAGTTAAAGAAAATTCTTAGAGTCTTATCTAAACAATGAAGAGTGTGTTTTAATGTTGCTCCCAACAATAACTTTGTGTCTTAACAATTGGAATCATGTTTGTGTTATCATGCTTGTTTGATTGTGCCCATGACTCCTGGTGCATATCATTTTCTTTGACTTCTTGGTATATCAAATGATGACGTGCAAAAACAAGTTATGCTTGTTTGGAAGCTGTCATTATGCGTGAGTAAAATACTCCGCCAAGTATTAGAAGTCATGTTATGCTTAAAGCTAATTGTGTGCATAATCATGTGTGAATTACTTGCTAGCTTTTTCATTCCATGCACATTTTAAGGGGGAGTAAATTTGAAAAAGTGCAAAAATATTCTTGAAAATGCAATGAATTTCATGATAAAACTAAAGAATAATTGACATTTTTGCAGTGACTATGTGGTATATCAAATGGTGAAATGTGAAAGGACAAGTTAGGCTTGTCTGAAAACTATCATCATGCATGAGAAAAATTCTCCGCCAAGTATCAATAGTCTTTTTCTGCATAAAGGTCATCAAGCAAAATGAAAATCTCAAAAACTTTATTTTAAGTCTTAGAAAAACTTCATATTCTTTCTGTGCAAACTGCTTGGAATGAACATATCTGAATTACTTAAATGATCATTTCATATCATGCATATCTTATGGGGAAGTGAGTCAAAAGAATCTTTGAGTGAAATGCTGGAGAAATATTCTTTCATATATGATTTATCGACAACTCCCATTCAGTTTATTGACAAATGTTCTTGCAAAGTTGCTTAATAAAAGTCAACATTTGTTAAACTGTTGAAAAACCCATAAAAAATGACTTTGATCATGCTCAGGTCGACACACATCTTCTCTTGTGTCGACACCAATTGCTTTTTATCATGATCAAGTCGACACATAGTTGCTCATGTGTCGACACTAGTTGTTCATTGCTGCTCTATTCTTGAGATTTCTTGCTCTTGTGTTGACACACTAAGGATTTTGTGTTGACACATCATCATCTATCTTTTTGAAATCTTCACATATTTAGGGGGAGCTGATTCTTTCATAAATCATCATGATGACATCCACTCAAACTCATGCTTGAAAACATTTTCCATTTATTTCCTAATTCTATCTTCTTGACATTTCATACCTTTTATTCAAGTCTTGCATCAGGATAAAAGAGTCTTTATGATATTCCTATATGAGAGATTTCATACATAAAGACTAAAATAATTATGTAGTCAGTTTAGTCTTAAAGATACAATCTAAGAACAAGGTTATGCCAAGTTTTTAAGCTAAACTCATTTAAACTGAGTTGCAAAACACTTGTAGGCACATGAGTAGCTTTAGTGTTTAACATGTGTATGTTTTGAAGCTTTATCCTTAACACATGTTAAGAATAATTTCTCTACACTCATGATCATGTCTATTCTAATTAATGTAAGTCTATTCTTAACAAAATTTCAAATAGAAAGTTTTCAAAAAAAATAGAGAGATACAAACAGAGCAATGAAAACTTCATTTTATCACTGAGTAACCGGGTTCATTTCACCTAATCAAGTGTTTTGGCTCGCGTTAAAAGGTGACAAATAAGTTCTTTCAACTCTGTATAAGGTAATGAAGGTTAAACCACTGAGTAATCAGGAGGTCTTGCATTGGGTGAATGTGACATCTTGCACTGAAAGGTGTGATTTGACCAATTTACTCTTGTATTCTCTCTCACAAAATGAAAGAAAATATAAAAAACAAAAAAAAAAAAAACATGTACATTGACCTAGATGAAGTTCATGTTAATTGGGTTTAGAGTTATTTTTCTACATTATGTTAAATGTTTAGCTACTAAACTCATGTGATAAACATTTTTGTTAACTCATATAGGTCACTTTCATCACATTTGCTTCATCTTTTTAAATGCTTTCAAGTTATTAAAACTTTGACATATGTTGTAATTGAATGTGTCTTTGTTATTAAACTTTGTTGCACAATTCAAAGACACAATATTTTTTCTCTCATATTTTAATATCAAAGATCTTATTGATTCTGATCATTTCTGATCATTCATCTCTCAATTCCACCCCTTGCTTACATGTCAGTCATACTTTGATCTCCATCCATTGATGTTCTTTGGTATCACTTTTTCCTACTTATTTCATTGACACCATCATAGGGGGAGAGTGTTATACCAAAGGGGGTGACTAAACTTGTTGTTGATTAAGGGGGAGAGAGTGTCGTTTTGTTGTTATCAAAAAAAAGGGGGGAGAATTTGAGGGGAACAATATGATTGCAACGGCAAGCTTCTGTAATGATTGCAATTTTTTAAATGAAAATAATCCATGCTATCCTTGTTGTCCATGATTGCAAACTTCATGATTATTCATTTCAACAAATGTTGTACCTAACCATTGTGCTTTCTTGACATTTATATGTTTCTCTTTATCTTTTTGATGTTGTCAAAAAGGGGGAGAAATATGAATGTATATTTTGTCATCATCAAAAAGGGGGAGAATGTTGAGTTATGGTTATTTAAATAACCATAGTCATTGACTTGATCATTGCTTTAATCTATTTTGATGATGACATAATTCTGGTCAATCATGTTAAGCACACAACTTCAAACATATTTGTATTTTGATGATGACATTTGTGTTTTGATGATGACATTTTGTACACAATCTGATGTCATATTGTATATATGTGGAAGATTGTTGAGTTGTGTATTCATTTGTATAATGACTAAAAACCTTCATGTTGATGATGCCTACACACTCATACTTTGATTTTAATGATGACTACAACATTTGATTGTGTATGATGTCCAAACACTCATACTTTGATTTTGATGATGACATATTGCACATATTACAATAATGACTAATTAACATGTTTTTGATGCTTAATATTTCATATTTTACTGATAATAACATGTTTTGATGGTTTACACTTCATATATACAGGTTTACATAATTTTGTCAAAGTTGTGTCGACACAAGTCCATTGTGTGTCGACACATCTATTGCTCTCCAGAAAATAGTCAGAAGAGAAGAAGCCAGTTGTGTCGACACAGGTCCATTGTGTGTCGACACACCCTCTGCATCCAGAAAACAGTCAGAAGAGAAGAAACCAGTTGTGTCGACACACAATTGACCTGTGTCGTCACACATGTTAACTTCCAGAGAAACTATCTCAGAAATCAGCCAGTTGTGTCGACACACAATTGACTTGTGTCGACACACTTCGACTAAAGCTCAAAAATGGGAATTTTCTAAACACGTGTCAGCTTGGGAATCAAAGGATCTGACCTAGATTTTTGTGCCCACGTACCCCAAGGCACCACATAGACACATGGGGCTATAAATACCCATGATCCTCATACTCCAAAGGCAAGCCAGCCCATACAATTCTCAAAAAATCTTTTGGCGACAGAAGGGGGTTTCTCCAGTGCCTTGCTCAATCTCCAGAAGTTGCAGACCAGCCTTTGAACATAGAGGACGTGGGAATCAAGGCCAAGCTCTGGAGAAAGAAGTGGTGTGCTGAAGAAGGAGCAGATCTGGAAGAAGTGCAGCAGAAGAAGAAGAAGATGAAATTGCAATTCAGAAGCTACTGAAGCAGAGCAGTGCCGACCAAGAAGAAGAAGAAGAAGAAGAAGAGAAGGAGGAGGAGGAGGAGGAGGAGCAGAATTGAGGAAGAAACAATATGGATTCGTGATCGTGAAGATCAGATCAACAGTCGGAGAGATATTTCTTCCTTTACTCACACCATCTCTTAATTCATTTCATATTTGTGTGTGTGTACTGAACTGAGATCAGTACGTGGATTCTATGTGGATGTTTATTTTCTGATTTGTATAAGTGCTCACTACATATCATAGTGTCTGTGTTGTGATCTGTGTCAGTTTGTGCACAGATCAGAATTGTGCGTGGTGTCTAGATCAGATCGAGGCTAGAGGATCTGATCTTTTGTGAACTTGATCTAGCATGTGTGTGTGTCTGAGCCTGAATGCTCGTGTGTGTGTTGTACTCAGTTCTTTGAGTAGTGTGTGCCTCACTGTGTGAGGGGTGGATGTAGGAGTCACTGGATGTGGTCTCTGAACCACCTAAAAATCCCTTATGCATTGTGGTTTGATTTGTGGTTTGCATTGCATTGCACTAGATGCATGCATAATTATTTTTCCTACACACTAATTAATTTGTTCACACACGTTAATCACATATTTGACGCTTACACTGTTTGATAAAGTGTTTCTCACGTTTTAATAACACACATTGCATCAGATCAGAGGGGTTTTAATTGAGTAGATTCTTTATTTCAAAGTAATTTTTAAATTACTTATGTTTCCGCTGCAAATCTATTCAACCCCCCCCCCCCATTCTAGATTTGCCATTACCGAATATCTGATCCTAATAAAAAGATATTAGACAGGTTAACCTTCTCTCTTCTAATTAGACAGTACATCAAGAACCGTTGCAAGCTGGTAATTCTGTGTCTTCCTCCTCCTTGAGGAGTCAGAATGGTAGTGCACAGATGATGTAACACCCTATTCATAGGAGGAAATCTATTGGCATTCAAGGTTAACACTCTAGTCTAGAAAATGTTCCCTTTGTCATGTGGCAAACCAGTCATCAGAGTGTAGGCCTCATGAACACAAAAAGTGTACTCTCGAGGGTTATGGCCTACATTAGGAATTTCCAGAAAATGACTCACAATATCATTGGTGAGCACAATTGGTACCCCTCTGACCCTAGACTCTAGGGTATCTTCTTTGCTAACCAAATTTTTGAAGAATTCTTGGACAAGAATAGGATAAAAAATCTTATGTTCACTGATAAAATTTGTCCACCCTTGAAATTCTATCATCTCTAACAGTTCAAGAAAAATAGTGTTCATACCTTCGTCATGAACATCAATTGTTCTGGGATGTAAAATCTGCTTGTTTTCAGTAGTGAAATGAACTGTCTCCTGTGCCTGTGAAACTTCATATTCTGACACATTGTCCCCAGAATTAGATTCAGACGGTTGATCAGAATTCTTTCCTTTCAAATCAGTGCTTGGTGCTTTTTTAGGTTCTATTTCATCTTCATCTAGAGCATCTTGAGTTTGTTCCTCTTCGAACTCATTAGACTCTTTTGGAATGCTGGCACTGGGGTCTTTCAACTAAGAACATTCCTATTCTGTAGATCAGTGTTCACTGGAAGAATGACCCAAACCCTGGTCATTAGGGTTTTCTTCAGGTGAGTCTTCGGGATGCTCATCCAGTGAAGCTTGCACACTATCGTCTTCTCCATCAGAGCTACTCAGGTCCACAAACTCTGTTTTCTTCTTTCCCTTGGAAAATGTCTTTTCCTTGGCCGAACGAGGGTGAGAGAACCATCGGCTTGAGAAAGACAGAATAGCAGGCTTCTTCTCCAGAGGTTCTTTACCCGTACCTTGATCATTCCTAGCCTTTGTGCGTCGTTAAGACGAAGCAGGTGTTGATTCCATGCGCTTTCCTCCCCTACGGGCTTGCAACTTTGGAGCCATGACAGAATCGAGGAGTGAAAGAGTGAAGATTGTAGACATAGAAAGGGGATTTTGAAGACTGATGAAAAGAATGGAGACATTTGGATTCAAACGATGCCAAAAGGACTTTAGAGTAGAGTTTATGAAGGGTCGCGACGCTTCAAGTGCCGACCTACCCTAGGCAATGCACAGATCCTGCGGAACAATGAAAGATATCGTGTCCTGAAGACAGAGATGAATGAGTAGAGTCGACTCTATCAAGAGAAGTGTCGACTCTATGAAGCAGAATTCACTGAGTTGTTTGGATAACATGAGAGAAAGGAGCAAAACACCATGATTAACTGTATTTTTGGGTAATCTTGAGAAAGTTAAAAAAATGTATGCTCTTATCTCACCTTATTCTCATTTAAGTGAAATTTATGGTTTGAAATTTATAAACTCTAGTTTATTCATTAAAAACACTGAAAGACTCAGAAGAAAAAATAACAGAAGAAAAAAGAATCTTTCAGGTGAAATTTGCAATCTTACAAATTCTTACTCACTACAAGTAAATGGTAAGCCTAGATAGAAAATAAAAACAAATCAAGATGTATTGAGTCAAAAATCTATCTTGATGATTTTCAGAATTTCGAAGAACTGTTTGATTGACAATTTGCATTTTTCATAACAAGAAGAACAATCATATTTACCCTTTCTTTTTCATGCAAGAGCCCATGCTTTTCACACACCAGAGCTCCTGATTACTCAAGTAAGATAATCATCTTGTCTCAAGGGTTGTGTGCAACTTTTCATGTGAGGATACATGTTGGTTAGACACAAGAATCCCCAGTTACTCAGTAAGCACAACCAATATTTTAAACAACCCTGAACAGAATTAACTAGCTCATCATGACACACAATTTATTCAACTGAAATTTATTAGTAATTGCAGTTTCTCATAGCTTAGTCATTGTTCTGTCAAAAAACAAACTTATCTATGAAGGTTCTTGAACATATTTTCTGTTTCAAGATGAATTTTAAAACAATACAACTCAGATGATTTTTAATGTCTAGCCAGAGTGACCAGAAAACCTGGAAATTTTAGAAATAGATAAAATGCAATTTTCAATTGATAAATTGTTTTCAACAACTGTTATTTAATCTTTTTGATGTTTTCAGTGAATTTCAAAGTTAAACTTAGGAGTTTATAATTCACAGACCATGTCCTTTTACTTTCAGAGATAATGGAGTTTAAGAGTATAAAAATTTTAACCCCCCCTGAGAAATTTACCCAAAATTACCATTTTCACAAAAGAATTACTCCCCCTCGGAAAGAGGATCTCTATGAGATGGGAAGAGAATGAAAATGAAGTTTATTGATAAATGAAAAATTACGTGAAGTGAAGATTAACACAATAAGAGAGTTTAATTGAAGGACAAAACTCCCCCTCAACAATTGCATACAAAGGTTCTTGATACGTGGTAGAGACATATACTCACACATAGTGAAAGATTCCAAACAAGCCTGACTTATCTCTCCTCAAATCACCATTTGATATACCAAGAATGCCAATGCAATGTGAGAAGCAAGAAATTATTTGCACGAATATGATAATTTTATTTGTAACAGGAAATCAAAGAGTATGAAAGAGAAAGAGCTTGCAAAAGTTCAGAATCAAGGAAGACAGTGTCGACTCTCTTTCCAATAGAGTCGACCTATGTCAATCCAAAGCACAGATAACCTAAAGGAATCATTCTTCACAGACTGCAAATATACTTAATTCAATTCTTCCAACATTGCTGACCAACTGATTCACTGAACCTGATCTTTTCACATACTGAGTTTCTCAAACAACCTCCCCTCACCATGTTCACCAAATTTTGAATTTAAGTAATCATACAGCAAGCAGTAACACATCACATGATAAACAATCATACAAACAATCATATACAAGCAATTCTTCAAGCAATCAGTCATGAGTCAAACAAGCACAGACCAAGTTCTTCTCTTACGCATGAAAATATTTCATTACACAAGGGTTTTGTAAAGATATCAGCAATTTGCTTAGTTGTTTCAATGAAATGCAATTCAAAAGAATTTTCGCTGACTTCATCTCTTAAAAAATGATGTCTGATTTCTATGTGCTTAGTCCTAGAATGCTGGTTGGATTTTTGGCCAAATTTATTGCACTAGTGTTATCACACATAATTGGGACACACCCAAGATCTACTTGGTAGTCTTGGAGTTAATGTTTAATCCATAACACTTGGGTGCCACAACTCCCTGCAGCTACATATTCTGCCTCTGCAGTGGAGAGAGCAACAGAGTGTTGTTTCTTGGAGGCCCAAGAGACTAAACACCCTCCCAAATACTGGCAGTAGCCACTGGTACTCTTTCTGTCCAATTTGCAACTAGCATAATCCGCATCTTAGTAAGATATTAAATTATATTCACTAGATGTAGGATACCACAATCCCAATTCATGAGTTCCTGCAAGATATCTAAAAATTCTTTTTGCAGCACTCATATGGGATTCTCTAGGACTAGCTTGAAATCTAGCACACATGCACACTGAGAATTGTATATCAGGTCTAGATGTTGTCAAATAAGGTAAGGATCCGATCATACCTCTATAGGTCTTTAGATCTACCAAATTACCTTTCAAATCAACATCCAAACTCACAATTGGGCTCATTTGAGTTGCCATGGCTTTTGTGTTCTCCATTTTGTATTTCTTCAGAAAATCTTGAATATACTTTGACTGATTGATGAAAGTTCTTCCTTTGTTTGAATAACCTGTAATCCAAGGAAAAATTTTAGTTCTCCCATTATGCTCATTTCAAATTCACTAGTCATCAACTCAGCAAATTCCTTACACAGTGAGGATTTTGTTGATCCAAATATAATGTCACCAATTTGGACCACCAAAATATCCTTTCCTTGCACTTTTGTAAAAAGGGTTTGATCTACATTACCTCTTGAGTACCCTTTACCTATAAGGAATGAGCTTAACCGATCATACCATGCCCTGGGAGCTTGCTTTAATCCATACAGAGCTTTGTCAAGCTTAAAAATATGGTTAGAAAGATTAGTGCATTCAAAATGAAGAGGTTGTTCAACATAAACTTCCTCTTTTATCAAACCATTCAAAAATGTACTTTTAACATCTATTTGTTGTAATTTAATACTGTGAGCACATGCAAATGAAAGCAAAATCCGAATTACTTCTAGCCTAGCTACAAGAGCAAAAGACTCTTCAAAGTCAATTCCAAATTCTTGATTATAGCCTTTTTCAACAAGCCTAGCTTTGTTTCTAATTATTTTTCCTTCTACACTTGTTTTATTTCTGAACACCCACTTAGTTCCAATGACACTTTGAGAAGAAGGTCTTGGAACCAAATGCCAAACTTTATTTCTTTCAAACTGGTTCAATTCTTCTTGCATGGCATTAATCTAGAAGGCATCTTATAAAGCATCTTCAATGTTTTTAGGTTCAATTTGAGAAACAAGAGCCATTTGATCAAGTTCTAAAATGATTTTAAAATGAGATCTAGTCCTAGGGGGATCAAGTATATTACCAATGATACTTTCCTGAGGATGATCTCTTAACATCCTGATGTTTAGCTGATCTCTGTTTTCATTTACATCTGTTGTCCCTTACCCATTACAATCATGTGGAATTTTCCTTGCTACAGATTCCTTCCCTTCCTAGTGTTTTGCTTCTTCTTTTTCTAGAAATTCTCCATCTTCCTTTTCCCTGCATAGACCAGCATCAAGTTCATCAAATGTAATATGAGGGGATTCTTCAACAATTTGATCTTTCACATTAAAAACTGTATATGCTCTTGAATGGTCAGAGTAACCAAGAAAAATCCCCAATTCACTTTTAGGTTCAAATTTGTCCAAGTCAGTTTTATTGTTCTTCAAGATGAAACATTTTGCACCAAACACTTTGAAATGAGCACTGGAAGGTTTCTTACCTTTCAACAGTTCATAAGGAGTCTTTTTGCTAAGAGGCCTTACCATTGCACGATTTATAAAATAGCAGGAGGTATTTACTGCCTCTGTCGAGAATTTTCTAGGGAGTCCACTTTCAATCAGCATGGTCCTTGCCATTTCAACAAGTGTTTGGTTCCTTCTCTCTACAACTCCGTTCTGTTCAGGAGTCCTGGGTAATGAAAATATGTGGGAAATTCTTTCTTCCCTTCAAAGTTTTTCATAGTCAGCATTTTCAAACTCATCTCCATGATCAGACATGATTGAAATTATTTTAAACTTTCCTTCCTGAAGAATTTTCTTGTAGAAATCATGAAATTCCATGAAGGCATCACTCTTGTGAGCAAGGAAGAAAACCCAAGTAAATCTTGAAAAGTCATTAACAAGAACATATCCAAACCTTTTTCCATTTAGACTGTTTATTCTTGTGGGTCCAAACAGATCCATATGAATAAGTTCAAAAGGTCTGGAAGATTGACTTTCAGATCTACTTTTAAAAGATTTTCTTGTTTGCTTACCTTGTGTTCATGCTTCACAGATTTTAAAGTTTTGTTTGAAGGAAATTTCAGGTAAGCCTTTCACCCTGTTGAATTTGACCAACTTATGTAACATGTTGTAGCTAGCATGACCTAGTCTACGATGCCGTAAACATGTAAGATCATTTTTATTGGCAGTAAGACATAAATTGGTGTTTTCAGGTTCATCTAGGTCAACCATGTAAACATTATTAATTCTTTTTCCAAAAAACATTACACATTTTGAATTCGGTTCAAAAATTGTACAGCCAAGGGAGTCAAAAATTACCTTGTGACCCTTGTCACAGAGTTGACTTATGCTCAAAAGGTTGTACTCTAATCCTTCCACCAAGAGTACATCATCAATTGAATTTGAAGGATTTCTGCCTACTTTACCTGAATCGACAATCTTACCTTTGTTATTGCCACCGAATGTTACATGACCAGCTTTCTTTTTAGACAAAAGACATAATTTGTCTTTGTCTCCTGTCATATGTCTTGAACAGCCACTATCAAGGTACCACTTGTTGTTCTTAGTTGTAAGACATACCTACAAAATAATCAAGGAAAAATCTTTGGAACCCAAGTACATTTGGGTCCCTTCACATCACCCAGTTCAAGCACATAAGAAAGCAAATTTTTAGGAATCCAAGCTTGCCTCTTCACTGTGGGTTTAATGATGTTCCTGATTTCATGTTGTTTTTTATTATTTTTTGTTATTTTTAGGAATTTTTGAAACATTGCTTCTCTTCATTTTCATGAATTTTCTTTCAGACTTCCCACCAGTGTTTCTTTGATGAAACCAATGATTATTCTGACTGCTAAACCTTTTAGAATATTCTGACTGACCAGATTTAGCAAAAGCATAGGAATGTGTCGACACTCTGTAGGGATAGTGTCGACCTGCATGAATCCACCTAGACATGTTTTGTGATTTTGTGTAAGTAGGTGTTGACCTACCATGTGTCCACTTGTTCTGTGGTCTAATATGTGAAGGTGTTGGCCTATCATGAGTCCACCTGAACATGTTCTGTGGTCTATTGTATGAATGTGTCGACCTACCATAAGAATAGTGTCGACCTACCCAATTAAGTGACTTCCAATTTTTGTTCCCTTGTGGCATTGGTTTAACTCCAGCACATGTCTTATCCTTTTTATTAGACTTTCCAATCTCAGGATTTTTTACAGTTTCTCTTTTCTCATTTCTTTAAGTGTTTTTTCCATTAACTGGTTTTCTCAATGTGGAGGTTTTTGAATTTGTTGAAGAAATGAATGTGACGGTTTTCAAACCTATTTCTTTCTTCTAAGATGGATTAAAGCCTAACCCTTCTTTGTTAAAGTTTACTTTTGCTCCAAGCAAGGCTTCTAGGTTATTCTTACCACTCACAAATTTCTCCAAGGCCTCTTGTCTTCTTGTCACTTCTTTTTGAGGAATTTCAAGTTCCTTCTTCATCTCAGTGTTCACACTTTTTAGAGCATCATATTTTTCAGCAGCAAGTGCTATCTCTTTGACATTTTCAATATTTTTTATTTCCAATTCACTAACAGTTTCTTTTAGAACAGTAATTTCTTAAACTAATTCTTTTTCTTTCTCTTCCACTGAGGTATTATGAGCAATATGATTTATTTTTCTTTTATGCACTTTATTTTCTTTTTTAACCTCATCATATTGATCCAGCAGTTCAAACTACACATGCTCCCAACCACTGAAGGAGAAATCTTTAAATGGAGAGTTTACCTCTTCTTCATCTCCTTCTTCTCCTCTTGCCATCAGACAGATTTTTGTTTGTGATTCCTCAGCCTCTGAGCTCTCTTCATCATCATCATCTTCTTCCTCACTCCATGTCCCAACCATAGCTTTTTGTTTACTTTTCATCCATCTGGGTTGTGCTTTCTTCAAAGCTTCAGGACATTCAGATTTCACATGTACTGTTTTCCTGCAATTGTAACAAACCACTCTGTCAGATCTCTTATTCACATGTTATTTGGGCTTTGAGGAATTAGTTACCTGTGATTTCTTTTTAAGAAATCCCTTACCTTCTTTCCTCAAAAACTTTCTGAATTTTCTCATAATAAGGGCAAACTCACTTGAATCATCTTCAGAAGTAGATGATTCACTTTCTTTAGTAACTTCTTTAACACTGGGACTTGCCTTGAGAGCAAGTGGCTTCTTCTTCTTAACATCTTCTTCAGCTCTCTTCAATCGCAACTCATAAGTCATCAATGAACCGATTAGTTCATCAACAGAAGTGGTAGATAAATTTCTAGATTCTTCAATTACTGTAGATTTAGTGTGCCAAATAAGAGTTAAAGATCTAAGGATTTTTCTGACTAGTTCTTTTTCTGTATAAGTCTTCCCTAGATTCTTTAAATCATTAGTTAACAGAGTTAATCTTCCATACATTTCAGAGATTGTTTCAACATGCTTCATTTTGAATGCTTCATATTCAGAAACTAGCATGTTTTCTTTTGTTTCTTTTACCTCTAACATACCTTCATAAATCACCATCAGGCGATTCCAGATTTCTTTTGCACTTGTACATGATGATACCCTTGAAAACTCTGTAGGATGAAGTGAACACTGCATAATATTCATCGCACTCCAGTTAGCATTTGACTTCTTTATCACCTCTTGAGTCCACTTCTCTTCATCTTCAGACAACTCGTAAGGTCCATTGCTTACCACTCTCTAGATTTGATGATCATGTGCTCGCAAAAACACCTGCATACGAGTTTTCCAGTATTCATAGTTAGTAACATCAAAGTAGGGGGGTGGTCTATTCACAGAATGACCTTCAGTAATATAACCTCTAAATTCCATATCACATAGATCTCTCCTGGTTGTAAAACCACAAGAATTGGAGAGCCTAGCTTTGATACCACGTGTTGTGTATGGAATGAATTATGTATAGGGGGATGAATAGATATTGACCAATTTAAAATTAAATTCTCAAGATTAGGATCAGATCTGATGAAACGATCTAAACAGTGAACATTAAACCACACAAGTGCAAGCGATATTTTTAAGGTGGTTCGGCTCAAGTGCGGAGACCTACGTCCACCCCTCACTAAACCAAGTGAGGCTTCACTAACAACTCAAATGTGTGAGACACTCACACAACCACTGATTCACAGCTTCTTACAAACCGCTGATTCACAGCTTCAAGATTGTTCCCAATCTCACAATCCTTACACACACAGTGTAGGATCAAACTGTCTACTCCAATTTGAGCAGACAACCAAACAAATTGGTATAGAGAAGAAATTGGTAAAATCGAACTAAAGAGAGAGGTCTGAAGAAGTGCAGAAATAAGCAAACACTCTGTGCTAGAGTTGAATCTGGTCAGATGACTTCATGAGCTCCCAATTGCATCTTCTTCATGCTTGAGCTCATCGAATTCCACTTCTGGTCACAGCACACGGATCAATTGTCTCTGAATTGGAGATGAAATCTGATGCTATGCTTCAATTGATCAACAATAGGTCTTCATAAAGAAGAAGATATGATTCAGCATATTCTCCTCTTGATCAGTTGACTACTCCGAAGTCTGCTGCTCTCTCTGAACTCAAGCTCTCTTGCTCTCTCTGTACTTTTTCCTCTCAGATCACTGCACTTTTTCTTCCTCGGTGCGATTTGTTCTGCAGAGGACGACGCATTCCTTTTGATCTGATTCACAGAATTATTTTAGTGGGCCCCTCAACAGAATCCCAAAAACTTAGGAGATGCTTTTGCCGCCAAAACAAGTATCTTCCAGAACCATGTGAGGTGTACCCGAAGTCCCAATCAATGGGCCTTGGGTCACGTGCCCAGAACTTATGCGCTAGCAGATACTTTTCATCTCTGTAGAACAAGTGTCATAGAGTCGACACATCTTGATTATAGTGTCGACCTATATCCATAGGACTTAACTTGGATTACTGAAAAATCTTCAGTAGAGTCGACTCCATACTGATGATCAGTTCATCCCCATATAATTTCATTTATTATATGCCTATTTTGGTGATTAACAAAACTTCAATAAAGTATTATCTAACAAGTTTTTATGAAGCTTAGTCATAAGAAATAAATTAGGCGACATCAAGCAAAATCTGTAAGTAATTCTTACACTGTAGCATTTAAAGATTTAGAGCATGAAATTCTTCTAAGTACACATCGACTTCCTTTGTAGAACAACGATTTGATAAGTGAGAACAACGATTTGGTCTCACAACGATTTGATAAGTGAGAACAATGATTTGGTCTCACAATGATTTCATAAGTGAGAACAACGATTTGGTCTCACAACGATTTGATAAGTGAGAACAACAATTTGGTCTCATAACGATTCGATAAGAGAAACAACAATTTGGTTCTCATAACGATTCTCTAAGTGAGAAACAATGATTTGGTTCTCATAAGGATTCGCTAAGGAAAATAACAATTTGGTCTTCACATCGATTTCGGACTCACATCGATTCGATAAGTTACACAACGATTTGGTCGCTGTAACGATTCGATAAGTTACACAACGATTTGGTTGTTGTAACGATTCGATAAGTTACAACATCGACTTGGTCGCCGTAACGATTCGATAAGTTACACATCGATTTGGTCGCTGTAACGATTCCATAAGTTACACAACGATTTGGTTGTTGTAACGATTCGATAAGTTACAACATCGACTTGGTCGCTGTAACGATTCGATAAGTTTCACATCGACTTCATCACCACAATGATTCAACAAGTTACATAACAATTTGGTCGCTGTAACGACTCGATGAGTTACACAACGATTTGGTAGCTGTAACGATTTGATAAGTCACAATAACGACCTGGTCAGTGTAACGATTCGATAAAGCAAACAATGATTTGATCAATGCATCGATTCGATAAGTAAAACAACGATTCGATACCTGCAACGAATTGCTTATGTGTGAAACAACAATTTGCTCACAACGATTTGCTTATAACGACTTGCTTATATCTGTATAACGACTTGTATTCACATCGATTTGTTTATGGATGAATAACGATTTACATAAACACTGACTTGCTTGTTCACACAACGATTTCATAAGTTGAACAACTATTTCATTATCACAACGACTTCATGACTTCATGATATTCAAATATCATAAAGGTCAAAGTCTTCCCGCGTGTTTTTCTAATATCCATGCATCAAATGTGACTGTACATTTCACTGCACGATGAATATCTCAATATCTTCTATTCTTATGCTTACTATAGAAAACACTTTTCAGAAAGTAGAATGGCATATCCTTTTTGGTGAATAGTCTTACTGCATAAGTTCTAGCGTTGACTGACAACAAGAGACATCATAGAGCTGTCTATGTCTTGGTAATTAATGCGTGTAGGTCTCTGACAGTACACCTTCATACAACGTTGGACTACAAGAATCCGAAGGATATCAAGATAGATTTTCTCTTTGCATGCATGGAACGAAAAGGACGTTTAATTGGAAGCTCACCTCATCTTTGAGCCATGCAGTCTAACGTACACCAAGCTTAGAAACAACGGATACTTCAACGGATATATTTTTCAAATAGAAGGATATATATAGAAGACTGATGACTCCTTGAATGAGCACCTCTGAACAATCTTTCTTCTGCACAACTTTTGCATTCAAGAGCCTTCATCACTAAATCTGCGAGCATCAGAAAGAGCCCAAGCCTCACTCCCTAGCTTTGCTTTAGCTCTTAGCTCTCTGTGTTCTTTGCTTAGCTTTTGAGAGCTTTTGTGTATTGAGAGATTCTCTTATTGTAGATCTTTCTCTCTCAGTCATTGCCTCAGATCGAGCAATTTGCTGTAAGCTTGGTCTAGGGGCCAGTCGTCTCTTTAACACATTTCTTGTGTTATTCCTCTTCGGGTTGTGAAGAGAAGACCTGTTAGTAACAGGTGGTTAGTTTACCCTTCAGTAAGGAAGGAAGACCTGTGCCTCAGGGTGTTTGTATACCTCTTTGGGGATAGAAGAGAAGGCCAGCTACGGCTGGATGTGTAAGGGTCCTTAAGGGGGATAGTACCCTTGATAGTGAAAGCCCAAGTTGTTGCTTGGGGACTAGACGTAGGACTCCTTGGTATAGGAGGGCCGAACCAGGATAAAAATCTCTTGTTGCATGTGTGATTGCTTTTGTGTGTTTGCTTGTCTTCATTCATCTAACACTAACCATTCTCTTTAGTGTTTTTCTGTTAAGCATTTTTGTTAACAGGTTTCTATCTAAAAAGAATTTTAGAATCCCATTCACCCCCCCTCTGGGCTTACTAGCTGGGCAACAAGTGGTATCAGAGCCAAGTCTCTTCAAGAAAGTAGATCTCACGATCTCAAGCGAAAAGATAAATGGTAGCTCAAGGGAATGCTGAAGGTCAGTCAGTAAACCGACCCCCTCTATTTGATGGTGAGGATTACACCTATTGGAAGACCAGGATGGAGTACTTCTTGCAAGGTTTCGATTTTCAAATATGGTCCATCATAGAAGAAGGAGATCTAGTTGTTATAAACAACAGACAAAATTGGACAGAAGATGATAAAAAGAAGATCTCTCTCAATTGCAAAGCTAAGAGTATATTATGTTGCGCTCTTAGCAAGAAAGAATTTAATAGAGTTTCAGCTTGCAAATTAGCGATGGAGATGTGGGAGAAGCTTAGAAATACTTATGAAGGAACAGACAAAGTCAAAGAAACAAGGATAGATATCTTGGTAGCTCAGTATGAGCGATTTCAAATGCAGCTAGGAGAATCAATTACACAGATGTACAATAGGTTCACGGACATTACAAATGGTCTGGCTGCTCTTGGAAAAAACTACGACATTGGAGATATGGTAAGAAAAATTCTAAGATCTCTACCTTCCTCTTGGACACCAAAAGTGACAGCAATAGAAGAAGCTAATGATCTCAAGAAAATGTCACTAGAGAAGCTTGTCGGATCACTAATGGCCCATGAAATAAATATGGAAAGGCTTGGGGAGTCCTCCACTAAAAAGAAACACAGCAATACTCTCAAGGCGGTGGAAGACACATCTGGTGAAGAATCAGATGTTGATGGAAGCATTGTAAGAAGTGAGGATGAGGAAGCATTCCTATCCACAAGATTGCAGCGGATGCTTGCCAAGAAAAAGTATCAGTCTGGTAGGAGATATTTCAAGAAAGGGAGAGACTTCAAGAAATCCGAAGTCAAGGACAAAAAGAAATCTGAGCCCATATGCTATGAATGCAAGAAGCTTGGACACATCATGGCTGAATGTCTTAAGCTAAAGAAAACTGAGTTCAGGAAGAAGGATCGCTCCAAGAAATTTAGAAAGTACAAGAAGAAGGCCATGGCAGCAGCATGGGACAACGACAGTGACTCAGACAGTGAGTCAAGCTCGGGTGAAGAAGAAGAAGAAAAGGTCAACCTGGCCTTCATGGCAAACACCGACGACAAGGTAACATCTGATTCCTCATTCACCTCTTGTAATTGTTAGGATCGGATGGGTGGATGGATCAGATCTAGAAGGGGGGTTGAATAGATCTAACACCAATTAATGTGGAAGCTTAAGCAATTCAAAATTACTTCGAATCAGAGATCAATTCACCCAAACAATTTACTAATTTGAAGTGTGATTAGTGTGTGTGAGCAAATCAATTAGTAGCTTGAGCGAAATCCCTATGCATGCATCTAACGAGATACAAAGGCAAACCATAATTCAAACCACTACACAGAGGATTTTTAGGTGGTTCGGAAATCACCTCTAGTGACTCCTACGTCCACCCTCACACAGTGAGGCCACACTACTCAAAACCTTGAGTACAACTTACACTGGAGCACGATGACTCCAAACACCCTTGAGCACGACAACTCAAGAAACAACCGGAGCACAACGACTCCAAACCCTTTGAGTACGACGACTCAAAGAAAACCCAGGAGATAGGTATGATGACCTACTCCACAAACCACTTATGAGTACGACAACTCACAAGCACTTGAGCACAACGGCTCCAGAGCACTAAGGCTCCAAACCTGAGCACTACGGCTCCAAACCTTTGGACCACGAAGGATCCAAGTTCTTCTAGAACAAGCTCAATTAGAGAATAGATCCTCTAGCCCGATCTATCTCAATACAAAGATAAAAATAGAACAAACAGAATTAAGTGATCTGTGTAGAACACATACACAGATCACACAATGAAAACCTGGATGAACACTCCAAGAAAATGAATGAAATAGATGTGACTTGGATGTTCCTTGATGAAGAAGACTTGCAGAAGCCTGGATTGAAGACTCTTGAAGGAATTCGTTGAAGATCTTCTTCAATCCACAATGCTCTGCTTTGATGGCATCTGAAATGCCAGAAGTTCTTCTTCTACTGCTCCTCTTCAGTTGGATCTGCTCCTTATCTTAGCACAGAAAGCTTCTCTCCAGAGATTCTCCTTGATTCCCACGTCCTTCCTCTTGAAAGGATGGTCTGCAACTTCTGGAGATGGAGCAAGATCTGGAAACCCCCTTTCAGCCGCCAAAAAGGTTCTTCAGGAAGTGTGTGGGCTCTCTTGCCTTTGGGGTACAAGGAGCATGGGTATTTATAGCCCCATAAGTCCATAAAGTGCCTTGGGGTGCATGGGCATGGAAACCTAGGTCAAATCCCCTAATTCCCAAGCAGCCACATGTCTAGAGAAATTCACGTTTTTGAGTTTCAGCCGGAGTGTGTCGACACTACTTCAGAGTGTGTCGACACACTATCCCATTTCTGTAAAATTGTTGTTCTAGAAACTGAGACTAGTGTCGACACTACTTGGGACTAGTGTCGACACTGCCGGGGGCTATGTCGACACTGCCTGGGACTAGTGTCGACACTGCCTGACAAAATCTGGATATTCCTAAAAATTTAACACATAATCCATTAGTACAAGATATTATCATTAAAATATGAGATATTAATCATCAAAAACATGTAGTTTAAGTATTATTGTGATATGTATAAAATATATAACATGTTCAACATGTCATCATCAAAATCACAATATGTCATCCTTGAAATCACAATATGTCATCATTGAAATCACAATATGTCATCTTTGAAATCACAATATGTCATCATTAAAATCACAATATGTCATCATCAAAATCAAAGTATGAGTGATGTTCATTAGATATCATTAAAATACAACTTTAGGAAATTCCAAAACACACTCAACCCAACAGTAATGAGTCTGATTCTGATAGTTTAGAAGACATGTTTAATGAGTTATATAGTAAATATAAATATGTCTGTAAATTATTAAAAAACACTAAGAAAAATCATGCCTGTCTAGAAATTACTAACTCAGACTTAAAGTCAGAAATCGAGCAGTTAGAAATACAAATTTCTGAATTAAAGAGGAGAAATAATTTATTATGTGAAGATCTAAAAGTTAAAAATGATCAGATAACTAATCTGGAAAGTCAAAAAATTGTAAGCAAACTTAAACAGGAAATCAACACACTGACAAAAGAAAATGAATATTTATCCAGTACAATTGAAAATTTTACAAATGGTAAATCATCCTTAATATTAAAAAGAGCTAGAAGATCAGGGAGAAAGAAATATGGTTTAGGATATACTCCACCTGATAATGAAGAAACTATAATCCATCCTAAAACTTACCCAACTCTAAAATTTGTAGCTGAATAAGACACGGGATATAAATCTAATTTTAAATATGTTCCGAACGAAAAAATAGGTAAAACATCATATTGTAGTCACTGTAATAGACTAGGACATACTAAAATAACTTGTCCAACAAAAAATCTAAAATGGATAATTAAAAGAAAAACTAATGAAACTAACCAGTAAGGACCCAAAAGAACTTGGGTACCTAAGTCTTAGTGTTTCTACTGCAGGGAAATTTTAGGGCATCAAAATGGTACCTAGACAGTGGATGCTCAAGGCACATGTCTAGAAATAGAAAGCTGTTCTCGCACATTGAAGATGAAGAGGATACTGTAACTTATGGGGATAATGGAAAAGGTGTAGTGATCGGCTGTGGATCAGTCGGTAGTCCTGGTAAAACCCTTATTGAAGATGTATTATGTGTACAAGGGCTCAAGCATAATTTAATCAGTATCAGTCAACTGTGTGACAAGGGTCACCAAATCAGATTTCAAGAATCAAAGTGCCTCATTATGAAGAATGGTATAACAGTGTTCGAAGCCTGCAGAGAAAAGAATCTATATGTGCTTCATTTGGAAGAATTGAAAAATCAGGATGTATGTCTTCCAGCAAACAAGGATCAATCAGCTAAATTATGGCATAGGAGATTGGGTCACTGCAGTTTGGATGGAATCAGAAAACTGATCAAGAGGAACCTAGTAGAAGGTTTGCCCAAAGTAAACTCAAGGATATAAGGTGTGTGTGAACCTTGTGTAAAAGGGAAGCACATAAAATCTTCTTTCAAATCAAGGACAGTTTTAACCACTTCAAAGCCATTGGAATTATTACATATGTATCTATTTGGGCCAATGAGAACAACAAGTCTTGGAGGAAAGAACATTGGATTCGTAATAGTGGATGACTATTCAAGATTCACATGGGTATCATTCTTAGAACACAAAGATGACACATTTGATAGTTTTGTTAGTTTCAGTAAGAAAATTCAGAAAGATAAGAAGTACAACATTATCAGTATTTGATCGGATCATGGAAGAGAGTTTCAAAATGAAAGATTTGCATAGTTCTATGATGATCAAGGAGTAGAGCACAATTTCTCAGCACCAAGGACACCACAGCAAAATGGAATTGCTGAGAGAAAGAATAGAACTTTATTGGACATGGCCAGAACAATGTTGTCAGAGTACAACCTTCCAAGGTATTTCTGGGCTGAAGCAATTAACACAGCATGTTACATTATCAATAGAGTGATGATCAGACCAATCCTGAAGAAGATAGCTTATGAGCTATTCAAGTAGAAGAAACCAAAGATCAGTCATTTCAGAACCTTCGGTTGTCCTTACTTCATCCACAATAATGGTAAAAGGGATATTGGTAAGCTAGACTCCATATCTAATGAAGGTATATTTATGGGGTATGCTTCTAAACCCAAAGGCTATAGAGTATTTAATAAATAAAGTTTATTAATTGAGCAAACTGTACATGTTATCTTTGATGAATCTAACCCTTCCTTGAGAAAGGAAGTAAATAGTGATAATGATGATGCATATAATTTGTCCAAGAAACTAAAGGATACATCTATCAAGGACAATGGAAATCCACCCTTGTAAGAGCTACAACAAAAAGATCTATCTCATGATGATCTTCCAAAGGAATGGAGATACAAGAAGGATTACCCATTGGATAACATCATTGGAGATCTATCAGTTGGGGTAAGAACTAGAGGTAATGTAATTCCTTGTGATTACTTAGCCTTTGTATCTCAAATAGAGCCTAAGACAGTCAATGACGCATTGTCTGATGAATCCTAGATACTAGCCATGCAAGATGAACTTAATCAGTTCAAGAGAAACCAAGTTTGGTCCCTTGTTCCGAGACCATCAGATCATCCTGTGATTGGAACCAAATGGGTGTTCAGGAACAACATGCATGAAGCTGGTGTTATCACTAGAAACAAGACTAGATTGGTAGCTCAAGGCTATTCCCAAGAGGAAGGCATAGATTTCGATGAAATCTATGCACCAGTAGCTAGACTAGAGGCAATTCAGATTTTACTTGCATATGCATCTGCATTAGATTTGAAGCTTTTTCAAATGCATGTTAAATCTGTATTTTTAAATGGTTTCATAAAGGAGGAAGTCTATGTATAACAACCTCCTGGTTTTGATGATGTGGATTTTCTAAATCATGTCTTTAAATTGCATAAAGTATTATATGGTTTAAAGTAAGCACCTAGAGCATGGTATGAAAGGCTCAGTACATTCTTATTAAATCATGGTTTTATTAGAGGACAGGTAGATAGTACTTTATTTATTAAATCAAAAGTCAAAAATATATTACTTGTGCAAATTTATGTAGACGATATAATATTCGGATCTACTAATGAATCTCTTTGCAAGTATTTTGAAAAGCTTATGCAGAGAGAATTCGAAATGAGCATGATGGGGGAGCTCAACTACTTCTTTGGACTTCAAATCAAACAAGGCAAAGAAGGCACACACATATGTCAAGCCAAATACACCAAGGAGTTATTAAAGAAATTTAGATTTGAAAATGCAAAACCACTGTCTACACCAATGAGCACATCAACAAGACTAGACAGTGATAAAGATAGTAAGAAAGTAGATCAAAAGGTCTACAGAGATATGATAGGTTCATTACTTTATTTAACTGCTAGTCGACCTGATATTTTGTTTAGTGTATGCATGTGTGCTAGATATCAGGCTGATCCTAAGGAATCTCACTTAATATCTGTCAAAAGGATTTTTAGATATTTAGCCAGAACTCATGATCTAGGTTTATGGTATCCAAAGTCATGCAAAATTAATTTACTTGGATATTCTGATGCTAACTATGCTGGATACAAGGTAGATAGAAAAAGCACCAGTGGCTATTGTCAATTCCTTGCAGGATGTCTGATCTCATGGTCCTCAAAGAAACAAAATTCAGTAGCTCTATCAACAGTTGAACCTGAGTACGTGGCTACTGGAAGTTGTTGCACTCAACTTCTATGGATTAAACAACAGCTTGAGGATTATGGACTGCACATCAAGACAATCCCTTTGCTATGCGACAACACTAGTGCAATAAATCTCACCAAAAATCCAGTTCAGCACTCAAGGACAAAGCATATAGAGGTTAGATATCATTTTATTAGAGATCATGTAGCTAACGGAAATATAAATATTTCTTTTGTAGATACTCAAAATCAGTTCACAGATATCTTCACAAAAGCCTTACCTGAAGAGAGATTTACCTCTCTTAGAAGGGAATTAGGCATGTGTAATTTGTGATAGATTTACCTGTATAAAACTGAAAAACTAACATTTCATAATAATCCTTATTCTCTCCCCTGGATTTAAGTGAATTCTTTAAATTGCTCGCTTCATATATAGCTTTGACGGTTCGCTAGAAATATTTCTTTAAATTGTCAAAGCCTTTACTTATCTCAAACTCGTCTCTGTTTTGTCATTTTCTGTATTTAATGCTCTGTCCCCTCAAAAGTAACTTTATGCTTATCTCTAAAATCCCGCAATCTGTGTCATACTGATTCGCCTCCCTCTCTCATCTCTTTCGACTCGCCTGGAACGATAAACCCTATCGACTCTGGCATCTTCCTTGTGTGATTTCGAAAAAATCTCTGTGTTTACGCCAAAATTTCTTGAGGGTTACTATTCCACTCCTTCCCACGATCATCCAGAATCCTTCCCCGTTCAAATCCATGGCGGTTTCTGGGGTGTCTGGCACTGTTGGCGGTTACAGCACCGCGTTCCTCTCAACAGAGCATCAAGAGCGGTTTGCAGCCGTGAAGTCGACGCTGTGTGGCAACAAGGCAGTGGACGTGGCTGATTTGGAAAAGAACGGAATGCACAGTGTAGTAGCAGCTATGCAGAGGATGAAGTGGTCGAAGATGGCAACTATTTCTGAAGTAAGTTATCCAGATTTAGTGAAAGCTTTCTATGTGTGTTTGAAATTCGAAGAAGATGGGTTCTTGACCTCCACAATCAAAGGTACACCCATTCATATTACATATGATTTGCTGGCTAGCTTGTTTGAGGTATCTACCGTCGATCGCAGTGGGGTAGATAGTGTTGATATCCATGCCAAAGGATTGGGGATTATCGATATTGAGTACAAGTTGAAATATGGGAAGATCAACATCAACCAATTAAGTGCTTTCAATCGAATTTTACATTTTATAGTTTGCCAGATTTTGGTTCCAAGAAGCGCAACTTTCTCCTCATGCACCAAGGCAGATTCAGATATGATGTTCTGGGCCATCCAGAACCAAGATATTAATATGGCAGAGGTAATTATCGAGAGGATGAAGTCTGCATCTACAGTGATATGGGACAAGAAGAACAAGCTCAAAGTGTCCCTTCTATATGCTCACCTGTTGACAAAGATTTTTCAGCATTACAACATCAGTTTAAAGGGTCAGGTGTCTAAAAAGATGGGCCAAGCTATTAAGTCTAGGAATCTTAAGAAGAGTGGGCTCTCGCTTGTAGCTGGGGTATGGACAAATACCTCAGTAGCTGAGGGTGAAGCCATTATTGGAGAAGCCCAGGAAGTTCAGTTTGAAGAAGCAGAAGAAGAAGTGGCAGCAAGGGTTAAAGCTCCTGTACCTGAAGTTCCTATTGTTCCAGTTGCTCCTAAAATGCTAGCAACTTTAGATGTTCAAATTCAGCAAGAAGAGGTAGCAGCAGAGGTCAGAGAAGAAGTTCCTGTGCCCAGTCTGAGAAGGATTGAAGACATATTTCCAAAGCATATTGAGCCCGTTGGGCGATTGTCAGAAGTTGGCACCCCTATCACCAGTGTTGCATCTATGCTTAAAGATGTGCTGAATTCCATCACCAGCACCCAAGGAGTGCAAGAAATTGTTTCTGAAGTAGCTGCTTCAAATGTTATGGCACCAGGCCACAATGTAGAGATTGTTTTGGAAAAAGCTCCCATTTAGGGGGAGCAAGAAGTTGTTCATGAAGATGTGGCATCAGGACACAATGAGGATGTTCATATGGAGAATGCTCCTAGTTAGGGGGAGCATATTGTTGAGAAGGAAGCAGAAATTCAGGGGGAGCCTGTAGCTAACCCCCATGATGATCTGTTTAAAGAAGGTGTTTTGACAAGCCCTTCTGAATCAGATGAAGAAGGGACTAATGTTGATCATGTGGAGCTTGTTGCAAGGGCAAGTGAAAAGGATAAAGGTGTAGCTCCAGAGATCCCTCTACTCACAAGGAAGCCACACCGGAGGCTAAAGCAGAAGAAGTTGAAAATCAATATGAGGCCTTTAATAGACAGATTGGATGAACAAGGTAAAATCCTTTGCTCTTGCTCTGCTTCTATTTTCATTAGACAGAGCACAGCAGCTAAGCAAGTTGGAGCATTAACTTCTGAGCTCCAAAGTCTTAAGGGTGAGTTGGGAAGCATTAGGCAAGTGGTCCAAGATTTATCTGTTTTTGTGAGGGCGCATCTTCACATTCAAGCCCCTCTTGCTCCCACTCAGGCCAGCAATTCAGGACCCAGTCAGGTAGAGGAAGATGTTCGGCCAGCAGGGCCATCTATTGATGAAGAATCTGGGCCATCAAGGCCAAAGGTAGAGGAAGATGTTCGGCCAGCAGGTACCTTCCTCTACACCATCATCCTCCACTGCACCTCCAGCACCTACTACCTTCAAACAACCCCTTCCTAGAAACATTTCATCTCCTACACCATTTCCTTCAGAATCCTCCTCATCTCCTGCTTCCTCCACATCCATTCCACCTCCTATTGTTGAGGTTCCTCCAGCATCATCTTCAGCTGGAGCCTCTTCTTCTGGTCCTTCATCTTCTGAACCATCCATATCACCTTCATCTACCTCTCATTCTTTTCTTCATCCTCCTACTCCTCCCTTCTTTATCACCATCATTCCAGAGGGTGCCCAACTTGAACATCATATGATCCAGGACATTAAAGATGAGTTTGAAGTAGCAATGCTTCGCTCAGTCCTATCAATTGGGACTCACCTTCATAGGACAGGCTCTTCTAGCCCTTCTCCTAAGAAAAGAAAATTTTACTCAAACTGTGCCATCTCCTCTGAACCTCTCTTTCCACCTCGTTGGTTTTCTCTAACAGTTGAAAATCGAAGAAGGCCCCTTTACTGTGAATATCTACAGAAATGCACCTTTGCTACTATTTTTGGACTTCCTTATCTAAATCTCACCGAACATCTCAATATCATTCTTCCTTTCTCTTCTTTATCCAAGGCTGACTGAAGCCAAAACTGAAGAACAGTGGGCTCGGGGGCACAAGTCTCTTTACAACAAATTTCTTCAAGCTCAGGTAGCCAAATACCCACCCCGAGATCATCCTTTGAATCTCTCTGAGTGGTTCCAGATCCATCACAAGGATATCTGGGGGCCCTTTGTTCAGAAAGAAATCAATCTTATCCATCATTTCTAGATGTTCACTGACTACTGCTATCTTAATAATCTACCTGAAGTCCAGCTTGGCCAATTCTGGCAAGCTCTTTCTGCTCTCGGTTCAGGTAATGCTCATACCTCCTCCATCTAGGTAGACTTTGCCACTTTGGAGATTCCAGATGTTGTGTTTCTGCCTCCACTCCACTCCCTAGTCATGGAATCTGCTGTCGGCACTATGATTTTTGGAAGATTTGCAAGGGTAATGGGCAGAATTTCAGTACAGAAAGGTGGTTTCCTCTCCTTTCACAGATTTGTCTTCAGAGAATATCATCAGGGCCACATCAAATTAGATGTTCTTGCCCCTCTCTTGTTTGAATGTGAGCGTCTGTCTCCATCAGAATGGGAACAGCTTTACCCCCTCACTGCTCAGCAGCTCACTGCTCTCAATGTCTCGCAGGCTAGCTCAAGTCAACCTCCTCTGTCTGCTGCAGAATTCTTAGACCTGAACTCAATTCATCTTGTTCGAGACCCCTATGAATCATGGGTTGAGAGATATAAGGTGTATATGGATATGAAACAGGAACTGAAGCAGCACCAGATATTCTACCCCATAACCATAGATAAGTTCCTTCAGCATGCCAGTTTTGGCACCTCTACTTTTTACAAATCTTCTTTTGGCAACAATGAATATGGCATTTTTATCGAAGCTCAGCGACTGTTGCACATCGAGAGGATGGCTCCTGTTATGGGACCCTAGTCCATTGTCTATGGTGCCTTTCAAAGTTATTTTGAAGAGCAGGAACGCAAGGCTTGGCCAATCAAAACCCGCCATGCCTCTCTTTTGTCTCCTGCATTCTATATTCATGTACCTCCCAAGGAGTAATATAAATGATTTCCTTTGCTCCCATTTATCTTTCTTCTCTTCTTTCTTTGTCTCATTGTGTTATCATTTTGCTTAATGACAAAAAGCGGGAGAAAAATAATTATTCTGAAATAGATTTCTTGAATTTATTTCACAAATTTACTTAGATTTATTTCAGAACATTCTATGCTCATGTTATGTTTTGTCATCACCAAAAAGGGGGAGATTGATGATCAGTTCATCCCCATATAATTTCATTTATTATATGCCTATTTTGGTGATTAACAAAACTTCAATAAAGTATTATCTAACAAGTTTTTATGAAGCTTAGTCACAGGAAATAAATTAGGCGACATCAAGTAAAATCTGCAAGTAATTCTTACACTGTAGCATTTAAAGATTTAGAGCATGAAATTCTTCTAAGTACACATCGACTTACTTTGTAGAACAACGATTTGATAAGTGAGAACAACGATTTGGTCTCACAATGATTTGATAAGTGAGAAGAACGATTTGGTCTCACAACGATTTGATAAGTGAGAACAACGATTTGGTCTCACAACGATTTGATAAGTGAAAACAACAATTTGGTCTCATAACAATTCGATAAGAGAAACAACAATTTGGTTCTCATAACGATTCGCTAAGTGAGAAACAACGATTTGGTTCTCATAACGATTTGATAAGAGAAACAACAATTTGGTTCTTATAACGATTCGCTAAGGAAAATAACGATTTGGTCTTCACATCGATTTCGAACTCACATCGATTCGATAAGTTACACAACGATTTAGTCGCTGTAATGATTTGATAAGTTACACAATGATTTGGTTGCTGTAATGATTTGATAAGTTGCAACATCAACTTGGTCGCCGTAACGATTCGATAAGTTACACATCGATTTGGTCGCTATAACGATTCGATAAGTTACACAACGATTTGGTTGCTGTAACGATTCGATAAGTTACAACATCGACTTGGTCGCTGTAACGATTCGATAAGTTACAACATCGACTTGGTCGCTGTAACGATTCGATAAGTTTCACATCGACTTGATCACCACAACGATTCAAAAGTTACATAATGATTTGGTCGCTGTAATGACTTGATGAGTTACACAACGATTTGGTTGCTGTAACGATTCGATAAGTGACAATAATGACTTGGTCAGTGTAACGATTCGATAGAGCAAACAATGATTTGATCACTGCATCGATTCGATAAGTAAAATAACGATTCAATGCCTGCAACGATTTGCTTATGTGTGAAACAACGATTTGCTCACAACGATTTGCTTATAACGACTTGCTTATATCTGTATAACGACTTGTATTCACATCGATTTGTTTATGGATGAATAACGATTTACATAAACACTAACTTGCTTGTTCACACAACGATTTCATAAGTTGAACAACTGTTTCATTATCACAACGACTTCATGACTTCATGATATTCAAATTTCATAAAGGTCAAAGTCTTCCCGTGTGTTTTTCTAATATCCATGCATCAAATGTGACTGTACATTTCACTGCACGATGAATATCTCAATATCTTCTATTCTTATGCTTACTATAGAAAACACTTTTCAGAAAGCAGAATGGCATATTCTTTTTGGTGAATGGTCTTACTGCATAAGTTCTAGCCTTGACTGACAACAAGAGACAGTATAGAGTTGTCTATGTCTTGGTAATTAATGCGTGCAGGTCTCTGACAGTACACCTTCATACAACGTTGGACTACAAGAAGCCGATGGATATCAAGATAGATTTTCTCTTTGCGTGCATGGAACGAAAAGGACGTTTGACTAGAAGCTCACCTCATCTTTGAGCCATGCAGTCTAACGTACACCAAGCTTAGAAACAACGGATACTTCAACGGATATATTTTTCAAATAGAAGGATATATAGAAGACTGATGACTCCTTGAATGAGCACCTCTGAACAATCTTTCTTCTGCACAACTTTTGCATTCAAGAGCCTTCATCACTAAATCTGCGAGCATCAGAAAGAGCCCAAGTCTCAATCCCTAGCTTTGCTTTAGCTCTTAGCTCTCTGTGTTCTTTGCTTAGCTTTTGAGAGCTTTTGTGTATTGAGAGATTCTCTTATTGTAGATCTTTCTCTCTCAGTCATTGCCTCAGATCGAGCAATTTGCTGTAAGCTTGGTCTAGGGGCCTGTCGTCTCTTTAACACATTTCTTGTGTTATTCCTCTTCGGGTTGTGAAGAGAAGACCTGTTAGTAACAGGTGGTTAGTTTACCCTTCAGTAAGGAAGGAAGACCTGTGCCTCAGGGTGTTTGTATACCTCTTTGGGGATAGAAGAGAAGGCCAGCTACGGCTGGATGTGTAAGGGTCCTTAAGGGGGATAGTACCCTTGATAGTGAAAGCCCAAGTTGTTGCTTGGGGACTAGACGTAGGACTCCTTGGTATAGGAGGGCCGAACCAGGATAAAAATCTCATGTTGCATGTGTGATTGCTTTTGTGCATTTGCTTGTCTTCATTCATCTAACACTAACCGTTCTCTTTAGTGTTTTTCTGTTAAGCGTTTTTGTTAACAGGTTTCTATCTAAAAAGAATTTTAGAATCCTATTCACCCCCCCCTCTGGGCTTGCTAGCTAGGCAACACATGCCCTCTTGAGTCGACCTCATCCAAGTCACAGTGATTCTGACTGTCTATCTGTGATGTAGAGTTGACCTTACAGCAACGTAGTGTCGACCTCATCTGATGGTAGAGTCGACCTAACCTTCCTCTTTAGTCGACCTGGTAGGCTAGTAGAGTCGACCTCAGGCAACACTCCTCTTCAAATGCTCACAGGAAATTTGATTAGCGTCGACCTGATGCTCATCTGGAGTCGACCTTATCTGATACTTCTCCTTCAGCGCTAGCCAGAAAAACAACTAGAGTCGATATGTTCTTCGAGTAGTGTCGACCTCATGTGATACTCTAAATATCTGTGCTCCTAAAAGCTCATTAAGCGTCGACTTAACCTTTGAATAGAGTCAACCTTATGTACATCACTGAACTCCTGTAACTTTTCCATTGATACAAATGTGTTGACTTATGATGTAACTAGAGTCAACACATGAAAGATGACTTTGACTTTGTGAAAATTCATGTGATACAAATAACTTGTGTTAGACATTTATGACATTTTGCTTGATTTATGACATCATCAAAACTAGGGACACAACACTTTCAACACTTAGCTAGAAAAGAGAGAAGCTTACCAGATCTCAAGAGAGCCAACTATTCAAGCTTCGACTTCCTGCTCTCTTGCTTTCACAAGTACTTAGGTGGCATCCTTTGTTCTACATCTTCTCAGTCCACCCTCTTAGAGTCAGAAAGAGTTAGAGCAGTCACTCTTATTCGTAATCTCTTTCTGATTTTCTATGTCTATTCATTCTTCTGAGTAGACACACTCTTTGCTTATTTCTGTGTAAGAAATCAGTAGGGGGTTTGTTCCCTGTAGTACCCCTCTATGAAGGGAATACTTGCTGGGGAGCAAGTGGGTTGTAATACCTCTCAGGTTGAGAGAAGGCCAAGTGTTCTTGGCAGTTAGTGGAAATCCCAAGGGGTTCTTGGGGACTGGATATAGGACTTCCTTTTGGAAGGGCCGAACCAGGATAAATCTCTGTGCACTTTGTGTGATTGATTCCGCCAAGCTTTTCACTTGTTTCACACACACTACATTAAGCACTAGCATTACTATCTAGTGTTATTTATTTTGAGATAAATTTTAAAAGTGCAAGAAGTCCTATTCACCCCCCTCTAGGACATTAAAAGCTCCATCCTTGTGATGCCCAGATGCAGAATATCGGAACGTGAGGTAGTTGTAAGTAAGTGAGTATAGAGCGTAGAATAGACAACAAACCATTGGACAACTAAATAATGTGAAATCAGATATCTTTCATTGATAATTCAATTGTTGTCTATTACATCAGCTAACACAGAGCCATGTCATAGGGTCCAATTGACTCTAATACATAGTGTAAGACCCTCGAATTTTCCGTCGTATTTTTCGTATTTATGTGTGTATATTGTGTTGAGTATGTATGTACGTATTTACGTAGATATTAAAATAGTATAATTACGTGTACATGTGTTTATATTAAACGTAAATAATGTATGTATTACATGATGATAGTATGAATATAATGCTACGTACATATTGCAAGTATAGAAGCTTGGTATGCTTGGTTTCTGCATAAATTAGGGTTCTGGCCGAAGGCCCTATTGGCGTCAATCCCCAGGCCGTTGAGGTGGTGTTAGCGTCCAGCCCTGGACGCCAACCCTAATTCTGGTGTCTAGCGATCTGGACGTCGACTTCTCTGGCCTGCATGCGCAGCAGAGCTGCAAACTTCTGAAGCAAGGCATGGCAACCATTGGGGGGATGTCCCCCAACGGCTCTGAGGCTGTCTAATCGGCATGGTGAGTGGGTGAGGGGCTCTCCTACACCCTGAACCCGAGTTGGCCTCTCCCCCACTTCTCATTTCACCCTTGCAAGAGGAGAGAAGAAGAGAGGAAAACCCTAGAGCATTCTGTGAGAAAACCCCATTTTAGAACCCTCAAATCCGATCCCTTGAGAGCTGGATTGGAGATCTTCTGCATCAAGGAGGGAGCTGAAGCAAAGGGGAAGGATTCCACATCATCCCCTCGGCGTGGAGATCACCCAGGAGCCCGGAGGAAGGCGATCTTGGAAGCACTTCTGCAACTTCTTGGAACTACCCAAGGAGGTCTTCTTCGAGCCATAAACCTCTTGGAGGAATTTTAGAGAGGCAAGTGACCTATCGATGGTGTCCCCGTATGAGTCTAGGTGGTTTTTGTGATTTTTATGGAATTTTCATCGAGTCCTAGACCCTCCAATTCACTCAAGATTTAGAGCTCGGGTCTGTGTTTCTGCACAGACCTGAGTAAACGGCAAGGTCCCTGGACGCCCAGTTCATCCTTGGCGTCCATCGACCATGCCGCTTACTCTGAGTCAGCGGCCAGAGACCGCCGTCTAGTTCTTCTGAACAGAACAGTGAGCTGTTCTGTCCCTCTTGTATATTAATTTCGGTATGTTTTATGCGATGAGGATATATTGTACCCCTTATACTCTATGTATATTGTGCATTGTGGTTGTGGATGAATGTGATGTAATGGTGAATGTGGGGTAATGACGTCTTGTAAAATTGTGAGCATAACTTGTAGATAACTTTTGCAAATTAATGTTCCATGATTAGGATTAGTTAAATGTCTTGTTTTCAGTCTATTCATGAAGAATTGTGGGACATGTATGTATGTTCTGAATTTTTGGTAATTCATGCATACTTGTGGAATTGCTAGTAAGTTCGGTTCGGTAAAATGAAAGCATGTAAAAATGGTTTGTGGTAACGGATTTATAGATGTATGAATTAGGATGATGTTGTATTCTGAAATCATGCGTTAGTGTTCTCTGTGCAAAACAGTAAGTGGATGAATTTCAAATGTGTTAGACCCATGTTAGCTTAAGTTGTGAATAATATGCTAATTAGGTGTTTAATTTTCTGTAAATCCTATTTAGCTCAGAAAAATCTGAAAAATTGAGGGTATGATTTGGAACCCGAAAACAGCATGTGGTTAAAATTTCAGGTCAATTGGAACAGTAAATAAAAAGTTATGTGCTTTCATGTGAAATGTGATAATTCGAGCATATGATCGAAATGTGATTAGATTTTGTTTAAACCCAGCATGATTAATGTGTTTACTGTGTGTTGAACCTTGAAAACTCTGTAGTACCATGTTAGGAAAAACAGAGGTGTTCATGTGAGTAAGAAAGTGTGAATGTAATGAAGAGTGTCAAGTGTAAAACCATGTGTAAAATGGTAAATGTGTAAAAGTGTAAACTGTGCCAATGTGATACTGCTTCCGAGAAGGCAGTGGAGCCGTATCAGGGAAAAGCCCCCCTGAGAAAGTTCATTGTGTTAAGTGACCCTAAGGGCATTAGGGGGAAATCCTGGAGGTGGACAAGTACCACTGGTTAGGGTGGAGACTTGTTCTCCCGGTCTGCGCAGTCCAAGAGTCGCCATTGTATTGCCTAGATGGCGTCTATGTGATGTGATGTGTTTGTGTCCTTCTTTGGTGGTTTGGACTATGTGTCACGGCACTTAAAATATGTGTAAAGTGAAATGTGTAAAGTGTATGTGACCATGTGTAAATGTGTAAGTGATATGTGAATGTGTATGTGTAAAGTGAACCATGTGAAAGAGGAAACTAGTGTAAAGAAAGATGTGAAATCTTAGATATGTAAATGTGTTATAGAAACCATGTGAAACTAAATCTGAAACCAAGTGAATTCAGAAAATGCATGTTATTATTCTCATGTTTATGTGTGCAAAAGCGTTTAGAATCCATGATAGGAACAACAAATGAGTATGTGAGTAAAATGGCATGATGGATTGTGCATGTGTTATGTTTAAGCAACGTTGTAGCTTTCATGTGTAGGTTTATAGTCATTGAACCATGTGAAACCAGCAACCTAAAGCATGATAAAAAGTTATGTATGTACTTAAGAACATGTGGAATCCATGCTAATTATGTTCCCCGTTCATGTATGTAAATTGTTCATGTCAATAGCTCTCACGTTTTTGATTAAAGTCTCATGAGTGAATTGAATAGAGACCATGTGATAGGTGAATGTTATTTTTGAAATCTGAAAGTATGCGTTATGTATAAAATTGTAGAACCTTCATGATAGGTTGAAAACTTAAATGGACTAGCATGCTATGTGTTGCAAAATTGTAATGTGCGTGTAGAAACCACTAGAACTTGTACGTGTATATCATGCATAGTGTTACTTGCTGAGTCCCTGGACTCACTCCTTGCTTCGGCGTACAGGTATAGTTGGTGACACAGTACCCTCGGAGGAGGCAGCAGAGACGGACTCTGAGCGTGGAGACTAGCCAGTTTTGAGATCTTTGTGATTGTGTACTTCTTAGTATGTACTGAAACATTGTATTAGAATTATCATTAAAAGAATGTAATATGTGGACATTTGGTATCTCTATTTCAGCAAATTAAATCATGTGAATTTTAGTTCTTTTTGCAAATTGTAAACTGCATGTACGTTTAATGTGGATGATGAATGAATGGAGATAGTTCTCTTTTACTTCCGCTACTCTGTTATATATATTCGCGTGTATCTCAGCTGTTTGTATCGTTGGGTAAATGTCCCACTGTGGCTGGCAGCACTCGCTATACCGACGTGGGTTGGTATAACCGTACCGGTAAATGAGGGCCGTCACAGAGATTGGTATCAGGAGCATGAGAGGAACTATCTGACTCATGATTTGGAGCTAGCAGTTGTGGTTCATGCACTAAAGATCTGGAGGCACTATCTTTATGGTGTCAGATTTGAGGTGTTTACCGACCACAAGAGCTTGAAGTACCTTTTCTCCCAAAAGGAATTAAACCTGAGGCAGAGGAGGTGGATTGAGTTCTTGAAAGACTATGACTTCGACCTTCAGTATCATCCTGGAAAGGCGAACGTCGTAGCGGATGCTCTTAGTAGGAAGAGGTCTTCGCTCCAGCAGGATTGGAAGATGTTGGAGGATGCAGCGTGCTCTATGACTGAGTTAGAGCCATCGTTGTGTCAGGCTTTTGTAGCTCAGCTATCTCTTAGATCCTCAGTCTTGGATGAGGTGATTGAGCAGCAGAAAGCCGATCCTAGATTGTTAGAGTTAGTGGGTAAGGCGGGCATTGCTCGTGATGAGGACGGTGTGATTAGATTTCAGCACCGTGTTTGTGTCCCCGATGTAGTAGATGTCCGTGAGCATGTGTTAGCGGAGGCTCATAGATCGCGATTTTCTATTCATCCGGGTAATACTAAGATGTATCAAGACCTGAAGAGATCATTTTGGTGGTCCGGCATGAAGAAGGATGTTGCGGATTATGTGTCTAGATGTCTAGTATGTCAGCAGGTGAAAGCCGAGCGGCAGCGACCATCCGGCCTTATGCAGAGGATGGATATCCCCGTATGGAAGTGGGAAGCTGTCACTATGGATTTTGTGTCGGGTTTGCCTCGATCTAGAAGAGGCAATGACTCGATTTGGGTAGTTGTAGATAGATTCTCGAAGGCTACTCATTTCTTGCCTATGAAGAAGCAGCAATCAGTAGAGAGCTTAGCTAGATTGTATGTTAGCGGTATTGTTAGGTTGCATGGTGTGCCGAAGTCGATCATTTTGGATCGAGATCCGAGATTTACTTCGAGATTGTGGAAGGGTCTTCAGGATGCGTTAGGTTCGGAGCTTAAACTCAGTTCGGCGTTTCATCCCCAGACTGATGGACAGTCCGAGAGGACTATCCAGACGCTCGAGGACATGTTGAGAGCGTGTGTTCTAGATTGGAAGGATGATTGGGAGCGTCATTTACCTCTTGTGGAGTTCGCATACCACAACAGCTTTCATGCTAGTATTGGAATGGCTCCATTCGAGGCGTTGTATGGTAGGCCCTGCAGATCTCCTTTATGTTGGGAGGAGACTGGTGATAGGCAGTTGATCGGACCGGAGTTGGTTCAGGAAACTTCGGATAAGATTCAACTTATCAGGAGAAGGCTTGTTGCGGCACAGGATAGACAGAAGAGTTATGCCGACAACAGGAGAAAGGATTTGGAGTTCGAGGTTGGCGATCATGTCTTCTTGAAGATATCGCCTACTCGTGGAGTTGTCAGATTTGGCAGGCATAGCAAGCTAAGCCCTAGGTTCATTGGCCCATATGAGATTCTCAGACGTTTGGGCAGCGTGGCATACGAGCTAGCTTTACCCCCAGCTTTGGCTAGCGTTCACCCGGTATTCCACGTATCTATGCTCAGGAAGTATGTCCGAGATCCATCTCATGTGATTAGTCATGAGCCAGTGGAGATCCAGCCAGATCTTTCGTATGTCGAGCAACCAGTAGCCATTCTTGACCGGAAGGTTCAGCATCTCTGGAACAAGAGTATCGCATCGGTGAAAGTTCTATGGCGGAACTTCTCACGTGAGGAGGCTACGTGGGAGCTTAAGGATTGATGAAGAAGAAGTATCCCCTGTTGTTTGAGTAGTGTCGTTCTAACTTCGAGGACGAAGTTTCTTTAAGGGGGAGAGGGTGTAAGACCCTCGAATTTTCCGTCGTATTTTTCGTATTTATGTGTGTATATTGTGTTGAGTATGTATGTACGTATTTACGTAGATATTAAAATAGTATAATTACGTGTACATGTGTTTATATTAAACGTAAATAATGTATGTATTGCATGATGATAGTATGAATATAATGCTACGTACATATTGCAAGTATAGAAGCTTGGTATGCTTGGTTTCTGCATAAATTAGGGTTCTGGCCGAAGGCCCTATTGGCGTCAATCCCCAGGCCGTTGAGGTGGTGTTAGCGTCCAGCCCTGGACGCCAACCCTAATTCCGGCGTCTAGCGATCTGGACGTCGACTTCTCTGGCCTGCATGCGCAGCAGAGCTGCAAACTTCTGAAGCAAGGCATGGCAACCATTGGGGGGATGTCCCCCAACAGCTCTGAGGCTGTCTAATCGGCATGGTGAGTGGGTGAGGGGCTCTCCTACACCCTGAACCCGAGTTGGCCTCTCCCCCACTTCTCATTTCACCCTTGCAAGAGGAGAGAAGAAGAGAGGAAAACCCTAGAGCATTCTGTGAGAAAACCCCATTTTAGAACCCTCAAATCCGATCCCTTGAGAGCTGGATTGGAGATCTTCTGCATCAAGGAGGGAGCTGAAGCAAAGGGGAAGGATTCCACATCATCCCCTCGGCGTGGAGATCACCCAGGAGCCCGGAGGAAGGCGATCTTGGAAGCACTTCTGCAACTTCTTGGAACTGCCCAAGGAGGTCTTCTTCGAGCCATAAACCTCTTGGAGGAATTTTAGAGAGGCAAGTGACCTATCTATGGTGTCCCCGTATGAGTCTAGGTGGTTTTTGTGATTTTTATGGAATTTTCCTCGAGTCCTAGACCCTCCAATTCACCCAAGATTTAGAGCTCGGATCTATGTTTCTGCACAGACCTGAGTAAACGGCAAGGTCCCTGGACGCCCAGTTCATCCTTGGCGTCCATCGACCATGCCTCTTACTCTGAGTCAGTGGCCAGAGACCGCCGTCTAGTTCTTCTGAACAGAACAGTGAGCTGTTCTGTCCCTCTTGTATATTAATTTCGGTATGTTTTATGCGATGAGGATATATTGTACCCCTTATACTCTATGTATATTGTGCATTGTGGTTGTGGATGAATGTGATGTAATGGTGAATGTGGGGTAATGACGTCTTGTAAAATTGTGAGCATAACTTGTAGATAACTTTTGCAAATTAATGTTCCATGATTAGGATTAGTTAAATGTCTTGTTTTCAGTCTATTCATGAAGAATTGTGGGACATGTATGTATGTTCTGAATTTTTGGTAATTCATGCATACTTGTGGAATTGCTAGTAAGTTCGGTTCGGTAAAATGAAAGCATGTAAAAATGGTTTGTGGTAACGGATTTATAGATGTATGAATTAGGATGATGTTGTATTCTGAAATCATGCGTTAGTGTTCTCTGTGCAAAACAGTAAGTGGATGAATTTCAAATGTGTTAGACCCATGTTAGCTTAAGTTGTGAATAATATGCTAATTAGGTGTTTAATTTTCTGTAAATCCTATTTAGCTCAGAAAAATCTGAAAAATTGAGGGTATGATTTGGAACCCGAAAACAGCATGTGGTTAAAATTTCAGGTCAATTGGAACAGTAAATAAAAAGTTATGTGCTTTCATGTGAAATGTGATAATTCGAGCATATGATCGAAATGTGATTAGATTTTGTTTAAACCCAGCATGATTAATGTGTTTACTGTGTGTTGAACCTTGAAAACTCTGTAGTACCATGTTAGGAAAAACAGAGGTGTTCATGTGAGTAAGAAAGTGTGAATGTAATGAAGAGTGTCAAGTGTAAAACCATGTGTAAAACGGTAAATGTGTAAAAGTGTAAACTGTGCCAATGTGATACTGCTTCCGAGAAGGCAGTGGAGCCGTATCAGGGAAAAGCCCCCCTGAGAAAGTTCATTGTGTTAAGTGACCCTAAGGGCATTAGGGGGAAATCCTGGAGGTGGACAAGTACCACTGGTTAGGGTGGAGACTTGTTCTCCCGGTCTGCGCAGTCCAAGAGTCGCCATTGTATTGCCTAGATGGCGTCTATGTGATGTGATGTGTTTGTGTCCTTCTTTGGTGGTTTGGACTATGTGTCACGGCACTTAAAATATGTGTAAAGTGAAATGTGTAAAGTGTATGTGACCATGTGTAAATGTGTAAGTGATATGTGAATGTGTATGTGTAAAGTGAACCATGTGAAAGAGGAAACTAGTGTAAAGAAAGATGTGAAATCTTAGATATGTAAATGTGTTATAGAAACCATGTGAAACTAAATCTGAAACCAAGTGAATTCAGAAAATGCATGTTATTATTCTCATGTTTATGTGTGCAAAAGCGTTTAGAATCCATGATAGGAACAACAAATGAGTATGTGAGTAAAATGGCATGATGGATTGTGCATGTGTTATGTTTAAGCAACGTTGTAGCTTTCATGTGTAGGTTTATAGTCATTGAACCATGTGAAACCAGCAACCTAAAGCATGATAAAAAGTTATGTATGTACTTAAGAACATGTGGAATCCATGCTAATTATGTTCCCCGTTCATGTATGTAAATTGTTCATGTCAATAGCTCTCACGTTTTTGATTAAAGTCTCAAGAGTGAATTGAATAGAGACCATGTGATAGGTGAATGTTATTTTTGAAATCCGAAAGCATGCGTTATGTATAAAATTGTAGAACCTTCATGATAGGTTGAAAACTTAAATGGACTAGCATGCTATGTGTTGCAAAATTATAATGTGCGTGTAGAAACCACTAGAACTTGTACGTGTATATCATGCATAGTGTTACTTGCTGAGTCCCTGGACTCACTCCTTGCTTCGGCGTACAGGTATAGTTGGTGACACAGTACCCTCGGAGGAGGCAGCAAAGACGGACTCCGAGCGTGGAGACTAGCCAGTTTTGAGATCTTTGTGATTGTGTACTTCTTAGTATGTACTGAAACATTGTATTAGAATTATCATTAAAAGAATGTAATATGTGGACATTTGGTATCTCTATTTCAGCAAATTAAATCATGTGAATTTTAGTTCCTTTTTGCAAATTGTAAACTGCATGTGCGTTTAATGTGGATGATGAATGAATGGAGATAGTTCTCTTTTACTTCCGCTACTCTGTTATATATATTCGCGTGTATCTCAGCTGTTTGTATCGTTGGGTAAATGTCCCACTGTGGCTGGCAGCACTTGCTATACCGACGTGGGTTGGTATAACCGTACCGGTATAATGAGGGCCGTCACACATAGAATGGAAATAAAAGACTAACTAAAATATATAGGATAACATGGTGACATCATGGCACTCATGGTTCACTCCTAGTCCTCCCCATCCTTGTGGGTGTACTCATTCCCCTCGGCCTCACCAGAGATCACAATGACAAATAACGTAGGGTGAGCCACAATGCCCAGTAGGATTTATATCTCATGGTGTGGGTAAACTTTACATGATTAATGTATTAAAAGTAGAGTAACTATATGAAGGAGCGAGGGAGTCCGGTAGTATGAGAGATAGAACGATAGTAAGAAACAAGATAGCACAATAGCATGTGATTGAAATAGCACAAGTTTCCAAACATAGTACAGAGCAAAATGGCCATAGCACAAATAGCACAAGGTATAACAATAGCACAACGAGTATAGTATAGCACTTTGATTGTCATTTAGATAGTCGAGATAGATAGCACATGAGTGTAATGCCAAAACACTCTGGTCAATTAACTCCCGCGGGCACTAGCACTTTTGGGCGCACCTTCTAGGACTAGACCGGGCCCTTTATATTGCCAGGCATTAGTTATACTGTTTATCTTTAGACAATCAGTCAAATGGCCAATAGAGAGTACCAAGAAATAGATGAGAGTACTAGATGAATGGACGAGATAGCAGAGAGAGTGTGAATAGATGAGTGAGTAGAATATAGATGAGAACTATAGGTCATTGCACATAAAACGTCGATTAAACGAACGATAGTAATAGTTGCACAACACGCACATTTGGTGTTGGCAGTCAGGTGGAATTCACTACTCTTCCACTGGCCATGTTATGCACAAGTCCAGAGGTCCGGCGTGATTCAAGATAAGAGAAAACTTCTAAAGCCATTTGGATCATATTGATCCCTAAAGGTGTTATGGGCGTTAGGGTACAACCAACTCGGTCTCTATGAGGGAATCCACAGAGTACGGAGTCTTACGGAGGTCTTAACAAAAGGTCCCTTGTCTACCAGAACGGAATGTCCAATAGAGAGGTTCCAACTTGTCAAGAGAGTAGTGTGTAGAGAAACGAGTTGCTCGACGTTCTAGAGGAATTCTAAAACAGTGGAGCGGCGATAACGGTATTCCAAATCCACGTAAGAAAACGGAAACAATGTCATTATTATCATGGTGAATAATGTGCAATTATTGAAGTAAATTACCAGATAATTTATTTCATGTATTTTCTGCATGGTTTCGTGGCAAGGATAATCGTTTGGTGTGTGCATGTGTATGAAATCATGAGAGCATGTAATAGTCGTGCACAATAGTTTTTAATTTTAAGGAAACATGTAATTATGTCAAAGTTAATTAACATAGTTGATTATTGTTCATTACATAATATTACAGGGTATAAACATGCTTAACAAGCCTAAACCATCATTTAAATAGAAGAATAATCGGTGCTGGAATAATATAGGTCAATCGCGACGGGTATGATGGTCGCATTTAACAGACTGTCAGAAATGCGACGACAAGGACCGTCACGTTCATGCAAACCCTAACTATTCAAACGGGGCGATTTCCCAGAGGCGGGAAACGACAGTGAAATGCAACGACCTTAACAGTCGTGTTTCAAAGGTCTTCTGACAGTCAACGGGCGCACAGTTTAATACACGGGACGAGGGACCCTAGCCAAACTGCGACGACATGGTTGGTTGCCTTTAGGTAAATGCAACGGACATGTCTAATGTGATACCAGTCGCTTGAATCACGACGTCTGGCTCGGTCGCGATTCAAGGTTCAACCTGAAAACAGAAGAAACATGCAGCGATCTTCATACAACGCTTATAACTCACAACATAGAGCGCTAGGGACAAAGTGGTGAACATGAAACTTGTAGGGGATATCAATTAGAAGATAACTATGCCTTTGGACCAAATCAATTTGGTCTCGTTAGGCGTGCAAACTAGCATGAATAAGAAACGGTACAGACTTGCGCGATCATGGGAAAACACTTATAACTCGATGGATACACGATGAAATTTGGGCAAATCACTTGCATATAAAACTAGACATGTAGCACTACAAGATGGTATGAGTTAGTTCCTCTTTAGCCCGAGAATATTTACCTTTGTGAAGATCTAAGACCAGACAGTTGCACAGGTCACAGCAGAGCACAGTTGAGGAAGAGCTTGGTTCTCTAGCTGTTCTCCTTTGCTCCTGGTGCCCTAGCATAGCCTCCCACGGCCCCAACACAATGTTTACCCTTAGGATGAATACTTATATGTCTAGGGTTTATTTCGTGTCCTAACATAACTAGGAAAGGTGGGGTGCAGCCATAGCTAGTTTCCTTCCTTGTTTTGATGATCTCTTCTCCCAATTGGAGTGGGATTGCCATTAGATGGTGCTTGCCATGGTGGGTCACGAATTTGATTACTTTTCTTGGCTAATTACTATGGCTTAAATCCCTAATTTACCCTTTCCTAATTTCTATACAATTATGGTCACGAATTTCTTGGGTATTTTCCTCTTATCCTATAACCCAACTCCTAGCTTGGCCCAATAACATTGAGGTGAGCTAATATAACAAGCCCATTAGTTCTTATTGTTTATTGGGTGTTGTTTAATCCATTTCTTATAAATACTTTTATTATTTATTTATTTTAAAAATATCAGGTTGCTACATCCTCCCCCTCTTAAAAAGAATTTGGTCCCCAAATTCATATGACCTCAAAGGAGAGAATGTCTTACCAAAAAGGTCAGGGTAGTTTTGTTTGATGATTCCTTCAGGTTCCCATGTGGCTTCTTCCATTTCAAGATTATTCCACAGAACCTTAACCACGTGAATGGGTCGGTTCCTGAGTTGTTGCACCTTCTGTTCTAGTATCTTAATTGGCTTCTCCTCATATGTCATGTCCTTGTTCAGCACTAACTTCTCATGGAGAATGATATGCATAGGATCGTACACATATTTCCTAGGCATAGAGATGCGGAACAGATTGTGTACGAAGGCTAAATTCAGAGGCAACGCCTAGCAACCTCACCAAACCTTTCGAGCACTTTCAAAAGGACTGATGAATCTGGGACTGAGCTTTTCTTTTACACAAAACCTTTGAATGCCACGGGTAGGAGGTACCTTTAAGAGTACATGATCTCCCACTTGAAATTCTAAATCTCGCCTCCTCTTGTCAGCATAACTCTTCTGTCTGGATTGAGCAATCTTGAGTCGATCTCGAATCACCTGTATATCCCTGGTTGTATTTTGTACCATGTATGGGCCTAGCCATTGCTGTTCCCCAACTTCATTCCAACATGCAGGAGATCTACAGTTTCTACCGTAGAGTGCTTCGAATGGTGCCATTTTAATACTCTCCTGGTAGTTGTTGTTGTAGGCGAACTCAATCAAGAATAAGTGCTCATTCCAGTAGCCTTAGAAATCAATGGTGCATGCTCTTAACATATATTCAACAATTTGGTTGCTTCTCTCAGTCTGCCCATTAGTCTGTGGGTGAAAAGCGGTACTAAAATTGAGCTTAGTACCAAGTGCGGTCTGCAGTCCCTTCCAAAAATGAGAGGTAAATCTCAGATCTCAATCTGAGACAATGGATGATGGAACCCCATGTAGTCTCACGATCTCTTTGACATATAGATCAGCTAAAACCTCCACACACCACTTACTCTTTATAGGTAGGAAGTGTGCGGATTTGGTTAGTCAGTCGAGAATGACCCATATGGCGTCGAGTCCACCACGAGTCTTGGATAAACCCATGATGAAGTCCATGCCAATACTTTCCCATTTCCACTCTGGAATATCTAAGGGTCTGAGTACGCCAGCAGGGCGCCTATGTTCTGCCTTTACCTGTTGGTACATAAGGCAATGAGCAGCATGCTCGGCTACCTCTCTCTTCATGTTCAGCCACCAAAACGTTCTTTTCATGTCCTGATACATTTTGGTACCTCTAGGATCAATGGTACACCTCGTCTAGTGAGCTTCGTCCATTAACTTTCTCTTCAGTTCTTCAAAGTCTGGAACACATGTCCTTCCTTGGAATACAAGCCTTCCATCCTTAGTCATAGCAAAATCAGGTTTTTCAACTATTGTTTCCTTGACACGAACCATGAATGGATCGATGTCTTGTTGTGCTTTGATCTCTTCCAGCATGTCAAATTGAATCTTGATATTGGAAACCAAGACTCGATCATCCCTATGTTCCATGTTCAAGTCTAATCTTGTGAATTGTTCTAGTAGTTGCATCTCGCCAAGAACTAGATTTGATAAAGATGCCATCGGCTTTCTACTAAGAGCATCAGCCACAACATTTCTCTTACCTGGATGGTACAGGATGTTGAAATCAAAATCCTTTAGGTATTGAAGCCATCTTCTCTGCCTCATATTAAGTTCCTTCTGAGAGAATAAATATTTCAAACTCTTATGGTCTGAATAGACAGTAAATTACTCACCATATAAATAATAACTTTAATGTTTTAAGGCGAAGACCACTGCGGCCAACTCTAGATCATGCACAGGGTAGTTGACTTTATGCGTCTTCAGTTGTCTTGAAGAATAGGCAATGACTTTCTTCTTCTGCATCAGTATACAGCCTAGCCTAATTTCTGAGGCATCGGTATAGACAGAGAAACCTTCTCCCTCTATTGGAAGAGCGAGAAGCAGAGCTGAGGTCAAACATTCTTTTAGTGTTTGAAAACTCTTCTCACACTCTTTACTCCAGGAGTAGGGATACTCCTTTCGTGTAAGATGCGTGAGAGGAACGACGATCTTGGAGAAGTCCTTTATGAACCGCCTGTAGTAGCCAGCCAGTCCTATGAAGCTTCTGATTTCTGTGACAGTCTCTCCCATTTGAGTACCACTTCGACTTTGGAGGAATGAACAGAGATGCCGTCCTTTGAGATAACAAGGCCCAAGAAAGACACTTCTTCGAGCCAAAATTCGCACTTGCTCAGCTTTGCATATAATTTGTTGTCTCGTAAGACTTGCAGAGATATCCTCAGATGTTCTTCTTTGGTCTTTGAATATATGAGTATGTCATCGATGAAGACGACCATGAACATATAAATATATGGTCGGTAAATGTTGTTCATGAGTTGCATAAAGGTTGCAGAAGCATTCGTCAGACCAAAAGGCATTACAATGAATTCGTAGTGTTCATACCTACTCCTAAAAGCCATTTTGAAGATGTCATCATCCTTGATCCTCATTTGGTGGTAGCCAGATCGGAGGTCAATCTTGGAGAAATATTGAGCTCTAGATATCTGGTCGAAAAGTTCATCGACTCGAGGCAATGGGTACTTGTTTTTGATAGTTAGCTAATAGAGTTGCCGATAGTAGATACATAGTCTCATCGACCCATCTTTCTTTTTAACGAACAGAACAGGTGCTCCCCATGGGAAGTACTTGGTCTTATGAACCCCTTTTCTAACAGCTCCATCAACTGTGCCTTCAGTTCATTCAACTTAGCAGGTGACATCCGGTACGGTTGACGCGATACCGGGGCAGCTCCAGGGACTAACTCAATAGCAAAGTTGACATCACGTTCAGGGGGAATCCCTGGCAGATCTTCAGGGAACACATCGGGGTAGTCCTGGACTATGTGTATGTCTTCTATCTTAGAACCATTCTTTTCAACTATTACGGCTGCAAGGAAAGCAAAGTAACCTTTCCTTATCATGTTGTGGGCCTGTATGGCAGAGACTAGAGACACCCATCTCTTGTGTCTAATTCCAATGAATGACAATTTAGGGAATTCACTAAATGTAACTTTCCCTTTCTTATAGTCGACACTTGTCCCATAAGTGGACAACCAGTTGGCTCCCAGAATTACGTCATAGCCTTCCATGGGCATACATACCAGGTCGGCTTTTAGGTTATGTTCTCCGATCATTGCATCAGAAGATGGAAAGTATCTATTAAATTTCTCTTTCTCTCCCAGTGGGGTTGTGACCGAGAATTCACACCCCATAGATATAGGTTTAATATTCAGAGTATCAGCAAAGTTTTGAGATATGAATGAATGAGTTGCTCCAGTATCAAATAAAACAAATGCTGATAGGGAGAAAACTTGTAGGGTACCTTCTACCACGCCACCTTCCTCAGCGGGTTCTTCATCTTGCAGGGCTTGCAGTCTTCCCTGTTTCTTCGGTACATTAGTGTGCCTCTCATTTTCTTTCAATAGCAGGCACTCGGAGATACGGTGCTCGTGGCTTCCACACTGCAGACATGCGCCAACTTTCCTCCAACATTCATCAGCTGTGTGACCTAGCTTGTCACAGTGCTTGCAATTGCTTTTCGCTGGAGTGTTGGGAACGAAGACCTTGGGCTTCATTTCTTGGCTGGGTCCTTTCGTGATGCTGAATGGATGCTTCTTGCCGATAGTTGGTTTAGCAAATGACAGACCAGGTGTCAGTTCTTTCTTCACGAACTTCCCCTTAATACGATCAGTGATGTTTGTAGCATCCTCTAACAGTTGAGCTTTCTTCACCATCTCGGCATATGTTTGAATGTCGAGAGGGGCCAGTTGAGTAATATACTAAGGCTTAAGGCCATTGAGAAAGCGCTTAGCCTTCATTCTTTCGGTATTCACTAAGTGTTCAGCATATCTCGCCAGTCTTGAAAACTACGCTTTATATTCAGCCACAGATAGGCTCCACTATTTAAGAGAAGCAAACTCCACAGCCTTCTTCTCTTGGACACACTCTGAGAAGTACTTGGAGTTAAAGGCTTCCTTGAACTCATTCCAGGTGAATTGACCATTCGCCCTGATAGCTTCATTGACTCCCACCAAGAGCAGGCGTCCTTCTCCAGTTGGAATGTAGCTGATAACTACAAAATTTTTTATGTTAAATTTCATACATATAGTTAATTTTAGACAGTCTTTGTCTATAAATAATGTACATTTTGATTTTAATTTTCATTTCATCCATGGATAATTTTTTAAACATATTAGTTAAATTTTCGGGTAGAACACCTAGTTAGATTCTCATTTAATAAAGTCAATACTTTTTGAATAGTTTGACTAATAAAAATATTTTCTCTTTTTATAGGTACATTGTACATAAATAATTTTTGGTCTTCTTAGTCAAACATCTTCTAATAATTCTTACAAATATTAATCTGTAAATAACTCAGATTTTAAATAAAATTTTTAGTTAAATAAATAACTCCAACCAATCCCATCATACCACATACCCCCCCCCCTCATAAGTCCATTGTGCCAGCATTTCTTTCTTCACCACCATCGGTCCATTGCACCATTACTCTCTCTCTCTCTCTCTTATCTAACGAAATTTAGCCACGTATAGCCCTTAAACAATTTGTTACCTTTTCTTTCTTCCCATTTCAGGAATCTTGGAGGTGGTGTGGAAGAGGCCAAGGGAAAAGCTGGTGCGCAGCGGATGCTGCTGTGGATAGCAGCTGAGGCTGGAGAAGCTGGCGTGCGGATCTGGCAACGGGAGGAGCTCGTGTGCGGAGTTGCGGGCTGCTGTCACGCAGAAGCTGTGCAGCTCTGGCGGAGGAGTTCGTGTGAAGCTGGTGTAGCGTGCAGAAGCCAAGCGGCTGGTGATCTGGAGCAAGCTGGGCGGGTCTGCGGCTGGTCAGACGATGGAGCTGGGCGCGTACGGAGATAGTACGGCTGGGATGTGTACGGCTGGCAGCGGGAGGAGCTCGTGTGCGCTAGCGGTGTGTGAAGCAGAGGCTGTGCGTGGTGGATCTGCTGAGGTGGATGGAGCTCGTGCGTACGGATTTGCTGAGGTGATGGAGGAGGTAGGAGGGAGGAGCTCTGGCAATCCGGGGTGTGTGAAGCTAGCGATTGCTAGCCGTGCGATGCGGCTGGCGGAGCTCGTGGGAAGCGGATCTGGCGGCGGGCGATAGAGCTGGTGCGTGGCGATCCCGGGAGTGCAGAGATCAGGCGCTAGGTGTAAAGGCCGGATCTGGAATTGTGCAAAGCTCCGGCGGTGCAGAGGTGCCTGGAAGGTTCCAGGGAGCCTATATAAGGACCCCAAGGTCCTCAGTAGCGGGGGGTTGGAATTTTTGAGAGTTTAGTTTTTTTTTCTTTCTTCTGGTTTGGCTGTAGGGGGGTACGGATTTTTTTGGGTTTTCTCTGGCATTTTTCTTCTGTATTTTTCCTTCAGCATCTGTAGGAGAGTTCAACATTTCTGAGGGTTTCTTCCGTTCTTTGGAGGATTCTTCCTTTCTTCTGTAGGGAATTGGTGTAATGGTTGGGCAAGGGAGGTAGATTGTTTTCTTTCTTTTGTAAGGAGTTTGACTGTGTTTTTTTTCTTCTTCTGTGAAGATTGTAAGGTTGGGCAGAGGAGTTCGATCCAGTAGTTTATTTCATTTCTTCTGTGTTAAATTGTTCATTTCTTCAGTGTTGATTTGTCCCTTTCTTCTGTTGGTGAGATGGATTCTAGATTTTTATTCTTTTCTTTTGTTACTGTGAGGGAATTCGAACTCCTTCTCCTGTCTTCTGCTGGCTGCTGTGTGAGAGGATCGAGTGCGTTTCTTCCTTTCTCTGTCCTGATGAGATTAATCCAGTAAAATTTTCCATTTCCTCTGTGCTGGTTCACTTCTTTTGAGCTGGAGAGTCCGATCTAGTGGAGGTTGTTATTTCCAATTTCTTCTGTGTATTGAGGACTGCTGTGAGGAGGACGATTGCTGGAGATTTCTTCTTCTCTTTCGGAACATCTGGTGAGGACGATCCAGAAGGTGTGTTCGAGGGGTCCCGAGGGCGACGGCGTCCAGAGGTTTTCGGAGGCTTACTGAGTTCATATTCAGAGTTGAGTTCATGAGTTCATGTTTCAGGAAGATAGTTTTGAATTCATGAGAGATTCCAGAGCTTCTTAGTATTCTTAATTTTGTTTTTATTTCTGTTCTGCATGGCCCGAGAATTCCAATTTAGCAACAGTAAATTTCTGTTTGCAACAGTAAATTCCTGTTTTTTTTTTTTTTTTTTTTGTCTGATCCTTGAGTTGTGAGGATAAGTAGTCTGATATTTGTGGTGAACTACTATTGTTGATTGTTCATCCCCTGAGTTATATGGGTACATTGGTTGGATAATGTTCTTTTGAGAATTCTTGTTCTGTCATCTTTTCATCTTTTGAAGTTTCAAATCGTTTCAGAATTAGAAGTGTATCCGTGTGTTTCCAGTTCAGATTTCTGTCTACCGGCTCGATCCTTCAATTGAGAGGGTACAGTGATACTAATTCTCTTTTAATTTCAAGTCAGCTCATTCTTTCATTATGTTTGATCTGTCGAGTTGTGAGGGATTTGATTGGTGATGTTTTTTTTTCAGAATTGATTCTAATGTTGTGTTATCTTAGTTAAAAGTGCCAGTTAGAAATGTTTCAAGTCAAAGTAGTTTAAATCAAGTTTTATTCAGCCTCTCCGTGGATATGACCTGCTCTCACTGCTTTATTAGTTCCTCTTTGCAATTTTAACTTTGTGAGATAGTTTAGAGAAGGTGAGCATCTTGATGTGCAAAGAACTCTAGACAACAAAAGTGCACAGTCAACAATGCCGCGTTCATCTTGGTGCCGTTGCCGAGGAGGCATTAGAGTTTGATTTAAGTCTGCTTTCATTTGATTTTATTTGCATTGTGCTTTCTATTGACTTGTTATTGGGCTTCTCATTTCAAATTGGCACATAAGTGGAACATGGAGATTGGGCTTGACATTTGAGCCCATTGGAGAGGAGAGCTTGCTGATTTATTTTCACATTTTCCTTTAATTCAGAATTTTAGATAGAAGAGTGTGAGTGAAACTTGTAGTGAGGTTTTCATATACTCTGTGTGCATGTACAGAGATTTATTTCTCATTGGCATGTAATAATTGGCCTTTTGGTGATTTGTGTGGTTTGGAATTAGTTTATAGTATCACTTTATATTATCTTAGTTAAGTTTCATTTCATTTAGTTCAAAAACCAAATTAAAATTAAAAAAATCTAAATCTAAAAATTTTCCAAATCGCTCTTTCATGTAAGTCGTTTATTTTGCAATTAAAATTTTCATCTTCTTAAGATTAGAATCACTTGTTTTAGGTCATTCATCATTTTAATTGTCATTTGAATTCCATTTCTTTTTCTGCATTGAAGAGTGCGGGGGAAAAGTAAGACTTCCATCATTTGTTTCATGCATTAGACTTAGCATTAGAAAACCCTTATTTGAACTTGTTTTGTTGCATTTCACATTTGTAAAAGGGACTGCTTAAGGGCATCACCCTTTAGAAAAAATAAAAAGATAAGGTGAGGGATTTCATCACCCTTTCCTTTGTCCAAAAATCACAAAAAATTTTCACATTCTTGCATTTGCCTAAACTTTCAATTAAAATCAGTAGACTTGGCCCTAGGGTTCATAATTAGATTTATCTTTTCTTAATTTCAAAACTTCTCTTTAAGTCTGGTGTCTAGGATTAGAGGTTAAAAAACTTATGCTTAAGTGAGTTAGAGGTTATTTAATTAGGCCCCTGCGAAAGCAAGGGGGGCCTCCCTCTACTCCACCTCTTACCTGGCCGGTACAAGAAGAGTTAGGATTGGACTTAAGCAAGCATAAATTTGATTTTGAGAAAAATAACATAGGTCCAAGGAACACTTAGTGCTTAGGTTAATTTGTTTTAAAAGTGTTTGTTTGTTTGTGTTTGTTTATAAAAATTCATCAAAAATCAATAAAAATCTAAAAATTCAAAAATCATAAATAGAAGGCTTTTCAACTGTGCATGCTTGGTAGACGTTCCCTGAACTTAGATTTGGCTCAACCTATAGACGAGATTGAAAGATTCTTTCATAGGATGGCCAACCAAGACCAAAACCAAGTTGCTAGGAATGTAGAGGAGGTCGTACCCAGACAAATGAAGGAGTACTTTATTCCTTCTAGTTATCAACCTGCTACTTGCATCAGGTCGGAAATTCCTGCAAATCACTTTGAAATCAAGCCAAGAACCATTCAAATGTTGCCATCCTTCTATGGCAATCCCAATGAAGACCCCTATAAGCATATAGATGAGTTCCTAGAGATTTGTTCCACTGTCAGGATCAAAAATTTCACTGAAAATGCCTTAAGACTAACCCTATTTCCATTCTCTTTAAAAGATAAGGCCAAACATTGGTTAGGAACCATAGGGAGAACCATTAGAACATGGTCAGAAATGCAGCAGGAGTTTTTGAAGAAGTTTTACCCCATTGGTCGCACCAACACCATGAGAAGAGCAATAACTGGATTCTCCCAACACCCGGGAGAGTTAATGCATGAATCGTGGGAGAGATTAAAGGAGTTGCTTAGAAAATGCCCCCACCATGGTTTGTCGAGGTGGCAAATAGTCCAAGCTTTTTATGAAGGTCTGACAGAATCAAATAGGCAGATGGTTGATGCCTCGTGTGGAGGAGCATTCATGACTAAGAGCAAGGATGAGGCATATAATCTGTTTGAAACATTGAGTGAGAATTCTATCAATCATGCCTCACTCCACTCTTATGAGAGAGCACTAGGACTTGTAAAGAAGGCAGAGTTGTATGAATTAAGAGGGAGAGGAGAATCAGATTCTAGGGTAGAAGATCTGTTAGATAGACTTGGTCAGAGATTGGAGCAGAAGTTGGAACAAAAATTCGATCAATTGCTGTCTTTAACTGGGCAAGCCACACCCAAATTTTCTCAACCACCTAAAACTTGCTCTATGTGTGCAAGCTCAGCTCATCCTACCAATGCTTGTCCCACTACTGCCCAATTACCCCCCTTTATTCAAGAACAAGTTCAAGCTACCCAAGGTTTCTACAAACCCTCGTATGATCCATATTCTAACACATACAACCCTGGTTGGAGAAACCATCTGAACTTTTCTTCGAAAAATCAATCTGAACAAGTGCCTCAACCTTCCTTTAAGCAATCCATGTATGGTCAATCCTATCCCAATCAGAATCCGAGATTTGGCCAGTCTTCTTATTCCAAACCTCCACAAATCCAAGGAAATCAAAATTCCAATCAATTTGCTCATACCAATTTCCAGCAACCTTCATATAATCAACCACCACCTCCTCAGCCCAATTGGGAAGATAAAATAAATCAACTCCAAAACATGATGGTGATTCTATGCCAAACTATACAAGAACAACAAAATCAATATCAAAATCAAAACAAAAATTTTCAATAAAATTTGGCAAGGATAGAGTCCCAGATTGCTGATGTATGTCACAGGAGGGAATCAGGTCAGCTACCAAGTCAAGCTATAGCAAACCCAAGGAACAACCCTCCCAGATTTTATCAGAACCAGCAATACCATCAAGCCCAGGGGTACAGACCACCTGCTCGCCAAAATGCACCTCCACCATCAAACACACAACAAGCTTTTATCCAGAACATTCCAGCACCACAAAATCAAAATCAACCTATACAACAGAACTCTCCTCCTGCCCAAGCTAGGGGCCCCCAAGTAGAGAATGCAAAAACTGTGTCTACCTTAAGAAGTGGAAGAATCAGAACAAATCCTCACCCACACATGTCAACATTGCATGAGGATAAAGAAAATGAAATTGAAACTGAAATTGAAGAAGAGATTGAAGAAAATGTTGAGAAAGAAAGATCCAAGGAAAAAGAAAAAATGACTGAAGAACCTCTAGAAAAAATCAAAATAAATGAAGACCCAAGCTGTTACATTCCAAGAGTCCCTTTTCCTGAAGTTTTAAAGCCAAGATCAAAAAACAAACCAACTGGTAATGAAGAACTCTTGGAACTCTTTAAGTAAGTTCACATCAACATTCCTCTCCTTGATGCCATTAAGCATGTGCCTGCTTATGCCAAATTCTTAAAAGAAATGTGCACTCCAAAACGTGAAATGAGAAATAAAACTAAAACAATCATTCTTCCAGAAACTGTGAGTACCATTATCTTGAACCAACTCTCTAAAAAGCTCAAAGATCCAGGCACTCCACTAATTCCTTGCACCATCAGTGGAGTCACTTTTGAAAGTGGCCTTTTGGATTTGGGAGCCAGTGTCAATCTCCTACCTTCTGCTATTTTTGAGAAATTCAAGTTAGGAGAATTAAAACCCACTTCTGTTGTCCTTCAACTAGCCGATCGTTCTGTCACCACTCCTAAAGGCTTAGTTGAGGATGTTATTGTGAAAATCAATGATTATTACTTCCCTGCAGATTTCATCACTCTGGACATCAACACTCCTCAAGATTTAACTCAGTCTACCATCATCCTTGGTAGACCCTTTTTGGCTACAGCAAGAGCTAATATTAATTGTGCTACCAGGATGATGGATATATCATTTGGGGATAGGCAGGTTAGTATCAATATTTTTAGGGCATCTAGGCATCATGTTGAAGGAGAGAGTTGTCTAGTGGTAGACTCCTTGGAAGAATCTTGTGTGGAAGAAACAGTAGACCAACCATGTGCTCTATGGTTTAAGGGAGAGGAAGGACAATTTAATTCCTTATTTCAAAATAATGATCCATAATTTCCATTAGAGTGTCATCCTAAAGTTGAGCTAAAACCACTCCCTGCTAGTTTAAAGTACATCTTTTTAGGAGAGAATGAGACTTGGCCCGTTATAATTGCTAGTGATCATGAAGAAGGGCAGGAGAAGAAATTGATGGAAGTCTTGAAAAGTCATAGGAAAGCTATAGGTTGGACAATTGATGATTTGAGAGGGATAAGTCCTTCAGTGTGCACACTTCGCATATACTTGGAAGAAAATGCTAAAAGCTCAAGAGAAATGCAAAGAAGGCTTAATCCCAACATTAAAGAAGTTGTTAAGAAGGATATTGTCAAATGGCTTGATGTTGAATTCATTTATCCCATCTCTGATAGCCAGTGGGTTAGTCCAATTCAAGTTGTGCCGAAAAAGTCAGGACTAATTGTAATTCAAACTAAAAAGGGTGAGCTCATTCCCACTAGGTTGGCTACAGGATGGAGAGTGTGCATTGACTATCGCAAATTGAATGCGATGACCAAGAAAGACCATTTCCCCTTGCCTTTCATTGACCAAATCTTAGAGAAACTTGCAGGCCAAAAATTCTTTTGCTTCCTTGATGGATATTCAGAGTATAACCAAGTGGCTATTCACCCTGAGGACCAAGAAAAGACCACTTTCACATGTCCATTTGGAACTTTTGCCTTTAGACGCATGCCCTTCGGGCTGTGCAATGCCCCTGCAACTTTTCAACGTTTCATGTTGTCTATCTTCTCAGACATGGTTGTGGATTACTTAGAAGTCTTCATGGATGATTTTTCTATGTTTGGAAGTGACTTTGAATCATGCCTCGACCATTTAACTGAAGTGCTCAAAAGATGAATTAATGCCAATCTTGTCTTAAGTTGGGAAAAGAGCCACTTCATGGTTAAGGAGGGGATTGTCTTAGGACATATTGTCTCAGAGAGAGGGATAGAGGTAGATAAAGCCAAGATAAATCTCATTTCTGAATTGCCTCCTCCCAACTCTGTCAAACAAATTTGATCCTTCCTTGGTCATGCTGGATTTTATAGGAGGTTCATCAAAGAGTTTTCCAAAATTGCAAAACCATTGACTTCTTTGTTAAAAGACACTCCTTTCATTTTTGACGAAGCTTGTAATAAGGCATTTGAGGACTTAAAAGACATTTTGACCAGAGCTTCAATTCTATAATCTCCAGACTGGTCATTACCATTTGAGATAATGTGTGATGCTTCAGACTTTGCAATAGGTGCTATTTTGGGTCAGAAAACTGATAAAGGATCTGTAGTGATTTATTATGCAAGCAGAACATTGAATGACAATCAGATTCGATACACAACCACTGAGAAATAGCTCCTAGCTGTTGTCTTTGCCTTAGAGAAGTTCAGATCCTACCTTTTAGGAGCCAAAATCATTGTTTTCACTGACCATGCTGCCTTAAGACACTTGCTTGCCAAAAAGGATGCCAAGCCTAGGTTGATTAGATGGATTCTATTATTATAGGAGTTTGACTTGGAAATTCATGATAAGAAAGGGTCCAAGAATATGGTAGCTGATCATTTGTCTAGAATAGTTGCCCCAGACTCTATGCCTATTAGAGATGCTTTCCTCGATGAGCACATTTTAGCTGTCTCCAATATTTCATCTCCATGGTACGCACACATTGTGAATTATAAAGTCATTGGATGAGTACCTGGAGATTGGACCAAAAATGAAAGAGATAGATTCTTTGCTAGGGACAAGTATTTTATTTGGGAGGACCCGGAGCTATTTTTTATAGGACCAGACCAAGTGATAAGAAGATGTGTCCCTGAGAGTGAGCATCAAAGTGTCCTCAAATTTTGCCATACTCTTGCTTGTGGAGGGCATTTTTCAGGAAAGAAGACCGCTGCTAAGGTCTTAGACTCTGGTTTCTATTGGTCTACGTTGTTTAAGGATGCCCACCAATTTTGTAAGGCTTGTCCTAGATGTCAAACCATGGGAAACATTTCTAAGAAGGATATGATGCCTCTTAATCCCATTTTGGTTGTAGATGTTGAACCACTCTTTATTACCTTCATATTTTGGTGCTAACAAAATTTATGATGTAATTTAAATTGAATATTTTGTTTCATCTGTGTCGCATCAATCTCATAGAAAAATGTTGAGTCTCACTTTGATGCAATATTGGCGCACTAAAATGATAAAATTGATGTCTAATCTATATACATCGATTTCAGTTCAAGTGACAAAATTAATAAGCGCTACAACGATTTGGTTTTAATTGATTTTTTAAAAGCGCTACAACGATTTCTTAAGTGGCCTTAATGATTTGTTAAGAAATCGATCTCACAATGATTTCTTAAGTGGCCTTAACGATTTGTTAAGAAATCGATCTCAGAACGATTCACTAAGTGGCCATAACGATTTGTTAAGAAATCGATCTCAGAATGATTCACTAAGTGGCCATAACAATTTGTTAAGAAATCGATCTCACAACGATTTCTTAAGTGGCCTTAACGATTTGTTAAGAAATCGATCTCAGAACGATTCGCTAAGTAGCCATAACGATTTGTTAAGAAATCGATCTCAGAACGATTCCTTTTATAGCCACAACGATTTGCCCTCATATCGATTTCGTTCTCATAACGATTTGATAAGTTTCACATCGATTTGGGTCTCATAACGATTTCATAAGTGATCACATCGACTTCTTTATTGATCATAACGATTTGCTTCTCACATCGATTGGCCTATACTTAAACATCGATTTTGTCCAAACATTGACTTCATGTAAACATCGATTTCCTTTATATTCAAATGTTTTAAATATGTTTGGCGCCGAATGAAAAGTCAAAATATCTTCTGACAGATAAAGCTGCTTGCTTGTTTCAGAGCTTTGTCAGAAAAGACCTTTGACCTATCAGTTTTAGCATGTTAAGAGAAATACAGCAGTGTGCACTGTTATCGTGTAAACACTACTTTATGCTAACACACTACTCCATGCTCATAGATCTCAAAGACCACCAAAGGTTGATTAAGACAAATGAAGAGCAACGGCTAGAACTCCAACGGATCCATTCAAAAGCTGTTCATATAAAAGATGAAGCATGGCTGAAGAACGACAGAGACCTTTCCTTAAAATCTTTGAAGGAGTGTACATCCAGTGAGTAACCTCAACGCCACATACACTTAAAGAAAGAGAGAAAGAGCCTGAGCCAAGAAGAAACAAGCAAAAGCGTCTCAAGCATTTAAGCCTTCAAGCTTTCTTTTCTCTCTTCATTCTCCCTGTGCTTATTGTAATTCTTGGGGAGAGTTTTTGTTGAGAGTTTTTAGGTAGAGGCCATTCTTGTAGAACTCTCAGCACTGTTCTTTCTTTTATAAGAAAGACATCTTGTCTAGCTGTAGGACTGTATACAGTAGTTAACCCAGCTATGGGTTTGTGTCTAGCAGAACCGCACTGGGGTTTGTACCAGGAGGTTGGCTTCTTTACCTGTAAGAGAAGTGGGCTGCCTTCTTGCCCGGGAAAGAGAAGAAGACCAGCTGGGGTGCTGGGTGTTGTAGTGTCCTTGAGGGGGACTGTACCCTTGGTTAGTGAAATCCCAAGAGGTTGCTTGGGGACTGGACGTAGGACTTCCATGTGGGAAGGGCCGAACCAGGATAAATTTCTTGTGTCCTTTGTGTGATTGTTTATTTGCTTCCGCACTGCTGCTCTTCATCACACTAACACTAACCAACTTTCAAGTATGAATTTCTCTGTGTGCTTAAGTTTCTGTTTCAGATTTCAGAAAACCTATTCACCCCCCTCTAGGTTAGTTTGCTGCCATACTAAAAGGGCCAACAAGTGGTATCAGAACGGGTCTCTGAACATTCAAAGAAGATCCAACGATCATAGAGCAAAGATCCATGGCAGCTCAAGGATATGCTGAAGGTCAATCAGTCACCACACCTCCATTCTTTGATGGAGAGGACTACCAATATTGGAAGATGAGAATGGAATGCTTCATTCGAGGCACAGACTTTGATCTGTGGCAGGTAATCGAGGTAGGTGATTATGTTATTGTTCCTATTCCAGGCACTACTGACATTACAGCAGCAGATAAAAGTAAATTATCTTTAAACTTTAAAGCTAAGAACTACTTATGTTGTGCTTTATCCAAAAGAGAATTTAGTAGAGTATCTGCATGTAAATCAGCCAAAGAAATATGGGATAAGCTGCAGATAACTTATGAAGGAACAGATAAAGTGAAACAAACTAGGATAGATATTCTTGTTTCATAATACGAACAATTTAAAATGCTTCAAAATGAAAATATCACTACTATGTATAATAGATTTTCAAGCATAGTAGTAGGTTTAAATTCTCTTGGAAAAATTCTTTCTAATGAAGAAAGTGTTAGAAAAATACTTAGGTCCTTAACTATTTCATGGACACCTAAAGTAACTGCTATTGAAGAGGCCCATGATTTAACCAAATTGTCAATTGATAATTTAATAGGTTCTCTCATGGCACATGAAATAAATATGGAGCGATTGTCTGAAAGATCATCTAAGAAGAAATGTACTGATGCTCTTAAGGTTGTAGTTGCTCCTTCCACCTCTTCCTCTTCTAGTTCCCAAAATGCAGATTCTGAAGATAATGATGCTGATGAAGTATTGTACAAGCTTCAGAAGATTTTAAAGAAGAAGAAAAACAGATCAAGAAGGATCCAAAGAAAGGAGAAAAAGGAGAAAGAACTAGTATGCTATGAATGCAGAAAACCTGGGCATCTGAGACCGGATTGTTCAAGACTCAAGAAGACTAGTCAAACCGAGAAGCCCAAGAAGCAGCACAAGAAATTTAAAAGTAGAGGTATGGCGGATGCTTAGGAAAATGATGAGGTCACAAGCTCAGAATCATCAAGCTCAGATTCTGAAAAGGAGCAGGTAAATCTAGCCCTCATGGTGGGACTAGATGAGGTACATTCTGACTCATTTTTAATTCTTGCACAGATTCAGGGTCAGAATCAGAAGACTTAGAAGAAGTCTTTAATGAACTGTATGAAAAACATAAGGGGGTTGTAAAAGAACTAAAAAATCTGAAAAACAACTCTACTTGCTTGGAAAACACCAATTCTGATCTTAAATCCGAATTGGAGCAACTAGAAGAACAATTAAAAGATTGTAAAGATAAAAATTATCTTTTAAATGAAGATTTGAAAAGCATGAATAATGAGAAGTTAGAGTTAGAAGAAAAATTAAAAACTCTAACTGAAGAAAATATGTATTTAAAAGAATCAGTTAGAAAATTAACTGAAAGGAAAACATCTTTAGCCCTATGCTTAAAAGGATCAAAATCTGGAAATAACAAACAAGGGCTTGGATACATACCTCCAGAAAAAGGAAAACAAGTCATGATTCCAGAAAAATATCCACTACCAAAATTTGTAAAAGAAACCAAAATGCCCCAGAAAAAGGCCCCTGTAAAAGAAAAAGTTTACAGAAATCACGTTCTAAAAACTCAGCACAAAGAAAATAAGAATAGTAAAATAATCTATATTCATTGTTGTTCTCATTGCAATAAACTAGGACACACTGTAAACACCTGCACAACAAGGCACTTAGTTTGGATCCCTAAAGGATATTTTCATGCATCTAACCATCAAGGACTCAAAAGGATTTGGGTACCTACCTTTGAGTAATTTACTTGCAGGTTAGCCTTGGAGCATCAAAAACCAAGGATGCTCAAGGTAGAAGTTACTGCAGACTCTTCATTCAGAGTAGTCACAAAAATAAAATTGGTCTTTATTACTAACAATTATTTGCAAGTTTCATATAGGTGGAATCTCTCATTCAGGGGGAGCACAGACGAAGGGGGAGTTATTCATTTATGTCAATCATTGTTGAACCCCTCAATGGTAAGAATTTCTTTCACAAAGGGGAGAGAATGCAATGGTAAGAACCTTCCTTTTTGGTTTGTGACAAAAAGGGGGAGAGTATGGATGGTATGCATTATCTGTGAATTTTTCTGTATTTTCTATGCTTTACATATTTTTGTCAGAAAATTCTCATAAATTTTGTCATCACCAAAAAGGGGGAGATTGTTGAACCACTCTTTATTAACTTCATATTTTGGTGCAAACAAAATTTATGATGTAATTTAAATTGAATATTTTGTTTCATCTGTGTCGCATCAATCTCATAGCAAAATGTTGAGTCTCACTTTGATGCAATATTGGCGCACTAAAATGATAAAATCGATGTCTAATCTATATACATCGATTTCAGTTCAAGTGCTAAAATTAATAAGCGCTACAATGATTTGGTTTTAATTGATTTTTTAAAAGTGCTACAATGATTTCTTAAGTGGCCTTAACAATTTGTTAAGAAATTGATCTCACAACGATTTCTTAAGTGGCCTTAACGATTTGTTAAGAAATCGATCTCAGAACGATTCGCTAAGTGGCCATAACGATTTGTTAAGAAATCGATCTCAGAACGATTCGCTAAGTGGCCATAACAATTTGTTAAGCAATCGATCTCACAACGATTTCTTAAGTGGCCTTAACGATTTGTTAAGAAATCGATCTCAGAACGATTCGCTAAGTGGCCATAACGATTTGTTAAGAAATCGATCTCAGAACGATTCCTTTTATAGCCACAACGATTTGCCCTCATATCGATTTCGTTCTTATAACGATTTGATAAGTTTCACATCGATTTGGGTCTCGTAACGATTTCATAAGTGATCACATCGACTTCTTTATTGATCATAAAGATTTGCTTCTCACATCGATTTGCCTATACTTAAACATCGATTTTGTCCAAACATCGAATTCATGTAAACATCGATTTCCTTTATATTCAGATGTTTTAAATATGTTTGGCGCCTAATGAAAAGTCAAAATATCTTCTGACAGATAAAGCTGCTTGCTTGTTTCAGAGCTTTGTCAAAAAAGATCTTTGACCTATCAGTTTTAGCATGTTAAGAAAAATACAGCAGTGTGCACTGTTATCGTGTAAACACTACTTTTTGCTAACACATTGCTCCATGCTCACAGATCTCAAAGACCACCAAAGGTTGATTAAGACAAATGAAGAGCAACGGCTAGAACTCCAACGGATCTCTTCAACGGATCCATTCAAAAGCTATTCATATAAAAGATGAAGCATGGCTGAAGAACGACAGAGAGCTTTCCTGAAAATATTTGAAGGAGTGTACATCCAGTGAGCAACCTTAACGCCACATACACTCAAAGAAAGAGAGAAAGAGCCTGAGCCAAGAAGAAGCAAGCAAAAGCATCTCAAGCATTCAAGCCTTCAAGCTTTCTTTTCTCTCTCATTCTCCCTATGCTTATTGTAATTCTTGGGGAGAGTTTTTGTTGAGAGTTTTTAGGTAGAGGCCATTCTTGTAGAACTCTCAGCATTGTTCTTTCTTTTATAAGAAAGACATCCTGTCCAACTGTAGGAATGTATACAGTAGTTAACCCAGCTAGGGGTTTGTGTCTAGCAGAACCGCATTGGGGTTTGTACTAGGAGGTTGGCTTCTTTACCTGTAAGAGAAGTGGGCTGCCTTCTTGCCCGGGAAAGAGAAGAAAACCAGTTGGGGTGCTGGGTGTTGTAGTGTCCTTGAGGGGGACTGTACCCTTGGTTAGTGAAATCCCAAGAGGTTGCTTGGGGACTGGACGTAGGACTTCCATGTGGGAAGGGCCGAACCAGGATAAATTTCTTGTGTCCTTTGTGTGATTGTTTATTTGCTTCCGCACTGCTGCTCTTCATCACACTAACACTAACCAACTTTCAAGTGTGAATTTCTCTATGTGCTTAAGTTTCTGTTTCAGATTTCAGAAAACCTATTCACCCCCCTCTAGGTTAGTTTGATGCCGTACCAAAAGGGCCAACAGTAGAAATTTTTTATGTATGGGGAATAGACTTTATGGGACCTTTTCCACCGTCCTTTGGATACATGTACATTCTAGTTGATGTTGATTGTGTCCAAATGGATAGAGGCCATTGCCACAAAGACTAATGATCATAAGGTGGTTATCAAATTTGTTCAGAAAAACATCTTTTCTAGATTTGGGTGGCCCAAGGCAATCATTAGTGATGGAGGACCGAATTTCATTAACACTCAGTTTAAGACCCTCCTAAGGAAGTATGGGATCACCCATAAGCTGGCAACCCCTTATCATCCGCATCCAGTGGCCAGGTAGAAGTATCAAACATGGAGATTAAGAACATTCTTCAGAAGTCGGTTAGGCCTGATAGGAAAGACTGGTCAGAAAGGTTAGATGATGCATTGTGGGCCTACCCAACCGCTTTCAAAACTCCCATAGGAATGTCCCCGTACCGGCTTGTTTCTAGAAAATCTTGTCATCTGTCGGTAGAACTTGAGCATAGAGCCTATTGGGCTATTAAACAAGTAAATCTTGATTTAGCCCAAGCTGGACAACAAAGGACCCTTCAGCTGAATGAGCTAGAAGAGCTCAGAAATGAAGCCTATGAAAGTTCCAAGATTTATAAAGCCAAAGCCAAAGCATTTCATGATAAACACATTCATAGAAAAACTTTTCAAGTGCATGATAAGGTCTGGTTATTTAATTCTAGGCTTTGTTTGTTTTCGGAAAAATTGAAGTCCCGATGGGATGGTCTTTACACTGTTGTCAAAGCTTATGATAATGGTATTATCATTATTCTTGACCCTAAAACTGGACAATCATTTACTGTTAATAGGCAGAGGTTAAAGCACTCCTTCGAAAGCCCACCTTCCTTGAAAATTGAGTCTACCAAGCTAGCTGAGCCAAATGGAGCCTAATTGCATCTGGCTGAAGACGATAAACTTAGCGCTCTTGGGAGGCAACCCAAGTGTACAGATTTCCTTTATCAGGTAATTCTCTGTCTTATTTTCTTTTCCTGTAAATAAGTAGGGGGGAGAGGTAGAATAAGCATGCATTCATAGTCCCCATCCTAACTAATGCTTCGTTTTCTTTCTTTATATTGAGCATGTGCAAATAAAAAGAAAATTTCACATTGTTTCATCTTTGAATAAAAATGCTTGTCATTGCAAAAACAAGACTTTGTGTCTGATCTTTAACCATTAAATTTTTGTGGTTGTCACATCCCTTTGCAAACATCTATGTCAGGTAGCCTATAGAAAAGGATTCCATGTACTTCATGTCTACCTTATGTAAGGATTTATGGCAAGAAGTTTCATACACACACTACACAGCCACTGAGACTAGCTGAACCCGAATGTAGCAAATTTGTTAAGGCTAGTAGGAGAGAGGTGATTGGTTTTCTCCCATTCCCTTAAGCGAATTGCTAAGAAAGTGAAGGCATGTGATCAAGGAACCTGACTGCCCATCCTTCCTTTAAGAGGAAAAGAAAAGAAAAGAAAAAGAAAAAGAAAGAAAAGCAAAAAGTAAAAGAAAAAATATCCATGAAAAATGCCCCGGATCTGAGTAAAGTGGACTCTCTACTCTTGAAAAGTGATGGGTTGTGCAGCATTATGGATGAAAAAGAAAGAAAAATTCTAAGTGCACAAAGTGCAAATAAAGGGGCAAAGTCCTCAACTCAGAGAAATAATCCTCAAGGAAGTTGGGCAGAATGGAACTGAGAGAAACAACCTAATCTGACTGAGCAGGGATCTTATTCCACAACTCTTTTCTTCTCCCTCGAATTAATCTAATCTCAAATACTAGCTGAGGCAGAGGAGCTCCAGGAGGGCTGATGTGAACTCTTAAGTGAGCTATCATCTATGCACTAATTTCTTGCCATAAGCCTTTAGAATTAGGAAAGACATATCTCTACATTAATCTTTTACACGATGGTTGTTTAACATGAGACATTACATCTTCTAGTCCTACATTTGGAGTAATTTTTATTGCTAAGGGACTAGTAATGTTCAAGTAGGGGGGGGTGATAACTACAAAATTTTTCGTGTTAAATTTCATACATATAGTTAATTTTACACAGTCTTTGTCTATAAATAATGTACAATTTGATTTTAATTTCCATTACATCCATGGATAAGTTTTTGAACATATTAGTTAAATTTTCGGGTAGAACACCTAGTTAGATTCTCATTTAATAAAGTCAATACTTTTTGAATAGTTTGACTAATAAAAATATTTTCTCTTTTTGTAGGTACATTGTACATAAATAATTTTTGGTCTTCTTAGACAAACATCTTCTAATAATTCTTACAAATATTAATCTGTAAATAACTCAGATTTTAAATAAAATTTTTAGTTAAATAAATAATTCCAACCAATCCCATCATACCACATACCCCCCCCCTCATAAGTCCATTGTGCCAGCATTTCTTTCTTCACCACCATCGGTCCATTGCACCATTACTCTCTCTCTCTCTCATCTAACCAAATTTAGCCACGTATACCCCTTAAACAATTTCATTACCTTTTCTTTCTTCCCATTTCAGGAATCCTGGAGGCGGTGTGGAAGAGGGCAAGGGAAAAGCTGGTGTGCAGCGGATGCTGCTGCGAATAGCAGCTAAGGCTGGCAAAGCTGGCGTACGGATCTGGTAGCGGAGGAGCTCGTGTGTGGAGTTGCGGGCTACTGGCACGTAGAAGCTATGCAGCTTTGGCGGAGGAGTTCGTGCAAAGCTGGTGCAGAGTGCAGAAGCCAAGCGTCTAGCGATCTGGAGCAAGCTGGGCGGGTCTGAGGATGGTCGGGCGATGGAGCTGGGCGCGTACGGAGCTGGTGCGGTTGGGATGTGTACGGCTAGCAGTGAGAGGAGCTCGTGTGCGCTGGCAGTGTGTGAAGCAGAGGCTGTGCATGGTGGATCTGCTGAGGTGGATGGAGCTCGTGCGTGCGGATTTGCCGAGGAGGATGGAGGAGGCAAGGGTGAGGAGCTCTGGCGATCCGGGGCATGTGAAGCTGGCGATTTTTAGCCGTGCGATGTGGCTAGCGGAGCTCGTGGGAAGCGGATCTGGCGGCGGGCGATAGAGCTGGTGTGTGGTGATCCCGGGAGTGCAGAGCTCGGGTGCTAGGTGTGAAGGCCAGATCTGGAATCGTGCAGAGCTCTGGCGGTGCAGAGGCGCCTGGAAGGTTTCAGGGAGCCTATATAAGGACCCTAAGGTCCTCAGCAGTAGGGGGTTGGATTTTTGGAAAGTTTAGTTTTTTTCCTTTCTTATGGTTTGGCTGCAGGGGAGAAGTTCAGATTTTTTTGGGTTTTCTCTGGCATTTTTCTTCTGTATTTTTCCTTCAGCATCTGTAGGAGAGTTCAACATTTCTGAGGGTTTCTTCCGTTCTTTGGAGGATTCTTTCTTTCTTCTGTAGGGAATTAGTGTAATGGTTGGGCAAGGGAGGTAGATTGTTTTCTTTCTTTTGTAAGGAGTTTGACTGTGTTTTTTTTCTTCTTCTGTGAAAATTGTGAGGTTGGGCAGAGGAGTTCGAACCAGTAGTTTATTTCATTTCTTCTGTGTTAAATTGTTCATTTCTTCAGTGTTGATTTGCCCCTTTCTTCTATTGGTGAGATAGATTCCGGAGTTTTGTTCTTTTCTTTTGTTGTTGTGAGGGAATTCGAACTCCTCCTCCTGTCTTCTACTGGCTGTTGTGTGAGAGGATCGAGTGCGTTTCTTCCTTTCGTCTGTCCTGATGAGATTAATCCAGTAAAATTTTCCATTTCCTCTGTGCTGGTTCACTTCTTCTGTGTATTGAGGACTGCTGTGAGGAGGACGATTGCTGGCGATTTCTTCTTCTCTTCCGGAGCATCTGGTGAGGACGATCCAGGAGGTGTGTTCGAGGGGTCCCAAGGGCGACAGCATCCAGAGGTTTTCAGAGGCTTACTGAGTTCAGATCCAGAGTTGAGTTCGTGAGTCCTTGTTTCAAGAAGATAGTTTTGAATTCATGAGAGATTCCAGAGCTTCTTAGTATTCTTAATTTTGTTTTTATTTCTGTTCTTCATAGCCCAAGAATTCCAATTTAGCAACAGTAAATTTCTATTTGCAACAGTAAATTCATGTTTCTTATTTATTTTTTTTTGGTCTGATCCTTAAACTAGGAGGATAAGTAGTCTGATATTTGTGGTGTACTACTATTGTTGATTGTTCATCCCCTGAGTTATAGGGGTACATTGGTTGGATAATGTTCTTTTGAGAATTCTTGTTCTGTCATCTTTTCATCTTTTGAAGTTTCAAAGCGTTTCAGAATTAGAAGTGTATCCGTGTGTTTCCAGTTCATATTTTTGTCTACCGGCTCGATCCCTCAATTGAGAGGGTACAGTGATAATTCTCTTTTAATTTCAAGTCAGTTCGTTCTTTCTTTATGTTTGATATGTCGAGTTGTGAGGGATTTGATTGGTGATGTTTTTTTTCAGAATTGATTCTAATGCAGTGTTATCTTAGTTAAAAGTGCCAGTTAGAATTGTTTCAAGTCAAAGTAGTTTAAATCAAGTTTTATTCAGCCTCTCCGTGGATATGACTTTCTCTCACCACTTTATTAGTTCCTCTTTGCAATTTTAACTTTGTGAGACAATTTATAGAAGGTGAGCATCTTGATGTGTGCAAAGAACTCTAGACAACGGAAGTGCACAGTCAACAATGCCGCATTCAGTAGCCAGCAGCAGCTTGTCCCCAGCTGCGCATTGCATTACCCAGAAAATTCTTTCCGTCACCTTCAGCCAGTGCTCGGCCTCATCCGGATCGGTAGTACCTCTGAACTTTAGAGGATTTAAGATTCTAAAAATATGATGCAGCTCGTCTGCACCACGGTTTCCTCCACCTCCTTGTGCCGCATGCAGAAACGCACAAGTGAGTTCTTGGATTGTTTGTTGCATGCCCCTCATTTGCGCACGTTCAGCAGTCATCTTAACTTTCTTTAAGTTTCCTACAAAATAGCTTATCATTAGGACATTGATATGGAGTTTAATTCGTGCGTGTGTGACTATCTTTAGATCTTAACCCTGGGTTCTACCCAAATCTCACATAGGTGTGATAGTGGACTTAGACACGTGTCATGGCAGTCCGTCCTAGAATATCCTAGACCTAATTATCCTAGTAAGGATATCCTAGGCTCTGATACCATAAAAATGTCATGCCCCAACGCAGAACATCGGAACGTAAGGCAGTTGCAAGTAAGCGAGTATAGAGAGTAGAATAGACAACAAACCATTGGACAACTAAATAATGTGAAATCAGATATCTTTCATTGATAATTCAATTGTTGTCTATTACATCAGCTAACTCAGAGCCATGTCATAGGGCCCAATTGACTCTAGTACATAGAATGGAAATAAAAGACTAACTAAGACATCTAGGATAACATGGTGACGTCATGGCACTCTTGGTTCATTCCTAGTCCTCCCCATCCTCGTGAGTGTACTCATTCTCCTCGGCCTCACCTGAGATCACAATGACAAATAACATAGGGTGAGCGACAATGCCCAGTAGGATTTATATCTCATGGTGCGGGCAAACTTTACATGATTAATGTATTAAAAGTAGAGTCACTATATGAGAGAGCGAGAGAGTCCGGTAGTATGAGAGATAGAACGATAGTAAGAAACAAGATAGCGCAATAGCATGTGATTGAAATAGCACAAGTTTCCAAATATAGTACAGAGCAGAATGACCATAGCACAAAGTATAACAATAGCACAACGAGTATAGTATAGCACTTTGATTGTCATTTAGATAGTCGAGATAGATAGCACTTGAGTGTAATGCCAAAACACTCTGGTCAATTAACTCCCGCGGGCACTAGCACTTTTGGGCGCACCTTCTAGGACTAGACCGGGCCCTTTATATTGCCAGGCATTAGTTATACTGTTTATCTTTAGACAATCAGTCAAATGGCCAATAGAGAGTACCAAGAAATAGATGAGAGTACTAGATGAATGGACGAGATAGCAGAGAGAGTGTGAATAGATGAGTGAGTAGAATATAGATGAGAACTATAGGTCATTGCACATAAAACGTCGATTAAACGAACGATAGTAATAGTTGCACAACACGCACATTTGGTGTTGGCAGTCAGGTGGAATTCACTACTCTTCCACTGGCCATGTTATGCACAAGTCCAAAGGTCCGGCGTGATTCAAGATAAGAGAAACTTCTAAAGCCATTTGGATCATATTGATCCCTAAAGGTGTTATGGGCGTTAGGGTACAACCAACTCGGTCTCTATGAGGGAATCCACAGAGTACGGAGTCTTACGGAGGTCTTAACAAAAGGTCCCTTGTCTACCAGAACGGAATGTCCAATAGAGAGGTTCCAACTTGTCAAGAGAGTAGTGTGCAGAGAAACGAGTTGCTCGACGTTCTAGAGGAATTCTAAATAGTGGAGCGGCAATAACGGTATTCCAAATCCACGTAAGAAAACGAAAACAATGTCATTATTATCATGGTGAATAATGTGCAATTATTGAAGTAAATTACCAGATAATTTATTTCATGTATTTTCTGCATGGTTTCGTGGCAAGGATAATCGTTTGGTGTGTGCATGTGTATGAAATCATGAGAGCATGTAATAGTCATGCACAATAGTTTTTAATTTTAAGGAAACATGTAATTATGTCAAAGTTAATTAACATAGTTGATTAGTGTTCATTACACAGTATTACAGGGTATAAACATGCTTAACAAGCCTAAACCATCATTTAAATAGAAGAATAATCGGTGTTGGAATAATACAGGTAAATTGCGACGGGTATGATGGTCAGGTTTAACAGGCTGTCAGAAACGCGACGACGAGGACCGTCGTGTTCATGCAAACCCTAACTATTCAAATGGCGTGATTTCCCAGAGGCGGGAAATGACAGTGAAACGTGACGACCTTAACGGTCGCATTTCAGAGGTCTTCTAACAGTCAACGGGCGCACAGTTTGATGCACGGACGAGAGAAACCATCTTGGATTTTAGCCATGCAAGATGAACTGAATCAGTTCAAGAGAAACTATGTATGGTCACTTGTTCCTAGACCATCAGATCATCCAGTAATTGGCACCAAATGGGTGTTCAGGAACAAATTGGATGAAGCTGGTGTGATCATAAGAAACAAGGCCAGACTGGTAGCTCAAGGCTATTCCCAAGAGGAAGGCATAGATTTCGATGAAACCTATGCACCAGTAGCTAGACTTGAGGCTATTAGAATTTTACTTGCTTATGCATCTGCATTAAATTTAAAACTCTTTCAAATGGATGTGAAATCAGCATTTTTAAATGGTTTTATAAAAGAAGAAGTTTATGTGGAACAACCGTCTGGTTTTGATGACATGAATTTTACGGATCATGTATTTAAATTGCATAAAGCTTTATATGGTTTAAAACAAGAACTTAGAGCATGGTATGAACGATTAAGTGCATTTCTATTAGATCATGGTTTTATTAGAGGAAAAGTAGATAGCACACTATTCATTAAGTCTAAACTCAAAAATGTGTTACTTATTCAAATATATATTGATGATATAATATTTGGATCTACTGATGAATCTCTTTACAAGTATTTTGAGAAGCTAATGCAGGGAGAATTTGAAATGAGCATGATGGGGGAGCTTAACTACTTCCTCGGATTGCAAATCAAACAAGGAAAAGAAGGCTCACATATTTGTCAAGCCAAACACAAAAGAGCTGCTAAAGAAATTCGATTTTGAAAATGCCAAGCCACTGTCAACACCAATGAGTACATCAACAAGATTAGACAGTGATAAAGATGGTAAGAAAGTAGATCAGAAGCTTTATAGAGGTATGATAGGCTCTTTGCTTTATTTAACAGCAAGTAGACCTGATATTATTTAGTGTTTGCATGTGTGCTATGTATCAGGCAGACCCTAGAGAGTCTCATTTAATTTCTGTCAAGAGAATTTTTAGATATTTGACTAGAACTTATGACTTAGGTCTGTGGTATCCAAAATCATGTGAAATTAATTTAGTAGGATACTCTGATGCTGACTACACTGGATGCAAAATAGATAGAAAAAGCACCAGTGGTTGTTGTCAAATTCTTGCAGGATGTCTGATATCATGGTCCTCAAATAAGCAAAATTCAGTAGCACTGTCTAGAGCTGAAGTTGAGTACGTGGCTGCTGGAAGTTGTTGTACACAACTTCTGTGGATTAAACAACAACTTGAGGATTATGGACTCAACATCAAGACAATTCCCTTGTTGTGCGACAACACTAGTGCAATAAACCTTACCAAAAATCTAGTGCAGCACTCAAGGACAAAACACATAGAGGTTAGATATCATTTCATTCGTGATCATGTAGCTAATGGTAATATAGAAATTTCTTTTATTGATACTCAGAATTAGTTAGCAGATATCTTCACAAAAACCTTACCTGAAGAGAGATTTACATCTCTTAGAAGGGAATTGGGCATGTGTAAATTGTGAGAGATTTACCAACAAATAACTGAAATAATAATTACTACAGAATATTAAATATTCTCTCCCCTGTAGTTAAGCAAAATTTCGTCAATATTGGATGTTGCATTTTTATCAGAGACGGTTTGTTTATTTTTAAAGCTTTCTTTCATCTCAAAATCATGCTAGTTTGTCGTTTTCTGCTCTTATGGCGTCAACACCTCAAAAGTCATTTCTTTGTTATTCTATATATCTCGAAATCTGTGTGGCAACGATTCACATACCACCTTCATCTCCCTCTATCTGTCTGAGGCGATACCCTATCGACTCTCTGAGATTTCAAGCTTCCAACTCCTTCCCGCGAGAAATTTCTTGAGGGTTTCTGCTTCACCTCTCCTTCCAATCATCCAGAAACTTTCCCCATTCAATTCCAAGGCCTCTTCTGGTGTTTCCGGTAGCGTCGGGGGCTACGGAGCTGAGTTTCTCACTGCAGAGCAGCAAGAAAGATTTACCTCAGTGAAGACGAAGCTTTGTGGAAATAAGGCTGCAGACGTTGCAGATTTACAGAAGAATGGAATGGGCAGTGTAGTTGCAGCAATGGAAAAGATGAAGTGGTCAAAGATAGCAACTCTATCAGAGGTAAGTTACCCAGATCTCATCAAAGCTTTCTATGTGTGCCTGAAGATTGTGGATGACGGGTCCTTGACATCATCTGTCAAAGGAACCCAGATTAGAATCTCATATGCTCTTTCGGAGTCTCTATTTGGAGTTTGGATCACCGGTCACAGTGGGGTTCACGCTGTGGACACCCAGGCTAAAGGATTAGAGATTATTGGTTCCGAGTTTAAGCTTAAGGATGGGAAGTTGGATATCAACCAGATGAACGCCTTCAACCACCTCCTGCACTTCATAGTTTGTCAGATTCTGGTCCCCAGAAGCGCCACTTTCTCAACTTGTACCAAGGCAGATTCAGATATGATGTTCTGGACCATCCAGAACCAAGAAATAAACATGGCAGAAGTTATTCTGGAAAGGATGAAGTTTACATCTGCTCAAATTTGGGACAAAATGAATAAATTAAATGTGTCCCTTCCATATGCTCACCTGCTCACTAAGGTTTTTCAACATTTTGGTATTAATTTATCTGAGGTAGTGCTAGAGAAGATGGGGCAGGCAATCCGCAGTAGAAATTTGAAGAAGAGTGGATTCTCTCTGGTTAATGGTACATGGACCAAGACTTCAGTGGCTGAGGGTGAAGCCATCATCGACAAAGCCCAAGAGGTCCAGCAAGCAGTAGCAGAAACAATAGTTTAGGAAGAGGCCATTGAGCAAGTACATACCAGGGTAGAAGCACCAGTAGTAGCAGCACCAGCAGAAGAAGCAGTAGGCAACAGAATAGAGGATATTCCTCCCGAGCACCTTGAACCTGTCGAGCAATTGCAAGTGATTGCCCCTCCAACTTCTATGGTAGGGTCAGTCCTCAGAACAGTGATAGACTCCATCCCAAGCACTCAAAGTGTGCCAGAGGTTGCTCCTGAAGAAGAAGTTGTGGCATCAAGCCACACTGCAGATGTGGTGATGGAGGAAGCTCCCATTCAGGGGGAGCAGGAGATTGTGATTGAAGATGTGCAAGGAGTACCCACTCCTATTCAAGAAGAGCAAGTTGTTGAAGAGCAAGCAGCTTCTCAGGGGGAGCACATAGCTAATGTCCCCAATGTTGATCAGTTCAGAGAAGGCATTGTGGAAAGCGCCTCAGATGACAGTGATGACTCCGTGGAGCCCGTTGCAAGGGCAAGAGAAGTCAAGGGAAAACAAGTGGCTCAGGAAACTCCTCTTCTTACCTGGCGGCCACATCAGAAGAAGAAGAAGCTGAGGATAAATATGAAGCCTGTTATCAAAACATTGGATGAGCAAGGCAAAATTCTATGCTCAATGCAATCGGATATACAGTCAATCCTTCTCAGCCAGAGTTCAGCAGCCAAGGAGATTGAAACCTTGACCTCTGAGATAGAATCTTTGAAAAATGATTTTGGAATGGTCAAGCAAGTTTTCAGATGGATGAGAAGTGAGTTTGGCAATATCAAAAAGCTTGTGACTGAAATTTCTACCCCTCATACTCCTTCTGGGCCATCCGGACCATTTGCAAAAAACCCAGCAGGGCCATCTGCGAATGTGGCTGGGCCATCAGGGCCATCTGAGAATGTGGTTGGGCCCTCAGGGCCAGTAGTTGTTGATCAGGTGGCAACTATAGAATCTGGGCCAACAGGGCCAGCTGAGGATCTGTAAGGGCCAACCGGGCCAGTGGTTACTGAAGCTGATCATGTCAGGGCAGAAGAAGAAGCTATAGCTTCTGAGCCCCCAGCTCCTTCTCCCATTCAGACACCAGCTCTTTCTTCACCACCATCCTCCTCCACAGCACCTCCAGCTCCACCTACCTTCAAACAACCTGTACCTAGAACCATCTCATCTCCAACACCTTTTCCCTCTGCACCTTCCTCATCTCCTGCCATTTCCACTTTCATTCCTCCACCTCCTCCTCTCTTTGAGGTTCCTCCAGCCTCCTCATCAGCTGGAGCCTCCTCATCCTCTGGTCCCTCCTCTTTTGGACCAGCTGATATACCTCCCTCCACTTCTCATTCCTTTCTTCATCCCTCTACTCCTCCCTCCTTCATTACTATTATTCCGGAGAGTGCTCAGATTGATGCCCCCTATCTTAGGGACATCAAGGATGAGTTTGAAGAAGTTATTCTTCGATTTGTATTGAAGGTTGGAACTCATGTTCATAGGACAGGCTCTTTTAGCCCTGCTCCTAAGAAAAGAAAAATAACCTCCACTTCCTCTATCTCTTCTGATCCTTATTATCCACCCCTATGGTTTTCTCTAACAGTGGACAACAAAACTAAACCACTCTATAGAGAATTCCTTCAGAAAGTTGTTTTTGCTACCATCATAAACCTTCCTCATCTCAACCTTACTGATCATCTTAATGTCATCTTGCCTTATACTTCTCTCTCTAAATCCAAAAAATAAAAAATCTTCTCTCCAGTTGAAGCCAAAACGGAAGAGCAGTGGGCTCGGAGTCATAAAGCTTTGTACAATAAGTTTCTTCTTGCCCGATCAGCCAGGTTCCCTCCCCGAGATCATTCCTTGACTTTATCAGAGTGGTTCCAAATCCTTCACAAGGACACCTGGGCTCCGTTCATTCAAAAGGAAATCAAAATGATCAGGCACTTTCAGATGTTCAATAACTACAGATATCTCAATCATCTTCCTGAGGTTCAGCTTGGTCAGTTCAAGCAGGCTATTAGAGATCTTGGGTCTCTTGACGCCCACACTGAAGCTATTTAGGTTGACTTTGCCACCCTCCAGTTGCCTAATACTGTTCTTCTTCCCCCACTTCATTCTCTGGTCTTGGATTCAGCTGTTGGCTCTCTTATTTTTGAGCGTTTTGCCAGAGTCATGGGAAGAATCACAGTGTAAAAGGGTCATCTGGTTGCCTTTCACAGATTTTTGTTTAGAGAGTATCACCAGGGCCATGTCAATGTTGATGTCCTCGCCCCTCTCTTATCTGACTGTGAAAGACTATCTCCTTCAGATTGGGCCAGATTTTATCCCCTATGTGCTCAGCAGCTTACAAATCTGAATGTCTCTCAAGCCAAGGAAAATAAACCTCCAGTTTCAACTGCTGAATTTCTAGACATGAACTCCATTCACCTTGTTCATGATCCCTTTCAAATATGGGTTGAAAGATACAAGGTTTATGTAGCCATGCGCCTAGAACTAAAGCAGAAGCAACTCTTCTACCCAGTCTCTATTGATCAATTTCTCTCTTGTGCCAGTTTTGGAAAAGTCAGTTTGTATAAACATTCTTTTGACCCAAATCGCTATGCTGACTTCTTGGAAGAACAGAGGACTCTTCATCATCAGAGAATGGCTCCCACCATGGGACCAACTTATTTTGTTATTTGTGAAGTATTTCGTCTTTATTTTGAAGAGCAAGAATCTAAGGCTTGGGAAGTCATTTCCCATTATGCCTCTCTTTTATCGCCTGCCTTCTATCTTACTGTACCCCCTCAAGTTGAATGAAATGATCCCTTGCTATCTTTTCTCTTTCTTTATCTCAGTGTTTTATCTTTTTGCTTAATGACAAAAAGGGGGAGAAATATAGCATTTCTGAAATACATCTCTAATCAAAATTCTGCAATTGTTACTTAGTTTGATTTCAGAATATCTCTGAGTATTACTATGTTTTGTCATCACCAAAAAGGGGGAGATTGATGATCAGATTTTCTCCATGTAATTTAAATGAATTACATATCTATTTTGGTGATTAACAAAACTAAGACAATGTGCATTTCTAACATGTTTTCTATGAGATTTGAGCATAGGAAATCTAACAAAGAAAAACAAGTTAAACTGGTAAGTATTCTTCATACTAGCAATTTAAAGTTCAGGGCATATAATTTTTCTAAGTACACATCGACTCCCTGTGAAGTGTAACGATTTCAGTAGAGTCATAATGATTTCCTCACTTTCATAACGACTTTATGAGTTTTACCTATTTGGGTATTATAATGATTTCATAAGTATCTTATCGATTTGCCTCTCATAACGATTCGCTAAGAGATTGCAACGATTTGCCTCACAACAATTCGCTAAGAGATCGCAATGATTTGCCTCTCATAACGATTCGCTAAGAGATCACAATGATTTGCCTCTCATAACGATTCGCTAAGAGATCGCAACGATTTGCCTCATAACGATTCACTAAGAGATCGCAACGATTTGGTCTCAAAACGATTCGATAAGTGTGCACATCGATTCCGAGATCATAACGATTTGGTTATCGCATCGATTTCTTAAGTGAGAACAACGATTTGCTCTCACAACGATTTCGGTTTCACAACGACTCGTTAAGTTCCATAACGATTCGATAAGTGAGAACAAAAATTCTCTCACATCGATTTGCTTATACTCATAACGATTTGCCATTCACAACGATTTGGTCCATAACGATTAGATAAGTTGCATAATGACTTTGTCTCTATAACGATTCACTAAGTTACATAACGACTTGGTCGTCGTAACGATTCGATACATTAAACAACGATTTGACTATAACTATTTGCTCATAATGACTTGCTGACACTGTCATGACGATTTGTCTCTACAATGATTTGATTATTAATGCATAACGATTTGTGTGTATGAATGTGTAATGACTCACATGAACAACGACTCATCCACACATCAGTTTCATAAGTTATGCTCATATCGATTTCATGGTCTATAACGACTTGATATTCAAACTTATTCTTAAATAGTTTGAAAAGTCAAAGTCTTCCCTCACTTTTCTCTCACATCCATGCATTTATTATGACTGATCATATCACTGCACTGCATGCAAACGATATCTTCTATTTCCATGCTTATACTGTAAACATCTTTTTAGAAGAATAGAATGGAATTTCCATTTTGGTATAAAACCTTTCTTAAACGTTGACTGACACCGAGAGACAACTTAGCTGTCTATCATTTAAGCTTTTAATGCGTGTAGGTCTCTGACAGCACATCTCGATACAACGTTGGACACAATAGAAGCCGAAGGATATCAAAGAGGATTCTCTCTCTTTGCGTGCATGGAAAGCTAACGACCGTTGACTGAAAGCTCTACAGTGCCATGCATTCTAACGTAAACAAGAGCTTAGAGATAACAGACACTTCAACGTTCATTTTTCAAATGAAAGACATATATAGAAGACTGAAGCTCCAGAAATAGACAATACTCACAACAACCTTTTTCAAGCTTTCTGCAAGCATCTAAAAGAGCGAAGCTTCACTCCTTTGCTTGTCTAGCTCTTAGCTCTCTACATTCATTGTGTTAGCCTTTGAGAGCTTCTGTGTACTGAGAGTGTTCCTCATCATAATACTTTCCCTCTCAATCGTTGCTTCAGATCGAGCATTGGTCTTTAAGCTTGATCTAGCGGCGTATCATCCCTTGAATACATTTCTGTGTTCTTTCCCTTCGTGTTGAAGGAAGACCTGGTGGGTTCCAGGGTGTTTGTTTCCCTTCGTGTAGAAGGAAGACCTGGTGGGATCCAGGGTGTTGCAATTCCTCTTCGGGTTGTGAAGAGAAGACCAGCTGCAGCTGGGTGTGTAAGTGTCCTTGAGGGGGACTGTACCCTTGGGTAGTGAAATCCTGAGGTATTGCTCAGGGACTGGACGTAGGACTCCTGTGGAGAGGAGATCCGAACCAGGATAAATCCTTATGTAATGTGATTGCTTTGTGTGTGTTTGTTGTTAACTCTCACTAACACTAACATCTATCGAAGTGTGTTTTGTGAGATTGTTTTTGTGGACAAGTTTTAAAGTGATCAAAATTTTAATATCTCATTCACCCCCCCCCCTCTGGGCAAGCTAGCTGGGAAACACTATCTACTTTACCTCTTATGAAATCATGTGATATAAGATAAGTACTTAATCTTTCATATCAGGCTCTTAGAGCTTGTTTCAGACCATATAGTATTTTCTTTAAACAGAAAACATGATTTGGATATTTAGTATCTTCAAAACCAGGTGGTTGCTCAACATAAACTTCTTTTTTTATGAAACCATTCAGAAAAGCACTTTTAACATCCATTTGAAATAAATTGATGTTGAGGGAGCATGCATATGCTAATAAAATTTTAATTGCCTCTAATCTAGCTACTGGGGCATAAGTTTCATCAAAATCAATGTCTTCCTCTTGGGAATACCCTTGTGCTACAAGTCTGGCCTTGTTCCTGGTGATCACTCCTGATTCATCCATTTTGTTTCTGAAGATCTATCTGGTCCCAATAACTAGATGGTCAGAAGGTCTAGGGACAAAAGTCTAAACCTGGCTGCGTTGGAACTGATTAAGTTCCTCTTACATTGCAAGGATCCAAGATTCATCAGCCAGTGCATCATTGATTGTCCTAGGCTCAATTTGAGACACAAATGTAGAGAAATCACAAGGAATGTTCATACCTCTTGTTCCTACCCTATCTTGAGGATCACCTATAATGTTTTCTCTTGGATAATCTCTGTGATACTTCAATTCTTTAGGAAGTCCTTCTTGTGCTTCTTGTTGTTGTTGAAGTTCCTCTAGTGGTGGATCTTTCTTTTCTTCTTCTTTTTCTCCTTCTTCAAGAGATGTCTGTTCTAGATCCCTGCATAGATCTTCAACACAATCTTCTTCTTCTTCTATTCTCTTAATAGAAGGGTTAGTCTCATCAAATAAAATATGCACTGTTTGCTCTACAGTTAAAATTCTCCTATTAAACACTTTATATCCTCTAGGTTTTGAAATATATCCTAACAGAAAACCTTCATCACTTTTAGCATCTAACTTTCCTAAGTTATCTTTACCATTATTCAAAATAAAGCACTTACAACCAAAAGGTCGAAGATGACTGATGTTGGGCTTTTTCTCCTTCTATAGCTCATAAGGTGTCTTCTTTAGGATTGGTCTGATCATGCACCTGTTGATGATGTAGCAGGCTGTGTTGACTGCTTCTGCCTAGAAGTATCTTGGTAAATTGTACTCTGTAAGCATAGTTCTGGTCATGTCTAGCAATGTTCTGTTCTTCCTTTCTGCTACTCCATTTTGTTGAGGTGTTCTTGGTGTAGAGAAATTGTGTTCTATTCCATTTTCTTCACAGAACTTCACAAAGTTTTCATTCTTGAATTCCCCACCATGATCAGATCTGACACTGATTATCTAAAACTTTACATTCTTCTGTACTAATTTGCTGAACTTCAGAAAAGCTGAAAAGATTTCTAATTTGGCTTCCAAAAAGGATACCCAAGTGTACCTTGAGTAGTCATCTACAATTATATAGTCATACACTTTTCCTCCAAGACTAACTATTCTTATAGGTCCAAATAAGTCCATGTGAATAAGCTCCAAAGGCTTGGATGTTGTAACAATTATTTTGGAGTGAAATGATGTCTTGGTTTGCTTTCCCTTTGCACAGGCTGTATAGATTCCAGACTTCTTCAATTTCATCTTCGGAAGACCTTCAACTAGATCATGCTTGATTAATTTCTTGATTACTGAAGTACTTGAATGTCCTAGTCTTCTGTGCCACAAATCAGTTTCTTCACCCTTGGTGGTTGCAAGACACAAATTTACTTCTTTTAGTTCTGCTAACTGTAAGGTGTACAAATTCTTGACTCTTTGAGCTTCAAATACTGTTTTTCCATCCTTTTGAATAATACACTTGTCATTATGAAATTTTACTAGGTGACCCTTGTCACACAGTTGACTGATGCTAATAAGGTTGTGCTTTAATCCTTCTACATACATGACATCTTCTATCAGATTCTTTTCTGTTGTTCCTACTGTTCCACATCCTAAGACCTTTCCTTTTCCATTATCTCCATAGGTGACCTGATCACTTTCATCTCTAAAGCTTGTAAATAACTTTTTGTCACCTATCATATGCCTTGAGCACCCACTATCCAAATACCATTTGGATGCTCTCAGGCGACCATGCAAACAAACTTAAGTTGTAACTTTTGGTACCCAAATTTTCTTGGGTCCTTGATGGTTAGTCTTAGGGATCCAGTGCAAATGTCTAGTTGTGCATGTGCTGACAGTGTGTCCTAGTTGGTTATAGTGACTACAGCACAAATCAAAAGCATTCTTCATGTGTGTAGTGTTGTTAAATTTCTGTTTTTGTTTGTAAGTATATTGGTTAACATTTCTAGGATTCTTAATTCCTTTTTCTTTTACAAATTGTGGCATTGGATACTTTTCAGGATACACAATATTTTCTTCTTTATGTGGAGGTGTATATCCTACTCCATATTTCTTCTTACATATCCTAAAACCTTCTAGTCAAACAAACAAAGATGTTTTACAATTTGATATTTTCTCTATAGTAGCTCTTAGATAGTTGTTTTTTTCTTTTAATTTTTCTTCATCCTTTAATTCTTTTAGACTTGATTCTATTTCCATGATTTTACTATTTTTATTTTTTAAGTCTTCACACAGTAATTCATTTGCTCTTTTAGTTTCATTTTCATTTAAACTTTGTCCTAACCTTTCTGCTTCATTTTTCAGGAAGGTGTTGGCCTTTTCTTGATTTAGCAAATTTAGCTTAACTATTTTTATTTGCTTAACTACTATTTTATATTTTTTATATAATTCATTGAAGGCATCTTCAAGGCTATCAGAATCAGATTCAGAACATGACGTGAAAGTGGTTTTAGAATTTACCTGATTTAGTCCTGCCATGAGGGCTAGATTTGCCTTTTCTTCTTCTTCAGATTCTGAACTTGAATAGTCTGAACTAGTGGCTTCTTCATTATCCCATGCTGCTGCCATTGCCCTTTTCTTGTATCTTCTGAATTTCTTTTCTTTGCCTTTCTTCTTTTTATATCTTTCTGCTTGATCATTCTTCTTCAGCTTGGGACATTGAGACTTGTAATGTCCTAGTTGATTGCACTCGTAACATGTTGGTTCCTTCTTTTTGTCCTTCTTAAAAAATCTCTTTGAACCAAACTTCTTTTTCTTGGCAAGGATCCTTTGTAGTTTCCTTGACAGCATAGCTTCACCATCACTGTCATCTGATTTCTCTTTTGAATCTTTAGAGGAGGAAGAATCTGCAGCCTTCAAAGCATTTGGCATCTTCTTTTTCGATGAATTTTCAAAAAATCTTTCCATGTTAATTTCATGAACCATTAAGGATCCGATTAATTTATCAATGGAAAGCTGAGTTAGATCATGTGCTTCCTCAATGGCAGTGACCTTAGGGGTCCAAACATTTGTTAATGATCTTAGGATTTTTCTTACAGTTTCTTCATTTGTAAGAACTTTTCCTAGAGAACTCAAATCTACTATTATGTTTGAAAAATGATTGTACATCTGAGTTATATTTTCATTGGGAAGCATTTTAAATTGTTCATACTAAGAACCAAGGATATCTATCCTAGTTTGTTTTACTCTATTAGTTCTTTCATATGTAACTTGTAGTTTATCCCACATTTCTTTAGCAGTTCTACATGCAAATTGTATATTGAATTTTCTTTTGGATAGGGCACAACATAGATAATTTTTAGCCTTATAATTCAAGGACATATTCCTATTATCAGCTATGGAGAGAGTAGAGGTAGATTCACCAAGAATATCAAAATCACCTTGTTCTATTACCTGCCACAGATCAAAATATGTGCCTCTGATGAAGCACTCCATCTGCATCTTCCAGTACTGATAATCCTCACCATCAAATAATGGTGGCCTTGTAACAGACTGGCCTTCATAGTTGTGACTTTCAACTGTCATCTCTTCTCAAATCTTTCGATTCTTCTGAGAAGACCTCGCTCTGATACCACTTGTTGGATCGAGATGGCACTAATGATGTCCTAGAGGGGGTGAATAGAACTTCTTAACCTTTTTTAAAATTTTATCTAAAATTAGACAACACTAAATAGAACAATTAGAATTTAGTGTAGTGTGTGATTCAAGTGTAAATTGGCGGAAACAATCACGCAAATGCACAAGAAATTTTATCCTAGTTCGGCCCTTCCCACATGGAAGTCCTACGTCCAGTCCTCAAGAAAACCACTTGAGATTTCACTAACTGCCAAGAAAACTTGGCCTTCTCTCACCCTTGAGAGGAATTACAAGCCCACTAGCTCCCAAGTAAGTCTTTCCTCAATAGGGGTACAATACTACCTTTCACAAGGTCTTCCCTACACAAGAGGGGTATAGTAGGAACAAACCTCCTGCAGGTTTACACAGACAGAATTGTAAAAACACTTGTGTGTTTGCTCCAAAGAGTGAGCAAACACAGGAAATTCAAAAAGGAATAAGAAATAAGAACTACAGTTGTGATCCTTTCTGAATCAGGTAGGGTGGACTAAAAAATATCTAATTACAACTTCCACCCAACACTCAACAAGACTTCTGTGAATAGGAGAGCTTGGAGATTTTTCTGAATGAAGAGGCTCTCAATTGTTGCAGCTCAGGAGAAGGCTTATAGAAGCTCTTGCTAGCAGAAAGCAGGAGAGAGTTGAAATGAATTGCTAGCTGGTTACACACACACTTCGGTATCTAAGTGTGTCCTCTTGTTCAAACTTTGGCTTCTATATATGCTTCAGAGGATGTGTCCGTTTGAAACTATCCGTTGAAGATCTAGCCATTTGAGGAGTGGTCTTTGATCCTTTGGGTGCATATGAGATTTTGATTATCCATTAGTTCTTCAGCTTTTTAGCTTTCCAACGGCTTCAGACCATGCTTGTAACTTCTAGCTTAGAGGTCAATCTTCAATTAATGTTTTGTGAAAGCTCCATTCTGAAAATGTGCATAATAAGTGATCTGCAACAAGGACAAGACAAAAGAAAAGATACCTCCATACTTTCTGAGGTAGGTGAGTCAGAGATCTATATAAAAATTTGCAAACCTCGGATAGACACAAGTTCAGTGCAAAATAAATACAAACAGACAGTTGCATCAGAAGGTAAGGTGAGGTTCTGACAGTGGTAGGTAAGCCTCTGTCAGATACGCCATGCGCTTGAAGGCATTAATTTGCAAGACATCTGCTGAACGAAAAGAAAGCCTGAACTTTTGGCATAAAGCAAGAGACCAATTTGAATAAATGTTTCAGACATCTTTACAGACAAATTTTTGTGGTTGTTTTGAGTACAATATATCCTATCTGTCAGAATATATTAAATAATAATAGCATGACATGATATAACTTTGAATGATATACAGATGCTATGTGTTTTATAGAGGATATCATTAAGCAAATGTAATACCAAACAATCAACATTTCTGAAATTATAAAATAGTATTTGCATGAAAAAAGTTGAAGTATAGAAGTTGTCAGGGAAATCGAAGACAAGAATAGATGTAATTCGACTTTCTGAAGTCGGAGTCTAAGACATGAGAGAGAGATTGAAAATTCGACTCTACAGAAGTCCTAGAAGAAATTTGACTTCATAAAGTTGGAGTGAACTCATTCGACTTCCTAGAGTTGGATATCAATGAAGAGATTTTCTACTTTCTAGAGTCAGAGAGTAGACTTCGATTTTTGGAAGTCGGAGTGAGGACTTCGAATTCGATACCCTACTTTGACTTTTCAAAGTCGGAGTCTAGGATTCGACTTCACAGGAGATAGAGTCCATACTTTGATTTCCAAGGATAGTCCACTTTGATTTTCTAGAGTCAGAGTCCACAGTCAGAGACAGTATGATACATACAGTATTTTATGGACTTAGAAAATTTTCAAGATAGAGTTGATATAGTATTGTTCAAAATATGTTTTCTGTGATATATTCTAGTAGATTGATTTGTAGAAAGTCTTTAAGAGGTTTTGCAATAGAAAAATCACCATGTTAAAATAATTTAAAGTCTTAAATAATTTTCTTAGAGGATAGTTGCTCAACACAGAAGGGTTTTTAGGTTTCGGGGAGAGAGAAGAAAGAGTTTGAGAGGGTAGATCCGGCGATCTGAAGGCTTCACTGATGATCTACTGCAAGGGGGAGACTCTACTGACGGTGGAGAAGCTCTCCTAACAACGAGGGATTGTTGGCAAGAGCATGAAGGTTGAATCAAGGCGTGGAAAGTCACCTCTTTTGTGGTGCCCTAGTTTTGCTGGATTGAATGAATGCAATTGTGTATGTGTTTTTTGTATTTAACAGTATACTATAACTTTGATGAACTTGACGTCAATATCTACTGATGTTGACTACAGTTAGCGGCATAATCGATTGCCGTCTACTGTCTGTTAACGAAAGGGGATTGTGTCGTTTATTATTTTCTTGAATATTTGGTTTTTCGGGCAAATAAGTCGACGACATGATCGATTGTCGTCTACTGCATGGTCGACGACAACAGGGGTTGACGTTAACCTGACTTGCCAATTTTTGTTGTTACCGTTCCAGGGAGAAGAGATCGGCTGATTCCAAAGCATTTAATACGAAGATCGGGGCGTTTCTGGTTCAAGGGCTAGGATTGAGGCTTAGATGATCCGTAGGAATCCTTATAAGACCTCGGTTTGTCCATTAGTAAAGGGGTTTTGCGTTTTCTTGGAGGAGAGAAAAGAGGGCCGAAGGAAAGGGTTGCAGAGCCTTGTTCATGCAATCTGGAGCAAGTTGGACCAAGGGAAAACTTCCAGGATCGTGAATAGAAGAATTTCCAAGCATGGGTGTTGTGCTAGTGGCCGGATTGGGCGATTGAAGACGGAGTGAAGGACTACATTGATGCCAAGGCGGGCATCTTCAAATCTTTCTTTGTCACTCCAGAAGGAGGGTTAGAGGCAAGTATCATGGGGGAATGGTTTAGGATACTATGTTTTATAGATTTACCATTTTTACATATTTTTAAATCCATGAAATAAAACGTGGGAAGGGGTTAAAGTTCTGTCATTTCATGTGCAATTTTCTGTGTTTTCTGGTCGGATGAACTAAACGTCCACATCGACCGCCGTTTAATTCATGTAAACGTCAAGCTTTTGGCTATGTGCCGCCGTCAACTGATGTTAACGACATAGTATGTTGATGTTAACCTGTGTAAACGTTACATACCTTGCCGTTAAGTTCATCAGTGTTGTTTTCTGCTAAGATTCTGATGTTCTGTGGATTTTATGTAATCTATGCATGAGTAGGGTGCTCGGTTAGACTCTGTCAGGTATGAATTGTTACTATTACGCAGCAGGAAATAGTGGAAATGATGTATGGATTATGTGTAATATTTTAAAGCATTTTCTTTGCTTAATTAAATAGAAACGAAATAGTTACAAACCGATCCATGTTGTGATGTTTTAATTGAGATTCATACTACTGTTGGATGGAACTTCAGAACCGTTGTGCTCAGTCTTTACACAGAAAATTGCATGATTCTTCACTGTTGTACCATGCTAATTAGTTCAAGTTTATGAGAATTAATCATGAAAAATGATATAGACTTCATAAAATTATGAACATTTACATGTGTGATGCATGATTTGAATTAGAAGTTATGTCAAAATTTCAAAATTTTCTGAGCACTATACACACTATTATGATTTTCTTAATGGAAAGAATGTGCATAGAAATCAATTAATGGAGAAAAGTGCATGAATGATAAACCATGATGAAATCTGTATAGGTAGTGTCATGTTAGGTTACTGTTGTACAGTAGAGTACTGACTTCAGAAGTAAGAAAATGTATTATGTAATCTTGCATTATAGTTTAGCTAGTTATGAATGAATTTATGAATTACATGAAGAAATTTCATAATTACATGAAAACATTTATATTATAATTCTAAAATAATATGGCCAATGAGACATTGGTATTATAGAGATACCTACATAGAACTACGTCATGGAATGCCCCTATGGTAATGGTTCACCAACATGAATTGACTACATGAATCTGTGGGCAACGGATTGAAATCCTGGAGGTAGACATGTTCTACTGGTTAAGGTGGGAATGACTTTCCCTGGTATTGCGCAATAACTAAGACTTTATCACTGTTTTGCCTAGGTGATAAGTGAATATTTTCTCTACATGATCTCTATTAATAGTGGGGCTATGTCTTGGCAACTATTCTTACATGATAAATGATCTACATGCTACATGTCAAATGAACTACATGCTACATGTTAATTGACTACATGCTATATGATGATTGACTACATGTTACAAGATATGAACTACATGTTACATGATATGGATTATATGCTACTTGAAATTGATTACATGCTACAAGACATTGAACACATATTATAAGACTTGATTATATGCCATGCCATATGAAAATGTTTAAATCATTTGTTTTATTACGAGGTGTAAGCCACATGTTACATGAAATCATTTTATTATTCATGATGAATAACCATGCCATGTAAAGAGCGATTGCCAAATGAATTAGAGCATGTTGATAGGAAGAGTTATATGGTATCAAGGATAAGAAAAGAAATAAGTTATCATGTTTTAAAGTTACTATATGATAAATCTTGAACTGTCTTTCCTTGTTGCTTGCTGGGTCTAGTAGACTCACACTTGATTAACATTTCAAGAGAGACTGAGGATACTCAGGAGTTAGTACACTCTGACTCGGAGCGTGAGGACGTGGAGGCGTAGTTCTTTACTTTGTGTGTGTGATTGAGAGTGATTATGTATGTGAGAATAAAATTGTATTTTGAGCATTATGTTATTTGGACTTATGAACTGTTATAACTTTGGACTATTGTAATTTCTCCTTTTATGCTTTGGATTTGGTATTTGAATGCAATGTTGATTGAAAATTTTAGTTCCATATTTCGTTGCAACTTGTTGGAATTTAAATTGTCATTTATGTATATCTCAATCTGAACCGATTATTGTTGGATATTTTCCACTGTAATACCTCTATTGGATTCAATGTGAGTTGGAACAACTGTACTGGGTCTAAGAGGGGTGTTACATCTTTGGCTTGGCCGAGGAGGGCTTCTTCGACACATTCGATCTTCAGGGGTTTTTAGAGAGGTAAGTAACTTAGGGGTTTTATCCCTAGACCTATCACCTAGAGTTTTAGGATTTTTTCATATTTTTATCTCGTGTCCTAGACCCCCAAATTCTCTATTTTCCTATGTTCAGTCTGCACTTTCTACAGACAGGAAGTTGACGGCAACATCTTTTCCGTCAAGTTCTTGAGTTGACGGCAGTCGATTGTGTCGTTAACCCATCCTGACGGCAAGCCCCTTGCCATCAAGTTCATCTGTTTTTTTTTTCATAACAGTGTTTTAACCATGTGATGTGATCTTTCAGAGATTTTGAATGTATATACATGTTTATAAAATTTTGCCTTGTCAGATATGTATAGTAGATCAAACCATGAAGTTCTGATAATTTTTGGAGTATATTTAAAAATTATGTATTTTTTGTTATGAGTAAGAAGCATGTTAGGGTCAGATTTAAATTCAGGTTAAATATGTATGATGTATGATATTACCACAAGATTTTTCCATGAAATTAGGATTACTGTATGCATGTTTCAAGACTATAAGAACCATCAGTTCACTGTCTATCATGTCAAATTGAATTATCTTGTTAAACTACATGAGACCTCTGTTAAATATTAAAAATAGGAGTACTATTGTGAAATTTCTAAAAAATTAACCATCTGATATATTGCATGCGTAGAGTTTATGGTTAAATTTTGAGTATATTTTGACATCAGTAAGTACTATTTTCAATTGTAAGTCATTAAAAGTCATATTTAGTATAATTAATCAAGAAACGGTGTTTTCTGTTGATTAGTATCATGTTTAGGTTCTGTTAAGCATGTTTTAGTACTGTTATGATGATTAGTCTATCCCCATGAAATGTCAATTCATTACATATTTATTTTGGTGATTAACAAAACCATTTCAAGTTTATTAACATATATTTCCTAAGTCTTGAGCACAGGACATACCTCAAGGAAAGTCAAGCCTATTTGGTAAGTATTAATACTTCTGTAGAAATATCAATGCCAGGTAAGTAATTTCTCTAAGCCCACATCGACTTCTATTGAAAATCACAACGATTTCCTTAGTGTATATCGATTTCAATAGAACTATAACGATTTGAGATCATAACGATTTCATAAGTATCTTAACGATTTCTTTATAAGAAAGAAACATCGTTTGTTTACAAACAAATCGTTCCCATAACGATTCCTTAAGTCATCGCATCGATTTCTTAAGACTTCGTAATGATTTGCTCATCATAATGATTCCTTAAGTCATCACATCAATTTCTTAAGACTTCGTAACGATTTGCACATCGCAACGATTCCTTAAGTCATCGCATCGATTTCTTAAGACTTCGTAATGATTTTCTCATCGCAATGATTCCTTAAGTTTGCGCATCGATTTCTTTAAAACTCATAACAATTTGCTTCGCGCATCGACTTCTTTAGAGCTCATAACGATTTGCTTCGCATATCGACTTCTTTAGAGCTCATAACGATTTGCTTCGTGCATCGACTTCTTTAGAGCTCATAACGATTTGCTTCGCGCATCGACTTCTTTAGAGCTCATAATGATTTGCTTCGTGCATAGACTTCTTTAGAGCTCATAACGATTTGCTTCGTGCATCGACTTCTTTAGAACTCATAACGATTTGCTTTGCGCAACGATTTCTTAAGTGTTCATAACGATTTCTTTATTGAACACAACGACTTACTTTCCATAACGATTTCTTCAGTGAATATAACGATTTGGTCATGTCTCATAACGATTTCATAAGTCATGCGTGAATCGACTTCATATGTAAAATAACTTCCTTTAGTCAAAGCGTTGAACAGTCAAAGTCCACGCATATCTCTCTGACATGTGAGCATTTATGAGGACTGAATGTATCTCTGCATGCATGCAGACGATATCGTCCATTATCGTGCTTACTCTGTGTGCATCTTTTAGAACAGCTATTTGGCATTACTATTTCTGTGATTATTTGGTCTAACGTTGACTGACTTCAGAGACAGCTTAGCTGTCCACCATTTAAGCTTGGAATATGTGCAGATCTCTGACGACATTTCATCTTACAACGTTGGACAAATAGAAGGCAAAGGATAATACAGAAGATTTGGCGTGCACAAATGGATAAAAGACCGTTGACTAAAGTTTCCAAGGACCATTCAGTCTAACGTCCACCAAACCAGAGACAACAGATACTTCAACGAATACATTTCAAATTGGAGATATAAATACGAGACAGAAGCTCAAGTTGAGAAAAAATTCAACAATAGAATACAAGCAATTAAAATCTTCTGCGAGAATCCTAGAGCCAAGCATCCCACTCAAAATTGTCTCAAGCTCTTTGCTCTCCGTGCTGTATTAGAAATCCCAAGAGAGCCTGTGTAGTTCTGAGAGAGTGCACTGTTAGATCTCTTGCTCTCAGGGCTATTAGCTTCAGATCACTGCTTGCAAAAGCTTGATCTAGGGGCTTGCTTTTCCTGCTTAATGTTTGGTAGTTGTTTCCCTTCTGTTGTGAAGGAAGACCTGGGGATCCAGTGTGTTGTTTCCCTTCTGTTGTGAAGGAAGACCTGGGGATCCAGGGTGTTGTTTTCCCTTCGTAGTGAAGGAAGACCTGGTGGGGTATCCAGGGTGTTGTAGCTCCCTTCGTGTGAAGGAAGACCAGCTGAGCTGGGTGTTGTGGTGTCCATAGGGGGACTGTACCCTAGTTAGTGGAATCCTGAGTTGTTTCTCAGGGACTGGACGTAGGACTCCTAAGGAGAGGAGGTCTGAACCAGGATAATTCCTTGTGTTGTGTGATTGAATTCTTGTGTGTTTGCTGTTTATACTAACCTTCATCGAAGAACATCTTTGTATGAATGTTTTAAGTACAGGTACTGGCTAAATAATTTTTTAAGACCCATTCCCCCCCCCTCTGGGCTCGTCAACTAGACAACAAGTGGTATCAGAGCGAGTCTCTTCGACAAAGAAGAAGATCTAACGATCTGAAGAGTAAAGACCCATGGTAGCTCAAGGTCACTTCGAAGGTCAGTCGATCAACCGACCACCATTGTTCGAGGGAGAAGATTACACTTACTGGAAAACCAGAATGGAATACTTTCTGCAAGGCCACGATTATCAGATATGGTCCATAGTAGAAGAAGGCGATCTCCTGGTCACAAATGAGATTTAGTATCCTGCTAATTGCAAGTTAGATTTGATTGCCTATTGTGATGCTGATTATGCTGAATGTAAATTAGATAGAAAAAGCACAAGTGGCTTGTGTTTGTACTTAGGTGGGTGCCTAATCTCTTGGGCTTCTAAGAAGCAACATTCAGTTGCTCTGTCTACTGCAGAGGCTGAGTATGTTGCAGCAGGTAGATGTGGAACTCAAATTCTTTGGGTGAAACATCAACTTCTTGATTACAACCAAGAGTTAGGTTGTGTTCCCATCCTTTGTGATAACACAAGTGCAATAAATCTGTCTAAAAACCCCATTCAGCATTCCAGGACCAAGCATATTGAAATTAGGCATCATTTCTTGAGAGATGAGGTAGCAAAGAAATCATTTGAACTCCACTTCATAGAAACTGAAAAACAAATTGCTGACATCTTCACAAAACCCCTTCCTGACAGTAGATTCTCATCTTTAAGGAGAGAACTTGGTCTTTGTAAATGTCCATTAGGATTGGGTTGAGTGTTAGACATCTTCTGAGGGGAAGTTCTTTGCATCATCATATTCATTTTGTAACGACCCTCTTCATACCGGTACGATTATACCAATCCCCATCGGTAAAAAGGGCGTCGTCATAGTGGGACATGTACCCAACACTGGTCAATAGGTTGATATGTACCTGGATAGCAATAGAGTACAGCGGAATAAAATAAACAACTCAACTCTTAACCCGTCACCAACACACATTCCACAATCTAAATAGCGAAATGGAAAGACAATGTCCACATTAATACAAAATAAAGAGAACTACAATGTCCAAATATTGTCCATACAATAATCCTTTTGTGCAAAAGAAAAGTACAACTGGTAACAGCTCCACAAAATAGTTTTCTATATGATGATCCTCGTCACGCTTCCTTCTAGTGCACGATACCTGTCAATCTGTACGCCGAAGCAAGAGTGAGTCCAAAGACTCAGCAAGCAACACTACCCATAACATACACGTATAAGTCATAGGGGTTTTACATGCACATTTACAATTTTCAAAACATGGCATACTAGTCATTTCCGAGGTTTCAACCTATCATGAAAGTTTTACAAGTTTATACATGGATCATGCTTTCAGATTTTGTAGGAATAAAATTTACCTATCACATGCTCTCTATTCAATTTACTTATGAAACTTGTCTTTAAAGAACCAAGACATGAGAGCTACTAACATGAACATTGTGCACACATGAAAGGAAACACAACTAGCATGGATCTTACATGTTTTTAGACAAATACATGGACATTTCTACATGCTTTAGGTTGCTGATTTCACATGATTCAATGGCTATAAATCTACACATGAGAGCTACAACGTTGCTTAAAACATATCATGTGAACAAACAATCATGCTATCTTGTACCCGTTTTCCCCAATTATCCCTAACATGGATCCTAGACATCTTTGCACATAATAACATGATGATAATAACATAAATTCACTAATTTCACATGATTTCATATTTGTCTCACATAGGTTTCAATAACATATTCTCGCATTTTCAGTTTCACATGATTGCACACTTACTCGTTCACATTGTTCGCTTTTACACATTTGACATGTACACATGTTCACACTTACACAATTTACTCATTTCCACATCATTTTCTCTTCCACTTTCACTTATCACATATCACGTCGATTGCACTTACCACGTGCATCTTGGGCACTTACCACATGCCATGTTCACATAATTCACACTTTGTTCATTTCTCATTACTTAAACGATTTGCCATGACACATAGTCCTAACCACCAGTAGAGGACACTAACAAATATCTCATAGCTCGTGCTCATTCCTTAGCACAACTCTCAACACAACTCATAACACAACACATGACACAACTCATACACATACTCACTACCTAGGCAACACAGCGGTGAATCTTGGTAACTGCGCAGACCAGGAGAAGCCCTCTCCACCCTATCTAGTGGTACTTGTCCACCTCCGGGGATTTCCCAATGCCTTTGGGACGAACTTATATCACATGGAGCCTTCTATAGGGACTTTTCTATATACGGATCCCGATGCCTCTAGGGTAGCAGTGTCACATAGGCACAACTTTTACACTTTACTCATACCGAGTTTTAACATGTGTTTTACACATAACACTCACATCTCCTTCGTTTTCTCATGCACAATGTGTCTTTGTTTTTCTCCTAATCATGCTACTACAGATTTCAGGAGTTTAGCACAGTAAATTCACCAATCAAGCTGGTTTTAGACAATAACTAATCACATTACGATAATACACGTAGATTATCACATTTCACATGAAAATACATAACTTTTTATTTACTGATCCAAACGACCTGAAATTTTAACCACATGCTGTTTTCGGGTTCAAGATCCTACACTCAAATTTTCAAATTTTTCTGAGCTAAATAGAATTTACAGAAAATAAAATACCTAATTAGCATGTTATTAACAACTTAAGTTAACATGGGGTCTAACACATCTTGTAATTTAGCCACTTGCTGTTTAAATATAAGCTACTAACATATGCAGGAATTTAGGATACAAAATTACCCTAATTCATACATCTATGGATTGAACCCTACAAACCATTCTTGCATGCTTCTATTTTTTTTACCGAACCGAGCTTATTTACAAATTGCACAAGCATGGATAAGTTACCAAAATTTGTAAACACAGATGCTGACCCACTGATCTTCATGATTAGACTAAAACCAAGGCATTTATACTAATTCAAATCATGAACAAGGATTTGCAAGATTATCTACAAGTCATGCTCACAAGTTTAAAAGATACCATTATCCCACATTCACCATCACACCACATTCATCCACACATCACAACTAACAATATACATAGAGTATAAGGTTTACCATATATCCTCATCACGGAAAACATACCGAAATTAATGCATAAGGAGGACAGAACAGCTCACTGTTCTGTCCAGAGGAACTAGGCGGCGGTCTCTGGCCGCTGACTCAGGGTCAGCGGCATGGCCGATGGACGCCAAGCTCATCACAGGCGTCCAGGGACCTTGCCGTCGAATCAGGTCTGTGCAGAAACACAGACCCGAGCTCTGAAACTTGGGTGAATGGGAGGGTCTAGGACTCGAGGAAAAATCCATAAAAATAGCAAAACCCACCTAGACTCATACGGGGACACCATAGATAGGTCACTTGCCTTTCACAAATTCCTCCAAGGGATCTAGGGCTCGGTGAAGACCTCCTTGGGCAGTCCCAAGAAGTTGCAGAAACGCCCTCTAGATCGCCTTCCTCTGGGCTCCTGGGTGATCTCCACGCCGAGGGGACAATGGGGATGCCTTCTCCCTTGCTCCAGCTTCCTCCTTGTCGCAGTAGATCTCCAGACCAAGCTCCAAGGGGTCGGATTTGGGGGTGCTAAGATGGGGTTTTTCTCACAGACCTTCTCTAGGGTTTTCCTTCCTCTATTTCTCCTCTTGCAAGGTGAAGTGAGGAGTGGGAGGGACCAAATTCGGGTTCAGACCTAAGGAGAGCCCCTCACCCACTCACCATACCGATTTGACAACCTGAGAGCCGTTGGGGGACATCCCCCAATGGTGGCCATACCTTGCTCCCGGATTTTCTGGCTCTGCAAAGCATGCAGGTCAGAGAAATTGACGTCCATATCGCTAGACGCCGGAGTTAGTGTTGGCGTCCATGTCTGGACGCTGACACCTGATAAACGGCCTAGGGTTGACGCCAAGGTGCCTTCGGCCAGAACCCTAAATTATGCAGAAAACCACGCATACCAAGCTTATATACATGCAATATGTATACGGTATTATATCCATACTATCACCATGCAATACATACCTTATTTATATTTAATATAAACACATTGACGCTGATTGGCCCTTCGGCCAGAACTTAAAACATGCAGAAACTATGCTTACTCTATATATATACATACAATGTATAAGGTGTAACATGTACATTACCATACCAGGCAATCAATATCATTCATACCTAGGCATACACAAGCATACATAAATACACTAAGATAGATGTACGTAGATATCTACCTATGCGTACATGATGTTTTACATAAGTGTGACTCAACACCCGGCAAAGTAAATGACAAGAATTATGAGGGCTTCGCAAATCATTAGGAGGTGATATGAATTATGTTAGCTAGGAATAATCTGTTCGATAAAATAGTCCTTGCACACACACACTTGATTTGACGTATATATATATAGTATACACACACGGGTGTAGCATACTTATGTACATTATGCTTGGAATAGATGGATACAACATGCGCACCGGTAATTAGATTAACTTACACAACTTTACCTAACATTGCTTAAGTACTATATGCATAGGATTCCTTAATATGTACTATATGCATAATTTAGCCAATTGACTATTCTCACCTAAATATCATAAAAATACATGCATGTTATTCTTGAGGAGTATAGAATTTCAATATAAACCACTAATTACACCTACCATGCTTGAACTCTTTATGCATATGCAATGTACGAAGTACAATATACACATTAGCTAAACCATGCAAATGAGCAACGCTTACAACTAATCATACACATGCATACACAATTACACCAAGGTGTTATGCATGTAGAATTAGGTATACAATTGTCACACGCATAAGATAACATACATACGTACATACACATATGTACTTCATACACTCCCATACAAAATTCCATGAAATAGGTAGTATAGGATATTCTTCAATATTTAGATAGCACACTCATAGTATTATTCAAGTATCCTAAGTCAGAGATTCTTGGTATTCATAATACACCTCTAATTAGCTAATTGTTCACTTCCACATTAATCATCGTATACACCTATGTATACATATATAGATATTCACACATGCTCATGTTCAAAAGAAGGATAAAACTTATAGTATGCACAATGAACTACGCATGCTAAGCACACAACAACCGAACATCCAACACACCATTCCTATACATACATATATATAAAGAGAATAAAAATTCGGGGTCTCACACATTTGCTTCCTTGATTCATACTGATCATATCTATCTCTATTTCACTTCTATTTCTTTTTGACAATAAACTCTTCAACTCACATTGTGTTGAACTTCTTAGTATATCAAATGGTGATTTGAAGAAGGACAAGTTCTGCTTGTCTGGACACTTTCACTATGCGAGAGTATGTGTCTCCGCCAAGTACCAAGAAATGAAAATGCAATTATTGAGGGGGAGCTTTTATTGTTTAAAGATAATCTTTCCTGATTTCAAAAACTTGCATATCTTTATTCTGATGAAAAGTGGTTGAAATCCTCATCTCTGGGGGAGCTAGAAAATCCAAGTCATATCTTTTGAAAAAATTCACAACTTTTCTTGCATTACATCAATTTCCTTGCATGATGTCCTTATTCAGGTGTCTAGAGTCTCAAAATGATCCTTTGAGTGATCTACTATATTCATTTGTCAACTCTCACCTATATTCTTCAAAACTATAGAGATTCAGATTTCTTTCAAAGACTGAAGGATAATGTGTGTCTTGAATCTAAACATGTTTTTGTTTGCAACTAATGTTGGATATAGATGATGTCTTTTTTATCAAAAATCTCCAAAATTTGTCAATTCAACAGAGCAATGGCATACGTGCTGAGAAAATGCACACCTTCACAATGAATGAAGTGTCATGTATGTCATGAGGCACTAAAGCTATCTCTGTTCAAAGGGGTTCAAAATCAAAAATAAATGAAAAGCAAAATAAATATGTCCTGTTCTTTTTTGATGATGACTGAGTAACTGGAAATATTGGCATCTAAAAAACATATATTTTCATGTCAAAAGGTCATCATTTACCTCTTTGAGACTTGATAATGGATAAATCTTTAGTATCCAGGGACTATAGTGTGTGAAAAGCATTAGTTCTTGAGTGAACAAGATGTATCTCATTTGATAGTTTGTTTCAAAAACAAAAATGTTTATATCATTGGAGAAATGTTTTAAAAGAATCATTCTTATCCATCATTAAGTTGTCTTAAAAAAAGTTGTTTATTTTCAACACACTTGATTTCAGTCTAAAAGATTTTTTTTATTTCTTTGGACTTGAAGAATATGGTAGTGTGTAGTTGATTGTTAAATGTATTATATCCCTCAAATTATCATTTTAATGACTCAAGTCACTGAATGCTCATATCCTGTTGGATATTGTGTAAAACTTGAATTGTGTTGAATTTTTGCAAAATTTAACAAATGAATTTTTTAGTCTCTTAAATATCCTTGAAATGATTATTCCACCCATTGCTTATCATTATAAAGATATCCTAAAAGTCACATAATTTTTCCATACTCAAATCCAAAATTTTCATCAGGCCAGGTCGACACTACTCCATCTAGTGTCGACACACTTTCACTCAGGTCGACACTCACCTCCTCTCGTGTCGACATTGACCCCCCTACCAGACTCATTTAAGCCGTGGGCGACGGTTAAACGTTTGATGTTTCTGCGGGGTAGGGTGTCCTAAAACCCCCCTTTTCTTCTCCAGGTCGACCCGACGGTCGGCTTCTTCCTGGAATCCGGCAGGTTTTTCGAATCCATCTCCACCTCTACTCTCCTCCATCCCTTCCCTGTTCTTCTTCTCTCATTCCTCTCTCTCCATCGTCCCCTATTTCCTATTCCATGGCACCCAAGCAGATCCCTCGCCGTGGAGCAAAATCAAGGGCTACGGCAAGGCCCAATCCGGCGGATGAGGTTCCTCCTACTGAGAGGAGAACCAAGAGACGCCATGATCCTGCAGAGCAGCCAGGATCTTCATCTGCTAAGAGAGGTAGGGCATCCTCTTCTTGTCCAGGTCGACGATCTGTGTACCCTAGGAGGAAAATCTTGGATTCCTCTCCTGAAGCCTCTGAGAAGTCCACATCTTCATCTTCATCCTCAGAATCTTCCCAGCCCTCTAAGAGACCTCCTTCCAAACCCCTAAGTGCAGGGAAGACCATCTTGAAACCCAGGGCAGTGGATTTGGATGACAGTGAGCTGATTGCTACTTTTCCTGAAGTTTTAAATTTCTTCAAATTCCAGTCTTGGCAATCCTTTATCTCAGATTTTCGCATCATATACCCTAGACTTGTCCAGAAATTCTATCAGAATTTGGAATGCACTGATGAGGGATACAAGTCAAAGGTCAAAGGGATTGTGATACACATGCCTACAGACATAGCAGCTACCATTTTCAAAATTCCAGATGAAGGAGAAGACTACCACAACTTTGAATTTGACCTTCATGAAGCCTACACCATCTTGACTGGATTGCAGGCAGATGAGTCTGATCCTAAGCAAACCCATGTTACAAAATTCAATACCAACACTTTTCCACCTGTGTTGAGGCTTACCCATCACATGCTTACTACCATCATCACACCCCAAGGTGGTGGGAGGGACAGACTCACTGATATTCAAAGGTTTGTGCTATATTGTATGAGCAAGGACATCAAGATAAACCTTCATGTCATCATGTACCAGATTATCTCTGAGACCACTAGGGCTGATTTGCATAGATCACTTCCTTATGCAGCCCATTTGACTCAAGTATTTAAACACTTTGGTGTGTCTCTGGAGAATGAAAAGTCTAAGAAAATTCGTAAGTCCAACATCTATTACTTTAAGCATGTTCAAAAATTCATGGGCTTTCGGATTGTGGGTGATCAAGTGAGGAGAGGGCCAGCTGCAGTAGAGGCCCCTGTGGTCCAAGAGGAACAGCCTCCAGTACAAGAGGATCAGCCTCCAGCTCCAGAGGATCAGCCTCAGGTACATGAGGACCAGCCTCCCATGAATGAGGATCAGCCTCCTGTGGCAGCTCAAGTTGATGAACCATTCATTGCCCCTCATTCACCTCAACTTCAGCCCTCCTCCTCCATGAACATTGAAACTGAAATCCCATCCTTTTCTCCACAACCTCCAATTCATGTATCCTCCTCCTTTGGTGGACCTTCTGTTCCACCAGAGTTGTACACGTTTTCGAATGATAAATTTGATGCTTTGAACACCTCCATTCAATCCATGTCAGAAAATTTTGAATTGAGGATTCAGAGGTTGGAGAATTCTGTGTCTGCCAGATTCATTGAACAGAAAGTAGCCTCTGACCATGCAACCCAAAGATTCAACAGGCTCATTGGCACTTTGGCAGATGCTTCAGTGGACCTTAAAGAACATCAAGAGAAATTGGAGACAGTCCTTAAGGGGATTTTGGCAAATTCCCAAGCTTATGTCTTCAACACAAAGGAGACACTTTCTCAGATAAGTAAGACAAGGTTGTCTTTTGCTCACTTGGTGGATGACTTGGAGAGCATGAAGAATCTCTCTGCTCACATTGATGAAGAGATGTCTGCACTTAAGAGAGAATTCAAGGTTTTTAATAGGCCTGGTTGGTCAGCTGGATCTTCTTCCTCTTCACAGCCAGTGTCCAATGAGTTCAGTGCACTTCAAGCTTCAATGTCAGAGAATTCAGAGAGGATGGAGCATCTTCTGCATACAAGACTCTCAACTATCCAAGCTCAAATGAAGTTTAGTCTAACTTCAATGGAAAAGAGACTAACGGATATTGAGACTATTTTGATACCCATTCCTCCTCCTCCTCCTCCCCATTAATGTCAATTCTTTTGATGATGTCAAAGGGGGAGAAGATAGATTGTAATGTTCTTGAAGATTGTAAAATGGTCTATCTTTGATGAAATGAAAATGATGCTTGTTTGACCTGAATGAAATGTCAACATTTGTGTCTTCAATGTGATTGAAAACTTTTTTGAATGAATGTGAATGTGATGATTGCTTGTCAAGCTGCTTGACCTCTTTGTGCAAATAATTTACTTCTAGTAACATTGTGTCTTTCATGTGTGTGATCTTCAAATGTTACTAAAAAATGTTCAAAGGTTTTTGACAAGTTTGAATAAAAAGATAACCAAAGGTGCTTAAAATCACTTTTCATCAAAACTTCACTTCTATATAGTTTTAAGGTTGCCATCATCAAAAAGGGGGAGATTGTTGGGTTGAGTGTGAAAACAAGTCATTTCCCCTCATATTTTGATGATGACAAGATGTGATTTTAATGCATAAAAATTAGAACATGTGAAATACATCACCTGAATTACCAATATTTAAAAAGCATGTTTCCAAGCACATTTATCATTTATATTCATGATAATACATTTAACTAATGATTTATGTGTTATTTTCTCAGAGATAAACATTTTCCTGCAAAGATAGTGTCGACACAACCATCAATGGTGTCGACACAATGGCTCAGAGCAAAGGCAGAAATGTGAAGAAAAGATCATCTAGTGTCGACACTAGTCCAGGGCAAGTCGACACTAGAGACAGATCCCAGAGAAATATGTTAACAGGCCTTCATCTCAGGTCGACACTAAATCAGATAGTGTCGACACTAGAGAGCCTTCCCAGAAGGTTTGTTGTTCAGATAGCCAAAGTAGGTCGACACCAAATGCAGGCAGGTCGACACTAGATGGCTCTCCCAGAAGGCCTGTTTTTCAGATGGCCAAAGCAGGTCGACACGAGATGAGATCAGGTCGACACTAGAGAGCCTTCCCAGAAGGGCTATTTTGCTGTCTGGGACATGAGGTCGACACTGAATCATCTCAGGTCGACACTAGAGACCTCTCCCAGGGAATTGTTTTGCCAGTCTGGGACAGTGTGTCGACACACCTCATGGGCAGGTCAACACACTCCGGAATCTCTATGACTTAAACTTTGTCCTGGACACGTGGCACTCTAGGGAGATGTTGGATCAATCTTGGATCTTGTGCCCACGTACCCCAAGGGTATCTTTGGGATATTTAGGGTATAAATACCCTCCTTTTGGGCATCCATCCAAGAAAAACCTTCTCAAAGCCTCCAGAAACTGGTTGTTGGCGGCAAGAAGAGTTCATCTCCCTGCTCCTGCTTTCGTGGTGCCTCCTGAAGCCATTTCTCATCTGTTCAAGTGTGAGAAGTGAAGATTGATCATTGAAGAAGCATCTCAAGGAGGCAGAGCAAGTAGAAGCCGACTTCTGTGGAGAATTCAGGAAGATCCTCAAGATCAGATTGCAGAGCATCGTCCAGGAGCTTCCAGAGATCAAAGCACTTCACAATTCGATCTTCTACAAGGGAGTACATCTGAAGAGAAAAGCTATCAGTACAATTCTCATTCCATTTTCTCTTCTGAGTAATTCTGAGATTGTGCATGGGTTGTTGCATAAGTCTCATGAATTCACTCTTGCTGGACTAGATCCGTTGCTAGAGGATCTAAGTCTTGTGCTCTTTCTAGCAAGTTGTTTGTGAGCCGTCGAGCTCAGTGGTTCTTGAGTCGTCGCACTCAAGGTATTGTTGAGCAGTCTTGCTCAGGGTCTAGAGTAGTCTTGCTCTAGAAGTCGTGTGAGTTGTAAACTCAAGGGTTGGAGTTGTCAGGCTCCAGTGGGTGTGTTGTTACCCAGGTTGGTTAGTGAATCCTCACTGTGTGAGGGGTGGATGTAGGAATCACATGGGTGATTTCCGAACCACCTAAAAAATCTCTGTGCATTGATCTGATTGTGGTTTGAACTTATCCTTCGTTAGATGTATGCATAGGATCGTTTAATTTCATCTAATCAATATGTTCACACACACTTCGTTTGCACAACTCACTCAATTTATCTTCAGATCTGTGAAATCTATTTTTCAATTCGCCTCTAATTCAAGAGTTGTTAAAATTGGTTAAGCTTCCGCATTAGTAGGCCTAGATCTATTCAACCCCCCCTTCTAGATCTTGTCCTCATCTTTTATCGATCCTTCAGGAGAGAGAGAAAAAGTGAGGGGGAATAGCCCGAGAGAGAGAGGGGGGAGCTTTTTAAATAGAGAGAGATCTCTCTCTTAAAAAGAGAGGTTTTCAAAATAGGGAGAAAATCTTGAGAAAAATAGAAAGAAGAGAGAGAAAGAAAAAGGAAGGCAGCTAGGGTTTTGCAACTTTTTGTATATGCCAGATTTGTCCCTGCTAGATTGCTTGGTCCATTGGCCCGTTAAGCACTTCATAAAATGGCCCATTAACCTGCAAATACAACATACAATTGAATTTAATCAATTATCAATTTTTCAATAAAATGGTAATGGGTTATTGTAAAGCTGAGGCCTATTTGACAATAAAATATTACAATTCTCGTACATTATTGTGTAGTTATCAGCAAGCACGGCTATCATGACGCGCCCCACAGTCACAATCCTAGAGACTTGCCGTTATCGGAACTTCCCCTTATGGGCGCGGGTGACAATTGGGGTGTGCGTGGCCACAATTCTCGGACTCTTACTCCCACAATGGCATAGGTCTGAATGGGGCAAGTCCAGCGAAGCATTTCCCAAATGAGAGGATGCAGTTAGACTCGCCCTGATAGCATGCCTGACCATGCGGGTCTCTCCAAGGGCAGTAGGTTATGAGTCAGCCCGGGGAGGGGTGAAATCAATCAGTCGAGGACTTATGAACGACGTCAGATCGTCGGCCTACATAGATTGTCGGCATACTCCGCCCGAGACCACTTCAGGTAGTCGCTGGATGGCCGCTATCGGAGATACTCTGACGCCCTAGGGCCATCGCTAGGTCGGCTGGTGATGACCCATATCACTGCCCCCCCCCCCCCCCGGATTCTTCTCGAGACGAGCTCTCGGGTCGAGGAGAAGCCACTTTGATTCATTGATCTTTCAGCTTATCAACCGTTCGTGGAAGCTTGAGTGGCGCGCACTTACCGATGTCGCTTCGCCAGATCTGAACGTATCTCATCATGTCAGAGCCGATTTGAATGACGCCTTTGCCATAATGACGCCTACGATCCCCTCGTACCACGCACCCACCTACCATAATGTCAGTATCAAGACGCCGAACATCACGTAACTGCCTCGACTCCCTCACTTGTGATGGCATTTTCTCGATGGTCGCACACGTTATAGATCCGGGTAATTAACTCCCAACTGACCATATCCCGACACGTGGCGAGATCAGGACAGTCCGCGACTCTCACTATCCTATGAACTGTTCAATCAAGCTGGCCCCCCGGGCTTATAAATAGTCGGGATCATTGCGAAAAGGGACACCTTTAGCTCGCGCGCACATCCCTCGATCGACGAATCGACATCTCGCCGACAACCCAACGTCTCTGGTTCGTCCCGAAAACATCGCCCGCTCGTTCCTACTTGCTTCCTTCCGAGGTAAGCAATGAGTTGTTCACCTTCTTATTCCTCTTCTGGGGACTCCTCTTCGTCCTCTGCATCCTCTCCTAGCAGCAGTAGGACCGCCAATGAGAACCCTAACCCCGCCAGTGAGATCCCTGACCCTGCTGCCGAGATCCCTGACACCCTGGCGTCGGGTCCCGTCGAGGACTCTTTTGTCCTAGAGGTTAGCACTGGCATATACGTTCTGCAGGCGCCCTCAGCTCACACCTCCGACGCTCATCGTCAGGCCGACAATGTGGCCGAAGTAAGGTGTGAGACTTCTTCCGAAATCTTTAATTGGATAAGTTCTCACCTTGGGCTCTCTCTTCCAGCCGACGCCGTCATCTTTGCAAATCGAGGATTCTGAGCTCACCACGTCATGAAGGAGGGGGGGTCTGTGTCTATTCCGAGGCGGTCCGAGCAGCCTTTCCACCCTTTCATCGTCTTTCTACTCTTAGAGCTCGAGATTGCTCCCTCTCAATTGACTCCAAACTCCTGGCGATTGATTGTCGGCTTTCTATCCGTTTGTTTCTCGGCGGGGGTCCCTCTGACTTTGCGCCTTTTCTTTTACCTTTTTTCTATTAAGCCATTCGAAGATTGGCTATATTTTGCAACTAGAAATGGTCGGCATATCCTTGGCCGACTCCCGACCTCTGTCCATGGTTGGAAGAGGAATTTTTTATTCATCTACTGCCCCTCTGGATGGCCTTTCCCGACCAAGTGGTCAGACATTAACGTCCGAAGCAAGGCGTTTGGGTCACTAAAACTCAGTGCACCCGAGCTCTCGGACTTCGCATTTCTAAAGAAGGTGGATCCACCCGATCTGTTCGAACCCTCTGAGAAGCTATTCGAGCTGATCGACGAAGGCACAAAAGGTCGTCGCCCTTTCGTCAGCCTCCTCGGCTCATTCACTACCTCATGATTCTAACGCACTATTGCCTCCTTGCAGCAATGGCCGACAAGGGCATCTCCACAACCCCTTCGACACGCAAAGGGTCATCACTTGCAGAGAAGGCACAGGATAAAGTGCTTTCGAGGGGTAAGAAGGTCGCTTCTCGCCCAGAGAAGCATCCTCGTGCCACCGAGGATGCTCCACCTGTGGATCCGTCGGGCGCGGCTTGTGAACAGGGCTCGGCCTCCATTTCCCAACTGGAGGAAGAGAGGCCAGCGAAGCATCCTCAGCCCCCGATGTCGTCTCTGACAACCATCCCCTCGACGTCGACGCATACCCGTATTCAACTGGACCCGCTTGAATGGGGTTGTCAAGCTCTTCCAGCTGAGCTAAAAGCGGATGCACTAAGCAAACCCTCACGCAGGTAGATGTTCGACTTCCACTCATCGCTTTTGAGTCAGTTAGCTACATTCGAGGCGTTCGTGCACCAAGCCGAGGTGAAGAGGTTGTCCTGTGACAAGCGGAAAGCCGAGGCCGAAGAAAAGACGGCCTCCGAGAAGGCCCTTCGACTGAAGGAGGCAGAGGCGGCGAAGGAGAAAGAAGACGAGTTTCGAGCAGCCCTTGCATCCGAGAAGGAAGCGCTCCTGGTCGAGAAGCAGGCGCTCGAGGCCGAGAAGAAAGCGCACGCCGATGAAATCGAGGCCCATAAGAAGATGAAGCAGCAGTTCTCGCAGCTCATAGACGACGAGCGAGAGAAGGCAATTGAAGAATATCGTGACTCCGATGAACTCCAGGAAGAGGTCGCGGGCCTTTTTCGGGAAGGCTACATCGCTTATCTTGACAAGGTGAAGGAGCTGTACCCCAGCCTTGACCTGTCCGGTGCAGCTCTTTCGACCAAGGGCGACGACGAGGACGCTGGAGACAACGTCGACAAGGGAGATGCAGTCGGCGAAGTCGACCAAGAAGGGGCAGTGGCGGCAGTCGTGGATGAGGCGATCGGTGTTGCCGTCGACTGGACCCTCGACGAGGCCGCTGAGGATGTTATAGCCGAGGACTCGCGGGCTCCCACGGTGTAGAAATCGCTTCCTGAGCTAGCCGCCAAGAAGATTTGTAATTTTGGTTAATGATATCACTTTCTTTCGGTTGGTTGAACACTCGTCGATATGACTTTAAGCGATCGCTTATCCTTGACGACGATCAGATTGTTAAATCGACCTCGTTTAGACACTACCTCGTCTACCAATAAAGGGCCGAAATGACCCCATTTTCGAGTAGAGTGCCGACGCGACCTCGTTTACAAACGGAGTGCCGAAGCGACCTCGCTCATAAATAGAGTGCCGAAGTGACCTCATTTACAAATAGAGTGCTGAAGCGACCTCGTTTACAAATAGAGTGCCAAAGTGACCTCGTTTACCAATCTCAAGGAAAATATCCTCGGAGATGCTCGGCGTTCCACGTTCTTGGAATGGCCGTCCCACTAAGGTCGGCCAGTCGGTAAGCTCCATGGCCGAGGTCCTCTATAATTCGATAAGGGCCTTCCCAGCTAGCCGAGAGCTTTCCACTCGTCGAATTTGGATCTGAGATGGCGAGTTTTCTAAGGACGAGGCTTCCCATGCCAAAGCGTCGTGGCTTGATGTTCTTGTCGAAGTTCCTCTTAACTTTTCGTTGATAAGCTTCCATTATCGCTGACACCTTTCCTCATTTCTCCTCAATCAGGTCCAGCTCGGCATGTAGAGAAAGATCATTGCTCTCTTGGTTAAACCCGAGAACTCTTCCCAATGGAACGAGCATCTCTATGGGTGTAACGGCCTCTATACCAAACGCAAGAGCGAAAGGTGATTCTCAGGTCGCTTCTCTTGGCGTTGTCTGGTATGCCCATAGCACATGAAGAAGCTCATCGGCCCATCGGCCCTTATGGCTCTGTAGCCTCTTCTTTAGCCCGTCTAAGATTGTTTGATTTGTCACCTCGGCCAGCCCATTAGACTGAGGATGAGAGACCGAGGAGAATCGATGCTTAACACCGAGCGCTTCACATTTCGCCGAAACCTGGCATTGTCGAATTGTCGACCGTTGTCGGTGATGATCGTTCGGGGAAGGCCGAACCTGCATATGATATTCTTCCAAACAAAACCCCTGGCATTAGCGTCAGTGATCTTCTCTAATCGCTCGGCCTCGACCCACTTGGTGAAATAATCAACCCCGACGATGACGAACTTCCGTTGACCCGATGCCGGAGGGAAGGGTCCGAGGATGTCCATTCCCCATTATGCGAATGGCCATGGGGAAGTTATGGGTGTGAGCTCCGAGGGTGGCTGTCGATCAATCCTGCTAAAGAGCTGGCATTGGTGGCAACTCTTTACATACCTCTTGGCATCTTTCAACATGGTCGGCCACCAATAACCCTGTCGGGTTATTCTTCAGACTAGTGAGCGAGGACCTGCATGACATCCACAAGTTCCTTCATGTACCTCACTGATGATTTCCTCCGCTCGGCCTGGGCTCACACATCGAAGGTGCGGATACCTAAATCCTCTCCGGTACAAGTCATCTCCGATGAGGAAGAACCTCGTCGCTCGTCTCTTCGTCTTGTCAGCTTCTTCTCGATCTTCTGGTAGTAGCCCGTTTCTGAGGAACTTTATTAGTGGGGCCATCCACGTTGTCCCGATGTCGGCACACATCACCTCCGCAGGTGTTATGGATGGCTCGCGAAGCTCCTCTATGAGTACTAATGCCCTGGTTCAACCGAGGACAACGCGAATTTGGACAAAGCGTTGGCCTGGGAGTTCTTGGTTCTCGGTATCTTCAGCAGCTCTGCTGACTCAAATTCCCCCATCAGCCTCTGGACCTCGGCCATGTAAGACACGAGCTTGGCTTCCTTCACTTCAAATTCTTGCGACACCTGGCTGACGACTAACTGGGAGTCACTGTAGATAAGGATCCTCTCTGCTCTAAGGGACTTCGCCATCTTCAACCCTGATATCACCGCTTCGTATTCGGCCATATTATTAGAAGCATCGAAGCCGAAACGAACTGCGTACCTTAGAATGAGACCGTCGGGCGAGTGGAGGACGACCCCTGCACCACTGCCTTGTGAATTTGATGCCCCATCAACGAACACCTCCCATCATTCGACGACATCTTCTTCCTGTGGCGCTCTGGCAGTTGCTTCAAAGATGAAGTCAGCGAGAGCCTGAGCCTTGATGGCCACCCGAGGCCTGAATTCAATGTCAAACTCCCCGAGCTTCATAGCCCACTTTGTCAACCTTCGAAGGCCTCGGGGCGGCCGAGAACTTGCTTGATGGGAACATCTGTTAGGATGACGACCCTGTGTGCCTGGAAGTACGGACGTAGTTGACGTGCCGCCATGACTAGAGCATATCTGACTTTCTCAAAGTCGGAATAGCTTCTCGGCTCCTCGCAGTGCCTTTCTTGTATAATACACTGGAAGGTGGTTCCTGTTCTCTTCCTGCACGAGCACCGAGCTAATAGAATAGGCTGTTGTAGAGAGGTATAGCAGCAGATCTTCTCTGACCACCGGTTTGCTTAACATGGGTGCGTGGGCCAGATACGCCTTCAACTCGTCGAATGCCCTCTGACACTCCTCGGTCCATTCGAAACACCCCTTTCTCAGTACCTCGAAGAAGGGTCTGCACCTTTCCGCTGACCTGGACATGAACCTGCTGAGGGCCGTTACCCTGCCGTTGAGCCTCTGTACTTCCTTCACCGTCCTCGCAGCCATCATGTCGATGATCGCTTGCACTTTGTCAGGGTTGATGTCGATTCCTCGGCTTGACACGAGGTAGCCGAGAAACTTTCCTACTTGCACGCCGAAGACGCACTTCTCGGGGTTCAGCTTCATCCCATATCGCCAGAGTACGTCGAACGTCTCGGCCAGGTCCCGAACATGGTCCTCGGCTCGCCGGCTCTTCACCAGCATGTCGTCGATGTAGATTTCCATCATCTTCTCGATCTATTCTGCGAACATCATGTTGACGAGCCTCTGGTACATCGCCCCTGCATTCTTCAATCCAAACGGCATTAGAGTGAAGCAATACAGACCTTTCTCCGTGGTGAAAGATGTCTTTTCCTCATCTTCAGGCGCCATTCTAATCTGGTGGTACCCCGAGTACGCGTCAAGAAAACTCAGGAGCTCGTGCCCTGTCGTTGAGTCGACGAGCTGGACGATGCGAGGGAGCGGGAAGCTGTCCTTCGGGCATGCTTTGTTCAGGTCAGTGAAGTCCATGCACATCCGCCACTACCCATTCGCCTTACATACCAGGACGACGTTCGCGACCCATTCAAGGTAAAAGGCGTCTCGGACAGTCCCCGCGCTCAAGTACTTTGCCAGGTTGTTGTCGATCGCTTCCTGCCGATCTGCCGACAACGGCCTCTTCTTCTAACGAACTGGTCGGACCTCGGGATTCATGTTCAGGTGGTGTCGGATAATTCGTCATTTCCTGGCAAGTCATCATCCGACCAGGCGAACACGTCGATGCTCCTTCTGAGAAAATCAACTATCTCTCCCTCCAAATCCTTGAGCTCGGCACCGACCACAAGTGCTCCCTTCCCCATTGCTACTTGTTTGGTTTGTTCGGCTGGTTCGTGCCTTTCAACATTCTCATCAAGATTAGGCTCATACTCGGGAACTGCTGGTTCTTTTGCTTTGATTGAATTTACATAACACCGTCGAGCCTCGGTCTGGTTGCCCACTACCTTGCCAATCCCGTAAGGGGTTGAAAACTTCAACTTCTGGTGATAAGTTGAAGGGACCCCTCCTAACTTCCCCAAAAGGCCCCAACCGAAGATCACGTTGTAGGCCGACTTCACTTTTACCACAAGGAAGTTGATCTCAACCGTTACATGGAGTGGTCAGGTGCCTAATGTTACCTTCAGTTTGATAGATCCCTCGGCATTCACAGGCACCCCATTGAAACCAAACAAAGGATTAGCGACCGGTTTGAGCTCAGTGCTCAAGTTGGTCATTTAAAAAAAATAGTCATAAAAAAGGACGTCGGGCGCCGCTCCATTATCAACAAGGATACAATGTACATCATACCCATCGACATCGGCATGGATAACCAGTGCGTCGTTGTGGGGAAGACTCAGGCCGACCACATCCTCGTCGGAAAAGGTGATGACTCCCCCCGCCCCTAGCGCTTGTCTGCTTGAGCCGAGGGCCGCGACCGACGCATAAGCCTTCCGCTTTCTCCCACTGTCGCCGCCGCTGGCTGAGCCGCCTGCTAGGACCAAGATGGCCCCTTTTGCTTCCACCGCAGTCGTCTTTTGGGGTGCGCGCCTTCGTCCTCCCATCGACGATGTCTTTTCCGATTTTCCCCCGCCGCAACATCTCTGCGATCTCCATCTTAAGGCTCTTGCATTGGTCGGTGAGGTGGCCATACTCCTTGTGGTAGTCGCAGTAGAGGTTGTCCCACAGCCGGACGGCGGCCTCGTCATTGGTTCAGGTCGCCGAAACTCCGACAGCTTCTTGATTATGGGGAGGATTTCGGAGGGCAGCCTCCCGAAGCGGGGGAGGTCCCTGACGCGGCGAGATTCATCAGGACGACAATCGTGGTCTGAGTCTCGTCGACGCTCTAATTCTCACCGCCTCTCTCCATGCGACGGTTCCTCCCTCCTCGGCTTCTTCACTGCAGGTTCTATGCTCGCGGCTCCTCGCTCGGACGGTCGCCCGATCCTTCCAATAGCACCGAGCATCGACTCCAGCCTCACATATTTTTGCATTCTAGAGAGGAGGTCGGAGAGACTTACTGGCGGCTTCTTGGCGATGGAAGACACGAATGCAACATCGGAGCACACCCTCGTCAGGATGTTAACCGCCGTCCTCAGGTCTAGGTCTACCACTTTCATCACCTCGAGATGGAATCGCTTGGCATAGTCACGGAACATCTCGCCCTCCTTCTGAGCGACGAGCCACAAGTCGTCGGTGCACAAGGAGTTCTGCACCATGTTGTAAAAATGATCCAGGAACTGTTGAGCCAGGTTGGAAAAGCCGATGACCGACCGGGCAGGGAGCACCTTGAACCACTGTAATGCTGCATCGTCCAAGGTAGACATAAAAGCACGGCACTTCAAAGCATCAGTAACATTTGCCATCTATACTTGCCCCTGAAAGTGGTCGAGGTGATGAACAGGATTGGTTGTCTTGTTATAACGCCTGAACTTCGATAGTTGCAATTTTGTTAGCACAGGTGCTGAGGTGATCTCTTCGACGAAAGGGAGGTGGTTAGGAGTGTCGCTACGGATGGTGCGCGGGTGCCGTGCTGCAATGCTTCTATCTTCCTGTTCATTTCTTGTAGGTCGTCCTTCCACCGAGGATCAACATGCGGTACGCTTGCCGAAGCTGGTGTTGACTCGGCCGAGAAGTGGTCGGCGACGTCGGTCCACGTTACCACATGTTCCGCAGCCACCGTCGGTGCTACCGGATGGGTGATGGCCTACTGAGGGGCCAACACGGACGTTATCGGCGCTGCTCGCTAGATGTCGGCGTGGCTTGTCGACATAGCGGGTGGGGCTGGCTGATGGTTGGGGACCCCTACGTCCTCCGGGGCACCCGGAGCTTGGATCACCGGACGAGCCAGGGCCTCGCCCTGGGCTGGGGACGTCTGCTGGTTCTGCTCCATTCTCGTCAACACTTGTTGGAGACTCGCGAGCATCTGGTCGACGCGGTCGAGGCGCGAGGATGTCGTCGAGTCTTGCTCTCCTGCTCCGGAAACACCTCCGGCAATTTAGCAACCTGAATTTTTAGAACAAAGAAAAAAATACATAATATTAAAATTTTAATTTATTAGAAAATTAAATAAAAGAAAATAATTTACATAGAAAATTAATGGAAAGAGAATTAAATAAAACCCATTAAATGAAAATAGGTGATGGGCTTTATTAAATGGACCCATTGGAAATTAGTGGGCCAAAATTGGATTTATAGAAAAGAGAATAATGGGGAAATATCCGAAATTTGCAACTTAATTATTAACTAATTAGAAAAGGAAAATTTAATACATTAAATAAGCAAATAGAGTTAGATTTGGAATCCTAAACCTACCCCAATTGATTGGCCACGAATTTGGCTCTCTTCCCAACCCAAACAGGAAGTGGAATGCTTAGAAGGAAGGTAGGAAATAGGAAAACTCAGAATTAATAGGAATTAGACTTACACTAGGAAAGGGAATGAGGAGAAGCTTAAATACTTCTCTTAAACTCTCATGGCCGGCCCTAGCTCGTGCCAAGAGGTTGCTGGACCAAGAGGAGAGGCCAAGAGGAGGAGATCTCATGGGAGAAAGGAGTTCTCAAGCCCTCAACCCGAGTTCTTCAAGTCTTAACCCTAGAAGAGGAAAACGATCAAAGGTAGGCATTCTCATGAGCATAAACCATGAAAATATTTCTATAGGATGTCTCATCCATCAGGAATAAAAGACCTTTGATTTCATATTTTTCCATCGAGCAAATCTTTAGTTCTCAATTTTCAAAGTTCTGTAAATTTCATGACCCCGAACCCTCTTCTTAAATTCATATCTTCATGTACACTCGTCCTCATGCCATGAAATTTTTACTGTAAGGACTGACGGATGTTAGGCTTCTTTTGCCCTTGAAAGCCCTAATTTTTTCATCAACCCTACTTTGAGAATTAAATCTTTCATCTCTCCTGTGCATAGATTCATGTTCTTCATGTTTAACTTGGATGGACGATGTCGAAACCATGATTGTCCTCAAATTCCTAATTACTGGGAATACTAGTGCATGTCTGGATTCATTTGCAACTTGTTTCATGATTTTTCGTTGCTTGTACGATTAGTTCTATATTTTTAAATCCCTTTGTGTCAAGAAGGGCAACTCTTGGACCGCAATCCAAGACATGTCTGACCCCCTATCGGACTTAGGCACAGGCCCTGTAAACGCGACGGCCTGATAGGCCGCGTTCAGAGGTCTTGTCACGACAGCATCAACCGTCGCGATCTGAGTGTGACGGGCACTGCCGTCGAGATCCGTGCGCCTGACCTGACCGAACCGTCACGATCTTTGCAAGACCACATCGCGATCTGTAAATCCGTTCTGCTGGACCTGTCACGATTTGTAAATGGTCCTGTCACGTTCTGTCCTGAGCCCGTCGCGACCCTTACTGGGCTACGTCGTGATCTCAAATTTTAGCCCAAAAACCAGTCTTTTGCAAGTCTTGTTGTTCCACCATAAACCCCATATCATGTTAACTGTCTTGCACACAGAAAAACGAAGTGTTAAATTATTGAATATATCTTAAGTAATTCAAGTTAGTCACATGACCTATCATATTCTATCATTTCTCTTACACATTGCACACACTGTGAAACCATCCAAATATGGCTTAATTGGCATGAACATGTTACATAATTTATCTGGTAATTTATGTAATTAAATTACCTTATGCTTAATTATACTTGTGTACGTTTTCGTGCGATGTTTTGGAACACCGATCTTGACGCTCCACTGTTCTATAACTCTTCTAGAACGTCGAGCACTTGTTTCTATATACACACTTTCTTGACTTGGATGAACTCTCCGACAAATATTCCTTCTGCCGGACTAGTGAGTCTTTGTTCAAGGCCTCCATAAGTCTCCTCTATCCATGGATTCCCACATGGTCGACGAGCCGGTTGTACCCTAACACCTATGATACCCTTTAGGGATCAATAAGATCCAAACGGCAATTAGAAGTTCGCTCTTATCTTGAATCACGCCGGACCTCTGGACCTGTGCTTAACATGGCCAGTGGTAGAGTCGTGAGTTCCACCTGACTGCCAACACCAAGTGTGCGTGTTGTGCAACTGTTACTATCGCCTGTTTACTCGATGTGTTACGTACAATGTGCACTAGCTCTCATCTATACTCTACTCGCTCATCTATTCACATTCACTCTACTATCTCGTCTATTCATCTAGTGCTCTCATCTATTTTCTTGGTACTCTATATTGGCCATTGACTGATTGTCTAAAGATAAACAATATAACCAATGCCAGCGCAATGGGGCCCGATCTGGTCCTGGGGAGAGCGCCCGAAAGTGCCATTTGCCCATGGGAGTTAAATGATCAGGATGTCGGCATTACATCCATGTGCCATACTATCTATATTAATCTAATGACAATCAAAAGTGCTATATTCTCTCGTTGTCCGTTGACAACAAAGTGCTATGCTATACTCGTTGTGCTATTGCTATACTTTGTGCTATTGTGCTATGGCCATCTTACTATTTGTGCTATAATTGACGTTCGTGCTATATTTGGAAACCTGTGCTATTTCGCTCACGTGCTATCATGTTATCTTTCACTTTACCTGACTCTCTCGCTCTATGATTAGTTACTCTGCCTTTAATGCATTAACTATTTAAAGCCTGCTTGACTATTGAGATTTAAGTCCTACTGGGCGTTATCGCTCACCCTGCGTTATTTGTCGTTGTGTTCTCCGGTGAGACCAAGGATGAACTGTACACTCAAGAGGATGGGAATGACCAGGAGTGACGTCACGAGTACCCTAGCGTCCTAGTACTATGTTAGAGTCTTAGTCAGTCTTTTACTCTATTTCAATGTAATTGGGCTCTATAGATTGGCTCTGATATTAGTGGTTGTAACTAGACATTGGAAAGTTATTAATGAAATGAATTTGCTTTAGTATTATTCATTGTGCAATGGTTTGATGTCTAGTATTTGCTCTATACCGTTTACTTGCAACTGCCTCACGTTCCGATATTCTGCGTCGTGGCGTGACAGTTTTGTGGTATCAGAGCCTAGGTTATTCTTAAGTATAGGATGATCTAGGTTGACCAGCCTCGACTAGAGTCAATTATCCTACCTATGTGAGTTGTGGTTAGAGCCAAGGGTAACTAGCTAAAATAAACTCACACACGCACGAATTAAATCTCACATCGGCATCATAACAGTAAGCTATTTTTGTAGGAACTAAGCAATCGAGATGGCTACTGAACGTGCTCAAATGAGGGACATGCAATAGACCATTCAAGAACTGACTCATGCAATCATGCAAGCTACCCAAGGTGGCGAAAATTGTGGCGGTGCAGGCGAGCTGCATCGTAACTTTAGGAGTCTGAACCCACCTAGGTTCAGTGGATCCATGGATCCAGATGAAGCCGAGCACTAGCTGAAGGAAACGGAAAGAATTTTCCGTGTTATGCAATATGTAGCGGGGGATAAGCTGCTACTAGCTACTTTCCAACTGGAGAAGGACGCCCACGCTTGGTGGGAGTCAGTGGAAGCTACTAGGGAGAACAGTCAGTTCACCTGGACCGAATTCAAGGAAGCATTTAACACCAAGTATTTCTCTGAGCGTGTCCAAGAAAGGAAGGCTGTGGAATTTGCTGCTCTTAAACAGAGGAGCCTGACTGTGGCCGAGTAAAACCCAATTCTCAAGATTGGCGTGCTATGCTACACATCTGGTGAACACTGAAAGAATGAAGGCTAAGCGTTTTCTCAACGGCCTTAATCCACAATACATCACCCAACTAGCACCTCTCGACATCCAGACCTATGCCGAGATGGTGAAGAAAGCTCAGCTACTGGAAGATGCTACGAACTTCACTGACCGTATCAAAGGGAAGTTCGTGAAGAAGGAATTGACATCGGGCCAATCATCTGCTAGGCCAAACAATGGCAACAACCTCACAGAGGGTCCTAGCCAAGAAAGGAAACCCAAGGCGATAGTCCCATACACTCCAGCAAAAAGCAACTACAAACACTACGACAAGCCGGGTCACACGGTTGATGAATGCTGGAGGAAGGTCGACGCATGTCTGCGCTGCGGAAGTCGCGAGCACCGCATCCCCGAGTGCTCGCTACTAAAGGAGAATGAGAGGCGCCCTAATGCGCCTAAGAAATAGGGCCGACTGCAAGCCCTGCATGATGAGGAACCTTCTATGGAAGGTGGCGTGGTAGAAGGTACCCTTCAAGTTTTCTCATTATCAGCATTTGTTTTATTTGATACTGGAGCCACTCATTCATTTATATCTTAAAACTTTGCTGATACTGTGAATATTAAACCTATATCCATGGGTTGTGAGTTCTCTATCACAACGCCACTAGGGGAAAAGGAGAAATTGAGCAAATACTTTCCATCTGCCGATGTAATGATCGGAGACCATAACCTAAAAGCCGACCTGGTGTGTATGCCCATGGAAGGCTATGATGTAATTTTGGGAGCCGACTGGTTGTCCACTTATGGGGCAAGTGTCGATTGTAAGAAAGGGAATGTTACCTTTAGTGACTTCCCTAAATTGGCATTCTCCGGGATTAGACATAAGAGACGGATGTCTCTAATCTCCGCCATAAAAGCCCATAACATGATAAGGAAAGGTTGTATTGCTTTCCTAGCAGCCATAGTAGTGGAAAAGAAGGGTTCTAAGATAGAAGACATTCACATAGTTCATGATTACCCCGATGCGTTTCCTGAAGATCTGCCAGGGATTCCACCAGAACGTGATGTCAACTTCGCCATAGAGTTGATCCCTAGAGCTGCCCCGGTATCGCGTCAACCGTATCGGATGTCACCTGCTGAGCTAAAGGAGTTGAAGACGCAACTAATGGAGCTACTAGAAAAGGGGTTCATCAGACCAAGTACTTCCCCATGGGGAGCACCGGTACTGTTCGTTAAGAAGAAGGATGGATCGATGAGGCTTTGCATCGACTATCGACAACTCAATCAACTCACCATCAAGAATAAGTACCCACTGCTCATGGTCGATGAATTGTTCGACTAAATATCTAGAGCTCAATATTTCTCCAAGATCGATCTTCGATCTGGCTATCACCAAATGAGGATCAAGGAGGACGATATTTTCAAGACGGCTTTCAGGAGCAGGTACGGGCACTATGAATTCGTTGTTATGCCTTTTGGGCTAACCAATGCTCCTGCAGCCTTTATGCAACTCATGAACAACATATATCGGCCCTACCTCGACAAGTTCGTGGTCATCTTTATCGACGACATCCTCATATACTCCAAGACCAAGGAAGAGCATGAAGAACACCTGAAGATAGCACTGCAAGTCTTGTGAGACAACAGACTGTATGCAAAGTTTAGCAAGTGTGAATTCTGGCTCGAAGAAGTGTCCTTCTTGGGCCATGTCATCTCCAAGGACGGCATCTCCGTTGATCCTTCCAAAGTCGAAGCTGTACTCAATTGGGAGAGACCAACCAACGTCACCGAAATCAGAAGTTTCCTAGGACTGGCTGGCTACTGCAGGCGGTTCATCAAGGACTTCTCAAAGATCGCCGTTCCTCTCAAACACGGAAGGAGAATCGCTACTCCTAGAGTAAAGAGTGTGAGAAAAGTTTCCAAACTCTCAAAGACTGTCTTACCTCAGCACCTGTTCTCGCTTTGCCAATAGAGGGAGAAGGTTTCTCTGTCTACACCGATGCCTCAGGGATTGGGCTAGGGTGTGTGCTGATGCAAAAGGAGAAAGTCATCTCCTACTCTTCAAGACAACTGAAGACGCATGAAGTCAACTACCCCGTGCATGATCTGGAGTTGGCTGTCGTGGTCTTTGCCTTGAAGATCTGGAGACACTACTTGTATGGAGAGAAATTCACTGTCTACTCAGACCATAAAAGTCTGAAGTATTTATTCTCCCAGAAAGAACTCAACCATGAGACAGAGAAGATGGCTGGAATACTTCAAAGACTTCGACTTCAACATTCAATACCATCCAGGCAAGGGAAACGCCGTGGCTGATGCTCTTAGTAGAAAACCGATGGCATCTATTTCAAGTCTAGTCCTTGGCGAGATGCAACTACTAGAACAATTCGCAAGGTTAGACTTAAATATTGAACATAGAGATGATCGAGTCTTGGTTGCCAATATCAAGATTCAATCTGATCTGCTAGAGGAGATCAAAGCCCAACAAGATAATGATCTGTTCTTAGTTCACATCAAGGAAACTCTAGCCGAAAGGCTGGACTTTGCCATGATTGAGGATGGAAGGCTAGTATTTCAAGGGAGGACATGTGTCCCCGACAATGAAGAACTGAAGGGGAAGCTAATAGATGAAGCTCACAAGACAAAGTACACTATTCATCCTGGAGGTACCAAAATGTATCAAGATATGAAGAGAACGTTGTGGTGGCCGAACATGAAGAGAGAGATAGCTGAACATGCCGCTCACTGCCTTACTTGCCAACAAGTGAAAGCAGAGCATATGCGCCCTGCTGGTGTGCTCAGACCATTAGATATCTCGGAATGGAATGGGAAAGCATTGGCATGGACTTCATCATGGGGTTACCCAAGACTCGTGGTGGACTCGATGCCATATGGGTCATTGTTGATCGGCTAACCAAATCCGCTCACTTCCTTGCTATAAGGAGTAAGTGGTCGATAGAAGCACTAGCTGCCTTATATGTCAAGGAAATTCTAAGACTACATGGAGTACCATCATCCATAGTCTCGGATCGAGATCCGAGATTCACATCTCATTTTTTGAAAGGACTACAAGGCGCACTTGGTACTAAACTCAACTTTAGTACCGCATTCCATCCACAAACTGATGGACAAACTGAAAGAACCAACGAAATTGTTGAAGACATGTTGAGAGCCTGCACTATAGATTTCCAAGGTTATTGGAACGAGCACCTACCTCTAATTGAGTTCGCCTATAACAACAGTTATCAGGCAAGCATTAAAATGACGTCGTTCGAAGCACTCTACGGTAGAAACTACAGATCACCTGCATGCTGGAATGAACAATGGCTAGGCCCAGAGATGGTACAGAATACCATAAGAGACATTCAGGTAATCAGAGACCGGCTCAAGATTGCTCAATCCAGGCAGAAGAGCTACGTCGACAAAAGAAGGCGAGACTTGGAATTTCAAGTTGGTGATCATGTATTCCTAAAGGTGTCACCTACGCGTGGCATCCAAAGATTTGGAGTGAAAGGAAAGCTCAGTCCTAGATTCATTGGTCATTTTGAAGTACTCGAAAGGATTGGTGAGGTTGCATACCGACTAGCATTGCCATCGGATCTAGCATGTGTGCACAATGTGTTCCATGTCTCCATGCTCAGGAAGTATGTCTATGACCCTACCCACATCATTCGCCACGAGAAGCTAGTGTTGAACAAAGATGTGACGTAGGAAGAGAAGCTAGTCAAGATACTGGAACGGAAGGTTCAACAGCTCAGAAATCGTCCCATCCACGTGGTTAAAGTCTTATAGAATAACTGCAGAGTGGAAGAAGCCACATGGGAACCGGAAGGAGTCATCAAACGGAACTGCCCCAATCTTTTCGGTAAGACATTCCTCCCTCATGATCATATGAATTTGGGGACCAAATTCTTTTTAAGAGGGGGAGGATGTAGCAACCTGAATTTTTCGAACAAAGAAATTTTTTTTACATAATATTAAAATTTTAATTTATTAGAAAATTAAATAAAAGAAAATAAATTACATAGAAAATTAATGGAAAGAGAATTAAATAAAACCCATTAAATGAAAACAGGTGATGAGCTTTATTAAATGGACCCATTGAAAATTAGTGGGCCAAAATTGGATTTATAGAAAAGAAAATAATGGGGAAATATCCCAAATTCACAACTTATTTATTAACTAATTAGAAAAGGGGAATTTAATATATTAAATAAGCAAATAGAGTTAGATTTGGAATCCTAAACTTACCATAATTGATTGGCCACGAATTTGGCTCTCTTCCCAACCCAAACAGGAAGTGGAATGCTTAGAAGGAAGGTAGGAAATAGGAAAACTCAGAATTAATTGGAATTAAACTTAAACTAGGAAAGGGAATGAGGAGAAGCTTAAATACTTCTCTTAAACTCTCATGGCCGGCCCTAGCTCGTGCCAAGAGATTGCTGGACCAAGAGGAGAGGCCAAGAGGAGGAGATCTCGTGGGAGAAAGCAGTTCTTAAGCCCTCAACCCGAGTTCTTCAAGTCTTAACCCTAGAAGAGAAAAATGATCAAATGTAGGCATTCTCACGAGCATAAACTATGAAAATTTTTCTGTAGGATGTCTCATCCATCAGGAACAAAAGTCCTTTGATTTCATATTTTTCCATCAAGCAGATCTTTAGTTCTCAATTTTCAAAATTCTATAAACTTCATGACCCCGAACCCTCTTCTTAAATTCATATCTTCATGTACACTCGTCCTCATGCCATGAGATTTTTACTGTAAGGACTGACGGATGTTAGGCTTCGTTTGCCCTTGAAAACCCTAATTTTTTCATCAACCCTACTTCGAGAATTAAATCTTTCATCTCTCCTGTGCATAGATTCATGTTCTTCATGTTTAACTTGGATGGACGATGTTGAAACCATGATTGTCCTCAAATTCCTAATTACTAGGAATACTAGTGCATGTCTGGATTTGTTTGCAACTTGTTTCATGAATTTTCGTTGCTTGTACGATTAGTTCTATATTTTTGAATCCATCTGTGTCAAGAAGGGCAACTCTTGGACCGCAATCCAAGACATTTTTGACCCCCTGTCGGACTCAGGCGCAGGCCCTGTGAACGCGACGGCCCGATAGGCCGCGTTCAGAGGTCTTATCGCGACAGCATCAACCGTCGTGATCTGAACGCGATGGGCACTGCCGTCGCGATCCGTGCGCCTGACCTGACGAATCGTCGCAATCCTTGCAAGACCACGTCGCGATCTGTGAACCCGTTCCGCTGGACCTGTCGCGATCTGTACAAGGTCTTGTCGCATTCTGTCCTGAGCTCGTCGCAACCCTTACTAGGCTGCGTCGCGATCTCAGTTTTTGGCCCGAAAACTAGTCTTTTGCAAGTCTTGTTGTTCCACCATAAACCCCATATCATGTTAACTGTCTTGCACACAGAAAAATGAAGTGTTAAATTATTGAATACATCTTAAGTAATTCAAGTTAATCACATGACCTATCATATTCTATGATTTCTCTTACACATTGCACACAATGTGAAACCATCCAAATATGGCTTAATTGGTATGAACATGTTACATAATTTATCTGGTAATTTATGTAATTAAATTGCCTCATGCTTAATTATACTTGTGTACGTTTTCGTGCGATGTTTTGGAACATCGATCTTGACGCTCCACTGTTCTAGAACTCCTCTAGAACGTCGAACACTTGTTTCTATATACACACTTTCTCGACTTGGACGAACTCTCCGTCGGATATTCCTTCTGCCGGACTAGTGAGTCTTTGTTCAAGGCCTCCGTAAGTCTTCTCTGTCCGTGGATTCCCACATAGTCGACGAGCCGGTTGTACCCTAACACCTATGATACCCTTTAGGGATCAATAAGATCCAAACGGCTATTAGAAGTTCACTCTTATCTTGAATCACGCCGGACCTCTAGACCTGTGCTTAACATGGCCAGTGGTAGAGTCGTGAGTTCCACCTAACTGCCAACACCAAGTGTGCGTGTTGTGCAACTGTTACTATCGCCTGTTTACTCGAAGTGTTACGTACAATGTCCACTAGCTCTCATCTATACTCTACTCGCTCATCTATTCACATTCACTCTACTATCTCGTCTATTCATCTAGTGCTCTCATCTATTTTCTTGGTACTCTATATTGGCCATTGACTGATTGTCTAAAGATAAACAATATAACCAATGCCAGCGCAATGGGGCCCGATCTGGTCCTGGGGAGAGCGCCCGAAAGTGCCATTTACTAAATGATCAGGATGTCGGTATTACATCCACGTGCCATACTATCTAGATTAATCTAATGACAATCAAAAGTGCTATATTCTCTCGTTGTCTGTTGACAACAAAGTGCTATGCTATACTCGTTGTGCTATTGCTATACTTTGTACTATTGTGCTATGGCCATCTTACTATTTGTGCTATAATTGACGTTCGTGCTATATTTGGAAACCTGTGCTATTTCGCTCACGTGCTATCATGTTATCTTTCACTTTACCTGACTCTCTCGCTCTATCATTAATTACTCTGCCTTTAATGCATTAACTATTTAAAACCTGCTTGACTATTGAGATTTAAGTCCTACTGGACGTTATCGCTCACCCTGCGTTATTTGTCGTTGTGTTCTCAGGTGAGACCGAGGATGAACTGTACACTCAAGAGGACGGGAACGACCAGGAGTGACGTCACGAGTACCCTAGCGTTCTAGTACTATGTTAGAGTCTTAGTCAGTCTTTTGCTTTATTTCAATGTAATTGGACTCTATAGATTGACTCTGATATTAGTGGTTGTAGCTAGACATTGGAAAGTTATTAATGAAATGAATTTGCTTTAGTATTATTCATTGTGCAATGGTTTGATGTCTAGTATTTGCTCTATACCGTTTACTTGCAACTGTCTCGCGTTCCGATATTCCGCGTCCGGGCGTGACAGGCAACTTCCTCAATCACAGTAGTGGGGGTGACCTCATCGCCAGACGAACGAGCGACCACCTTTTCCTTGGGTGCCATGGAGAGAAGCTTTTTGTTCAATGCTTCCCACAGGCGGCGCCAAATGTTGCTGCTGGAGCAAGTGGGATCAGCCTGGGCCGAGAGGATGATGACCAAGGGATGGTGGGCAGCTAGCCGACGCGGTGTAAACGAGCTCCGACCTGCAAAAAACCACCGAGGGGCCTCGGTGAGAAAACACTTCGACGCTCAAGTCAGATCGGGTGGTCGGAATAGGGGAGTATCAGTGCTTAGGATAGCGTACCTTTTTTGTGTGGGGTGTCTCTACCTCTTATAGGGACCCAGTGGTCCGAATTATCGGTAGTGGCTGGTGGATGTGTCCACCCCCTCTCCCTTGAATCTCGCCAGGAGGAGTTACGGGCGGCAAGCACGGCTATCGTGACGTGCCCCACAGTCACGACTCACGATCCTAGAGACTTGCCGTTATCAGAACTTCCCCTTATGGGCGCGGGTGACAGTTGGGGTGTGCGTGGCCGCGATTCTCGGACTCTTACTCCCACGATGGCGCAGGTCTGAATGGGGCAAATCCAGCCAAGCATTTCCCAAATGAGAGGATGCAGTTAGACTCGCCCTGATAGCATGCCTGACCACGTGGGTCTCTCCGAGGGCAGCAGGTTATGAGTCGGCCCGGGGAGGGGTGAAATCGATCAGCTGAGGACTTATGAACAACGTCGGATCGTCGACCTACATAGATTGTCGGCATACTCCGCCCGAGACCACTTTAGGTAGTCGCTGGACGGCCGCTATCGGAGATACTCCGACGCCCCGGGACCGTCGCTAGGTCGGCTGGTGACGACCCGTATCAAGATTAACGCTCTTAAGGTCATAAGCATCGAGCTCAAAATTTTGAATCTATTTTATCTAGATTGACTGCGATGAAGATGACAAATCCGATGATAAAAAAACGAGAACATGTTATTTTATACTCATAAATTGTTGAGAGTTAGACACCCGTGGCTACCCACACGCATAAATCCATGCGGCGAAAGTCAACGGGAGGCCTTTCGAATTCCATTTTGTCACGATCACCTGTGCGTCGTTTAACCGGGTCCGAACTCGGATCCGGGTAAGTGGGCACTGAGACTGTGTCCGGTTGATTTCCGCCAGCGGATGAGAAACGGAGGAACCCGAATCGAGCGTCGCCCAGCGCGTGACGACTCAGGCAGCGTTTGCAAAATTGGCTTTCGCCGATTTTAACTTTTTGAAACGCCGCTGCCAGTGACGGAGACCAGCACGGTGGCCGCAAAGCCCGCTTGGTAATTTAGGTGTGCTCTCGAGGGCAAACAGCGTAGCGTGGGGGCATAAATGCCCCGCGGAGGGGGAGGTGGTGGTGGCGCAGCCAGTGGGGTGTGTGTGGCCTGTGGGAACGCAAACAAAGGAGGAGGAGAGGGGAAATCCGCAGCCGAAAAGGGGCGACCAAGGAGGAAAAGAGAGACGCCGAAGGCTAGGAGGAGGATTGCCGTGGAAGGAAAGGATCCCCTCGCCTTGGCCTGTGGAGAAGAAGACGAGAGACGAGGACGACGACGAAGAAGAGGAAGAAGCAGCAGCAAGCAGCCGCCGCCGCCGCTGCTGAAGAAGAAGAAGGAGCTGGAAGATTGGAACAGAGAGAGAGAGAGAGAGAGAGAGAGAGAGAGAGAGAGAGAGAGAGAGAGAGAGAGAGAGAGAGAGAGATCCCTCTACGGAACAGAAGAAGAAGAGTAGGGCAGCACAGAACCGACGAGCGGCGCAGGCCGTCGCCGCAGCTCTGGCCGTCGGAGATCGTTATCCTGTGGAAACTTGCTGAATCTTTTCTTTCCCTCCCTGCCAACCACCTTGTTCGTTCGTCAGTTCGCTCTCAGAGGCGCCTCTTGGTTTTGATCTGTTGTTGTTTTACGCTGTTCTTCTGGGGATTAGAGAAGGGTCTCGGCAGGGGCTGGTCGGCGAATTTATTACGAACAGGTACTGAAAAACCTAGCTCTTGACTTGATTCTCTGTTTTTTGGTTATTTTTCTTCGGGATCTGTCCACATCGGAGGAGCGGGGTGGCGCTGCAAGCCATGAGAGACAGGGCAGGGGTTCTGCTGCTTCGATCGCCATGCCGGATCTCCCAGGTCTTCCTTGCTCGAGGTGGTCTGTCTTCTAATGAGAGGCTTGGGTACTGCCTGCTGGAACCGTATGGTGTGCTGCTAGGGTCCGAACTTAGCAGCAGCGGGCGGTGGAAGGATCTGTTACGGTTCCCGAGGAAGGCTGACAGGGATGTCGCCGATGCTGTGTTGCTGCAGCTAGGGGGGATTTCTAGATCTTTTCTCTTGTTGTGTCTCCAGGTTGCCCTCAAAGATCATCACAGGAGAACGTGCTGTTCAGGAGATTATTTTGGGAAGTATAAAATAGAAGAATCCCTGGTAAATTGAGGCTTTTCGTCGCCATCTAGTCTCGTCTATTTGCCCATGTCATCGATGACCTGACCTGTTCAAGATCGGAGAAGGGAAACCCCCTAACCTTCTGGGCCCTTCTGCACAGATGAACATCCAAGATTGGGAGTCAATGATCTTTGGTTAAATAGCATGCCGTTCGAAGCGTGGATCTGCATTCCTCGTTTTGGTAGAGTAGTTTCTGCATCGTATATGGATGAGACTGCAGGTTGTTCTGTTTTCAGAGGGAAGGCGTCCTCGTGGATATTGCGTCATGCCTATGCCGGATTAATGTGGGGGAACGAAGAATAGGGTTTGCTTGGTTGAACTCTCACAAGTCCGAATCATCTCTTCTCACCGCAAGTTGATCAGATGTATAGTTCTTGGCCCTTTTATGGGGATGTCTAGGTTGATCCAACCCAACATCCTTCTTTATCTTCTGATTTGTAGGTTTCCCGAATCAACTTCTTATTATCCTGTCGTGGAAGTGCAGCACCTTTCTTCTGATCCCTCCTTAGGGAATATGTGTGGAAAGTCATTCGGTTCCTGGATCCTCGGCTTATGGAAAGTGGGTCGGCTTCTGGACCTGATTTGGCCATCCAATTTCCTTCCTTCCTGCAGATCTCTTGAACACCACTCTGCCTGTCCATCCTTTCTCAAAGTTGTTGACTTGAAGACCTGAATAAATCCTATTGGCAGATTTCTGCCGATGGCTTTAGATCTGAGGAAGGCTTATGATATCTTCAGTTGATTTTCAATTTTCTTGCATATTGTCTTCAAGTTGGCAGGACGAGTTGCATGTGATCCATTTTGTGAGCTGCACATGGCTGTTTTTGTATATACTCGGGAATGATCTGGAATTCAAGTGGCGAGACACTGAGCTGAAGAACCCTTGCCTTGTTTTTCCTTGTGGGTATTATCCACATGCTGATGAAAGGGAATCATGCATTTTGTTGCTCCATTTGTCTCATGTGGTCAGAAGAAATTTCTCCTGTATGAGCATTCATTTTATGGTTTCAAATTGCAATATTACTCAACAAAGGAGAACTGCCTATTAGGCTTGTTAACAAATCTGCCTTAAGGTAATGACCTATGGAGATTGGAGAGTAATGCTGGCAGTATGTTATCAGCTTTTTAGGCTTTGCTCCTATGCTTCTTATAGGGCACTGAGATGCTTAACTATCAAATTTGATGTCTTTCTTTTATAGTGATTGACATATTTCTTGTTGTTCGACAGGAGACCTTGATAAGTTCTTTTGCTTCAGGAACATGTTTGATAGGGATCGATTACACACTATGGAGTAGACAATGAGGGATCTTCGTCAATGGTTTGTCAAAAGTTTCTCTTTGACTTTTCCCCCTTTGTTGGATTTATCTTTTTGCATCCTGCAAAACATGATGTGTAGAATTACAGGCTACCATGAAATTATTCAGTCTTAAGATCAGGTCTATTAGAGTAATCTTCTTAGTGACCCATGTATAAATCATTTTAGTAGATCTGGAGTCTGTGTTTATTCAACAATGTCATGCCCTAACATTTATCTTGTCATGGTCTTCCTTTCCATTCAGAATCATTTGTGCAGTTGCACTGGGGTTTCGGCCTCTAAACTGGAGCTTTCAAAGCAGCGGGAAATTTCAAATTCTTGCAAGATTTGTGGTGGCAAACCCCTTGTTGATGGACAAGGAGTTTTGCCCGCAAGCATGTTGAGCAACATAGGGTTGGAGATCCCTGGGGTTATTGATCCTCATTTAAACTGGAGAACAGCTTGTAAGGGTAAACCTAGGGCTGTAAGGCGAGCAAGGACTTCATTTACCAGTACAACAAGACGCACCCTTTTGGAAAAAGCTCCAGAGAAGAATGAAAGTCTCATTAACAAAGAGACAAACAAGTCAACGGAGATGCCAGTCTCTGAATCTGAGAAGGTTTTCTGTTATTACTCTGATGTGTTATAAATAATTTTAATCTGGAAACATATTGGGTGACATTGAATGTGTCTTTTATTTGGTAAGAAAGTATACATCTAACATGTCATGTTATTTTTGCAGCTTGGTGTGACTATTCTTGGGCAGCGTTTTAGTGATACATTTGAAAGTGTTCCCATTAAGAAAAGGAGATTCTTGTTTCGGTCTCCATCACCCCCACCATGCCCTCAGTCGCTGGGAGATGTGTCTGGGCACAGTTCGGTTAGCCGGGTTACATCACATCAGATTAGAACTGCACCAGATTCACATGTAAGGGAAAATCCACTGAAGATTAACAATGCTCACAAAACAGGACTGGACCATAGAAGCATTGACGATGAAAAGTCTAATTTACGTAATCTGGAAGAACAGCTCTGTGATGCTGCAGATTTTTCTGGTATATCTATACTAGCTGCTGCTGCTTGTAATAGTAGTTCTGTGGATGATGCCATGAAAATTGAAAGTTCGTATTCCAAACAATGTTCTTCTAAAGGAGATGGATCATTTGGGAATTCTGAATCACAGTCAGTATCAGAGAACAAAATTAGTGCTGAACAAGCTCCTGATGTTGTGCCTACTTTGGATGATGAAATGGATGCAACTTTGGTTAACACTTTTAAGTTGTCCTGCAAGGAGGAGGATAACACTAAGATGGATAGTTCTAGCTTAGAAGAAGGCTCTTTGAGTTCCCTGTCAACTGTTCTCAACAAAGATAATGGAATTTCACAGGCAGGATCATTACGGGATGGTAGGTTTCACTGGGATCTTAACACTGTAATGGAGTCATGGGACAGTCCTTCTGATGGTGTCGTTGTGGACTCTCAGGCAGTTCCTCCTGAGCCTACTCATCGAGATAAGGTGGAGAAACAAGTACATGTTGAGGGAAGGATTGTGGAAGGTTGTCCTGAATCCGTTGAAAAGATTGTGGATAAGGCGGTAGATCTTGGCAGGCCATTATTATGTAAGGACAAAAGTGAGAACTGGGCAGGGCCTGATTCTCCATGCCATGTCTCTGTTGCAGATCACAACAATGGTTCAGATCAAGAACACTTGCTGGGTTATGCTCCTTTTCAAGTGACACATATTGTTGAACAAACAAATGCTTTGAATGATCAAGGGCCAAGCTTCACCAAGGATGTGGGGGATTCCCTAGTTGGCAGTGCTGCAGATACTGTGAGGAACTCACTTTCAGCAAACAATTATCCTTCTGAGGAACGTGGGATTCGCACAAATAGTTTAGCTGTTGAGTCTGCAGGTGAAACTGAAATGAGAGCAGATTTGCATCTGAATGAAAGGGCTAGCACTGAGAACTTAATGTGTATAGCTGAATCAAATTCTGCTGTGGACAAAACATCCAATGAAATAGTCCTCAGTGAGAAAGCTTTTGTAGGATCTAAAGTTGATCTTGACAAGCATTCAGATGATTGTGTTTCAGCTGATGTTAACATTGGCAGACCTGTGCAAGCAGAAGAGGCAGTGTTTGAGCATCCTGACGAAGATACAGGAAAACTTGAAGATTGTTCTGTTGAGCCTGTTGGAAAGCAAGTTTCTGATGTTCCAGTTGATGCAGATTTGTGCAAGGTGGCTCCTGATGATGACTCATGTGGTAACATTGGACTAATTGTGCCCTCATGTGAGGAGAAATCTGGTATCATATGTCAATCCACAGAAGCTGGTAATGGCACTTGCTTGTCTGAATCAATTGCTTTAATATCACATTGTTTGTCTAATCATAAAGAAAATTCAGGTGGTTGCATGACTGAGGTTGAAAGGGTAAATTCAGAAAAAGCCACATTGCGAGGCAGGCAGAATCCTTTAACTGATCAAGATGGAGGTGATATGGTATTGGATCAGCATATTCATGAGTCAAATGATATAATGCCATCAAATGTGATTGATGGATGTCCCAGTAACAAGGACATAGACTATAAGGGCAATGTTATAGATAGTCCTGTGGAGAATGCTCTGGATGACCACTTTGATTGTGACTATTATTCAGATGCTTCTCAGAATGAACAGGCAAGTGGGATGGAAAAGATTGAGCAGCAAGGAGATGATGAATCTCAGTATGAGGATGGGGAATTTAGAGAGTCATTTGTACGGAGCTGGGAAATGGATGGATGTGATGATGGTGAAGCTGAACATGTGGACTATGGGTCTGACAATAGAGAAGTTGATGGTTTTGAAACTGCTTCTGATTATCTGACTTCTAATATTCCTTCTCACAGTGGCAATTCTCAAATATCCCAATGCAAGAATGAGGGACCACTGGAAGACACTTATGGTAAACAAGATAACAATTCAGATGGAGTAAGGGCCGAATCCCTGGATTTCTCACCATCAGTTGCAAATATTTCTGATCTGGGAAATACTAATGAAAGATTAGGTGGTTTCACGAAGAAGGGCCCAAGTGTATCAAATTCCAGAAGAAAAGATATTAGCAAGAAATGGGAGAACAGCACAAAGGATTCAACGGAATGTGGCATGCTTGTAGACAAGTTGGTAGAAGACATGGATATTGCAGCACAAGGTGATGGGATGAGAGAACAAAGCAGGTCAGCAAATCTGAGAATGAAATCATCTGGATGGGATCGGTTGCCTGGAAGTCATAAAAGCTCTGGAGATACTGTTGCCGACCCTGGGGTTGACACTTCTGGGGTGAAATGTGATAATGTTCCAGAAAAGTTGAAGACTGTTGGATCAACAGTAAGAAGAGAGTCGTCATCACGGGTTGGTAGGCCCAAATCTCCTGATATCATGCATGGGAAAGATAGAGCTTTTTTTCGGGGCACCAGGTAATATTTAACAAAACTTTGCAGTTCTATGTCTCATGAGTTAATGTATGTTATCTGTTAGTCATTATATATATATTTTTTCTCATTTTGTCCAGGAACCATGATCACTCTGATGATATGCATCATGATGTTAAAAGGAATATTGAATTCAGTAGATCTGTCAGGAGGGATGAGCCATCTGTGCTTGCCCGCTGCAGAGGTAGAGGTGACCGTTGGATGGAGTCTTCCAGCCACCAGGGTCCAAGTCGTCATGATTCTCCTGGCTACTATGGCCGTGCTAGTTTTGCACATCCTAGCTCAAAAAATGCTGCCACAGTTTCTATTGCAAAGGTGGAGAGCAATGGTTTTGTTGTTGCACCTGATGGAACTGTGCTGCAGGCAAGTGGCATAGGACATTCTGGCCATCTTCCTCGACGATCGACAAATTCCTCACCAAATGCCAGGCGCACTCCTAGGCGAAGGGCCTCACCTATTAAAAGAGAAGAAACATTGTCATTCAACGACAGTCGGTTAGATCTTGGACCCCGAAGAGATTTGAGTCCTGGCCGACCCATCACTGTTGGTCACGGCAGACCCAGTAGATATGGACCCAAAATTGTCAGTGAAGGGGATGTTGAGAGGTACCATGGGTTTACACCTAATGACAGCATTGGATCTTCTATGCCAGTGCACCATTCATTTTCAAGACAAGATCGAAGTTTCTCTCCTCAAACAAGACCTGTGCAAGTATCTAGGTCTCATACAAGATCTCGTTCACAATCCAGGAACCAGTCCCCACAAGGCTGGACATCTCCTAGGAGAAGCAATCTAATGAACAATGGTTTAAGGCGACGGACAAGAAGCCCACCAGATTTCAGATCTGAAGCTAGAGTTGGTAGAGTGAGGTCCCCTCATGGACGATCTGGTTTTGCAGAAAATATAACCAGTTTTGCCCAGTCACCAAGAAATCGTGCTTCTCCTCCACATGCCTCTAGATGGATTGAGAGGAAAGATTTAATAGAACATTTCACGGGCAATGACTATAGGAGATTTTCAGGTAGAAGCCCCCCTAAGAGGCTGTTCTCTCGAAGTCATAGGTTCAATCCAGTGGACTCATCGGGAAGATTGAAACCAGATGAGTTTTATCGGCCCATACATTCTGGCAGATTTACTGAATTCAGTGTGGGTAGGGCACCCAGGCAGGATGATGGTAATGATGATAGGAGACACGTGGACCGATTTGAAATGCCTCCTTCTGCAAGGCAGTATGATATTCTAGGTGATGTAAAGCAGTTAAGGTATGAAACAGAAGAAGGCTTTAGGTTACATAAGGACTGCACCAAAAATACACCTGATTTCCCTAAGCAAGGGAGTCCAAGGAGTTTTGACAGGGGTGTGGCGAACCAGCTTAATAATTCACCTCCAAGAAGTAAAGAAGAAATGAGCCAATTTCGCTATGGCAGGGATGGAAAGCATAAGGCAAGCTACAAGGCATTTGAATGTGATGATGATGGGACTTCACGAAGGAGACGGCATTAATGACTAGATTATGATGGGATCTGATTTTGTCACATTCATGAGATACAAAAGAGATGCTGATCCAATTTTTTCCTCCTCCTTGTAGGAAGGGGGTTCAATGTTCTTTAACAACTTTGTAAAAAGGAAATAGTCATTACCGGGAAGTGGGAAGTTTTGTGTCAGTTTTTAGTATCCATGTTCCTTTATATTTTTTTTTCTTTTATTTTGATTATCTGTGCCCATTTTTAAGTGGGATGAATTCTCTATGAAGCCCATCGATAACATGTTAATTAAGGGTCAATGAGCCTTGAACTTATTATGTACTTGTTCTCACTTCATTTCATTGTTGGCAGCTTCCCCTTCTGTAATTTATGAGATTGAATTTTCTAAGATCCTTTACAGCTGACTCAATGATGCATCTTATTCACAGTCAATGCAGTCTGTCCATTGGGCAAGTAATATGAGCTATAGACTCTTTATTCGGCCAATCTATCATCTTATACTAGATACAGCAATGTCATTCTCCAAATAATAGAGATGATTATTCCCAAACTATTTGACTGGGCACTGCTGGTTGAATGCATCATTCATCCTAGCTACATACATAACGTTTTTGTAGTATGGACTAAGGGTTGTTGTTTTAATGTCTCATCCAAGATATATCATTCTTCTCCAAATAAATGGAAAAATGTGATTCTTGCTAAGAATATGTGACAGTTCTTCTTTCTGACTAGGGATTGGTTTTGAGAGCAATAATCTACTGCTCAGGGCCTCAAGCAAATGCTTTGAATTACAAACTTTAGATGCAGTGGTGTTTGGCATGCGGACTGGTGAAGGTATTTTACTGTAACCTGTGTTTTCTTTGAAAGCATCTTTTTATTCAAGTTAGTTTCAATATAAATTATCATGTTCTCATAAATGTGCTCCTTTTGGAAAGTTTTATCTGATTCCATCAAAGGTATGGTAATTTTTCAGAAGAAATTTTGAGTTGTGTTCATGAATGACAAGTTGATTTCTGTGTTTTTCCAGTTCTTTAAAGTGCCGTGGTTTTTCTGGTGTCATATTGCATGGCGAAAATTTTGTGCTTCAAAGCATAATGGTAACTCATATTTGGTGCTCTATCATATGAAAGATAACAATTGGGAAGTGCTGATGATTTTAGGAGTAATCATTTGAGCCTCTCGTGTCAATCAGTGTAATTTCTGGTGATGTATAACAGACATGGGGAAATTAATGAGAGTTGCAGCAATGTCAAGCTGTCCTGCGATGTCCTGCAATGTCCTGTAGAGGGAATTAAAAGAGGAGACAGTTTCATCTATTTTACCTGAGGGGTACTAAAAGGGGAGCCTGATTAGAAAATGGTTTGGAAGGTTTTAAAAGGTAAAGAAAAATCAGAAAAAAAGGAAAGATCTGGACATCTATAAACATTTTTAGATATAAGAAGTAACATTCATATGGTACATTGAGAAACGTTAATCACAAGAAATTGTAGGGTAAAGTTAAAGTTTGATTCCCAATCTGATTGCTAACTTGCATATCTAAATAGGATTTCATAATAATTCTTACAATAGTTAACTCTTTTATACCATATTGGATTCCATACGGATGATGTGGCATGTGTAAGGAATAAGTTAAATTATCTCAAACTTAGTTTTTAAATAAAAAAGGTCAATTGATCATTGCCTATGACCAAGGTTCAAAATCTCGGGGATCGGGATCGGATCGGTCGGCCCAAAACCGATCCGACCCGGCGATCCCGGCCCGGCTCGGCCGATCCGGGCCGAGCCCGACCGGGTCTGGCCAAGCAAAAGGGGGTGGATCGCCCCCCTTAAAAAAATTGAAAAAAAATTAGAAAAAATATGAAAAATAGGAAATATATGAACATTGTATTTATGAACTGAAATACATAAAAAAATGTATTTATTGGAATCGTACATTATATTGTGTGGACATAAGGTTTACATAATCTGTCCAAGACATATAATGTTGGTAATATGCCTCATATTGAGTCAAATATTGACTATAGGCATCCGTGTTCGCATATATGATAGTGATTGGTGTGTAGCCCGGTATTTCAGGCACTTGATATGAGCCATATGACTCATATGAGTCATGTGAATGTGAATCGGACTCAGTGGATTGTGCATATGCTCCACCTCCGGTGTAATATGATGCATCCGGGTATTGAGGATATCCCAAGTAGCCTCCCTGCCCTTGGTAATATCCTTCAGTGGAAGCATAAGATGATGTATCTGACGCTTGCTCCATGGTCTCAAACTCCATCCGTAGCTTTTCTTGACGCTCCCACTCCTCTTGCATCTTCTTCTTCTTCATTAACCAATTCCGTCTATGCGGAATGAAGTTGGGATTGTATCCCGAATCTTCGGATGCTCCTTGCCCTTGCCCTTGCCCTTGCCCTTGCAATTGAGATGCCACTTTCTTCCCCTTTCGTGCATATTTTTGACTTGAGGTTTGTGCTTCCCTCCCTTCCCTACTCCCATGATGTTGATCTTGAGTAGCATGGGTGAAGTCTTCCTCTCCGGTGAATACAATAGGGTCGGGTGGCGGTGCCGGTGGCGGTACACTGCTGACAACTAGGACATCTCCTCCATGATCGGATCCCTCACTAGGAGTACTTGTCTTCGATGTCGAGTCATTAGAAGTTTGGTATTGAACATTATCGCTTGGCTCCGGTGTTTCATCATCTATATCTTCCTCGATCGTGTCCAAGTCTGCAATGCTAATGCCATGTTTCGTGCTCCTTCCTCTTGCACCCACTGTCTTCTTTTGGCGTTTAGGGGCTGGGGGAGTTTCGAACTCCGGAAGCAAAGGCACATCATCAAGCTCACCTAAATGAGACATAAACATGTTAAAATGAGAAATAAATAATTTATAAATGATGCATGTACATTGTAAATGTCATTTACCTTCAGCCCATGCACGATCATGCGGGTCGAACTCTGGTTGAACCGAAGTGCTTGCATTTACCCATGCATGTAGTGGATGTTCCTCCTCAAAAACTTCTTCTATATCTATTGTCTCCGATGGAGTTGCTTCAGCTTGTTGTTGCCCCGAGGATCTATATCTCTCTCTATCTTGAACTTGCTTGATTAATTGGAGGTTTTTAAGCTTCAATCTCATGTTGTAGTGGCAAAATACCAACTTCTCAAGACGTGCAGACTTCAACCGGTTTCTTTGTTTTGTGTGGATCAAGCCAAATGTGCTCCAGTTTCTCTCACACCCTGTGGCAGACGTTGTTTGGCTTAAAACCCGAATAGCTACATAGGCCAAGTCTTCATATCCATAAGTTCTTCCATGATCCAACCACCAATCCGCTGTAAATGAAGCATGTATAATGTGTTAGAAAATAGAACCAACTCATTGTACATGCAAATAAATATGATGAGTAACTTCTAACCTGGACTCAAAATCTGAGCAGCTCGTTGTGCCGTGCTAGTACCAAAGTGGTAGAGTTGAAGTCTATAATCATGCATTTGTTTGCATGCTATGATTGCCCTATCCTCATTGTCTAGCATCCGTTTGATTACATTTTTGGCCCCAATCAACACTTCGGAGGAATTGTCATAGTTCTCCCTCCTCCCATCAGTCCTATACATGTATTGGGGGTTGAAGAAATGCCCTACATGTAGAAGATAAATGTTAAAACATGAGTTGCAAATAATATGTAATCACAATTCACAATAGTTGAAGTGTTATGCTTACCTGCAGCATGAAGATCATGATGCAATGTGTGCTCCCATCGCCGATCTACGATTTCCCACCACTTGGCATACGTTGTTTTGTTGTTCATTTGGATAAGCTCCTTTGCTCGATCCATAGCCTCGTACAAGTAACCCATCTCGGATCTCCTCTCCCCATCTACCGCCCTTAACACTCGAACAAGCGGTTCTACTACATTCAACACATTTTGGACCCCCTTCCAAAATGGCTTTGATTGGATAATGTCGGTCACCTTCTTTCCATTCTCCCTCACCCGTGTAGGAGCATGTCGGGACATATAGTTTTCCCACTCTTCCGATGCTACCATCCTAATAAGGTTGCTACGTTGCCCATTTATGCTATCCAATGCAATATATTGGGATGCAAACCTTGTAGGTGCTGGCCGAAGCAACTCCCGTCCATGTGTATGCGTCCTCATGATGTCCAATATGTTGTTGTGGTTGTAGATGAAAGTGGTTACGAACCTTGCATTGTTGACCACATTTTCCACCATTGGATCTTCACAAATGTCTTCTAGCATTAAGTCAATGCAGTGCGCGGAGCAAGGAACCCAATATAAGTGTTCCCTTTTCTCCATTAGTTTTTGGCCCGCCAACTTGAAAGCCGCTGCATTGTCGGTTACCACTTGGACAATTCTTTTCTCTCCAATCTCCTGCACCATCTCATCCATCAACTGAAATAGGTAGTCCGCATTCTTCACCTTGCCAGAAGCGTCTACCGACTTCCAAAAAACAGTCCCTGCTTTGCAGTAGATTAAGAAGTTTATCATACTTCTTCGTGTAATGCCTGCACAATTCCATATGAAAAATTAAAACCTATGTCTTATTAATGAATAAGTGAATAACAGTTAACTAGCCAAACACTTGTACATACCTGTCCATCCATCGCACATTAACGTGCAACCATATTCATCCCATATTCGTTCAAATGTGGAAACATATGCCTTCATATCTTCAACCTCCATATCCAAGTATTTGTTGTAGATTTCATATGAAGTAGGGCCTTCCACCCCTTTGCCCACTTCACCAATAGTCTCTATCATGGACTCATAATATGGTCCTTTTGCTGCATTAGCCGGTATGCTGTTGAAGAAGAACCATCTTGACGTCGCTCTCCCTATCTTCTCCTTGCATATTTTCAAATTCTTGAATGCTGCAGAAATGGATGGTTGCTTCTCCCTTCGCCTGGTGAGAAATGGGTCTATTGGTCCCACTCTAGGATCTCCGTCTCTAGGGATATCCACTGGAACCTCAGGTATATTTGAACTCATTCCAGCACTTGAACTCCCTTGTCCGCTACCCCCATGGCCACTACCTTGACCTACGTGACGACCGGTACGTCGGAGATAGTCCTCTTCCGCATTAGACCTTCGACTTGCTTCCGATGCCCGACGAAATTGTTCTATAATATGAGATAGAAATAGAATGAGGGTCGGAGGGTGCTTAAAGCCTTAAACTAAAATAAATGTTTCAAAAGTAAGTTAACTAATTACTAACCTTCTTCATCTTGATCAAGATCAAAGAATTGTCTCCCTCTTGGTAAATCTACGGACCTTCGAGGAGGGGCAGATAAATCTTCCCGGATTTGTTGCCGTCTTCTACTAGTGTTTGCTTTGGATGTCTCTTTCTCCTTCATATATTGGCAAAATTGCATTCGAACTTCAGCAGGAACTCTCGAGCATGGTGCCACCTCACCTTTAATTCCCGCTAGATGTTGTTTCAAACGAAATATGCCGCCCGATAAGACCCGGTCACAATATTTACATTGGACCTTCCTTCGAGCCATGTCCACAACGATACCATGAGCCCAAGCGGGATCGGTGCTAGGAGGGTTGCTTGAAGAATGGGGAGCCGGAGCAGCACCACCTTCGGCGGCCATCACTTACAACACAAAAAAAGAAGTTAAATAATAATAAAACAGAAAATAAATAATTTTTTTTTGCGGATGAGAGAGAGGGAGATGAATCGCAGCCAAGAGTTCGGGCCAAGAGTGTGTGTGAGAGAGCCCGAATAGTCGAACAAGAATCCCAAGAGTGTGAAAGATGAGATCGCCTCCCAAATAGTGCAAAATAGTGCCCGAGAGAGAGAGAGAATGCCCAAAATATTGAGAGGAGGGGAGGAGAACTCAAAACTTGAGTTTAGAACATATTGGGGGCCTTTGGGGGGTTTATATAGACCCCCAAGGCCTCCAAAGGCTCCAAAGAGCCGTTTCTGGCCGTTGGGGAACAGTCCCCAACGGCTAGAAAACGGCTAGTTCTGAACTAGCCGTTGGGCCGCGGATCGCCCCGGTCCGGGCCGATCCGCGGCGGACCGGCCCGGGCTCGGCGATCCCGCCGAGCCCAGCCGAGCCCGACCGATCCGAGCGCAGGGGACCGGACAGGTTACCCCGGCTCGGATCGGAGGGGCCAAAACCGAGCCAACTCGGGCGATCCGATCCCGAGTTGGCCGAGTTTTGATTCCCTGCCTATGACATCCTCAGTGACAGACGTTCTAGACATGTTAGATGCCAGCGGCCTAGGCGAGGGCAGGGAGTCCTGTACCCATGCCACACTACTGGTTCCCGGCAGAGCTGAGGGGCCCTTCTTGACACTTGATGATGTGGGCCTACTATTCATAGTCCAGGTGGTGACTGTGAAAGCCTAATGGAGATGGTGTCATGTAGAGGGGAGTTGACCAAGCTCGGTGGCTTCTCACATTTGACACGATTTTTGGGGCGCCATAGCATGGAACAAAGCTTCTTAACTATAATGAGATTTTGTTCTCGGACAATAGGGAGATGTCCCATGTAGCAGATGAAACAAGTTCCATGCGAGGTGTACTGCAAAAGTGACACTCGCTCCACCTCTCTCTCTCATTATAAAGACATATTTTAAAGGCTAGTTTGTTCTTGATGATGTAGCATCATGGAAAGAAGCTTCACAAATATCTAATGGAAACGCCCTTTGGCACCCAGCCCCGTGGCCAAACTGGCACCCCACCTCTCTCTCTCCTCTAACTGTCAAAGCTAGCATCTATGTGACAGAGAGGTGCACGTCTTTATGAGGGAGAGTGAGAAAGAGAGAGAAGGTGTGTAGGGATGGGGAGGGGGCACTAGAAGAAGGGGGGGGGGTTGTCTTCCCCTCTTGTGCCATGTGTCTGAATGTGAGAGAGAGGTGGGGAGGGTGTGCTAGAAGGGGGGCCTTCCCTTCTGGTGCCATGCCTCCGAGTGTGTGAGAGACGGGGAGAGAGGTGTGGAGAGAGAGAGAGAGAGAGAGAGAGAGAGAGAGAGAGAGAGAGAGAGAGAGAGAGAGAGAGAGAGAGGATGGTGGTTAGGATTTTAAGTGAAACGTAAGTTAGTCTTTTTGGGCCCTTAACTCATCCATAGTTGGATACAACTCATATAACCTAACACAGGACTATATATGATGCAGTACATTCAAACATAGGGTATATTTGGTGAGATCAAGATTTGAAGGGTATATGCATTATTTTGATGTATTTTCAAGGGTATATATGTACTTAATCCAAAAATATTTATAATGCAAATCAATCTAGTTGTCTTTAAAAAGAGACTTAAATACTTTAAAAGGTAAAAAATATCTCTCTTCCAGCCTTCTCTCTCTCTCTCTCTCTCTCTCTCTCATGCAAATCCAAATTACCTCCCGCTTGTCCCTCATGTGAGGAAGTTAAAAAAAAAGGGCGTACCCAGTGCACGAGGCTCCCGCCAGCGCAAGGTTTGGGGAGGGACGATGTACGCAGCCTTACCCCGATAAATCGAGAGGCTATTTCCGGAATCAAACTTGTGACCTCCAGGTCACGTAGGGGCAACTTTACCATTGCTCCCAGGTCCACCCTTTCCCCATGTGAGAATGAAAAATCAAAATCTCTCCCCGCCATTTTCAGCCTCGTGCAAAATCCAAAAGCCCTCACCCCTCCCTGCCTCTTTTCACCTTTCCCATTTGTGTCCACTCTCTACATCCACTGTCCTTAGCACTGCCATAATTGCCCCTTCACCTCCAACGTAGTCCCCAAACGCCAAACGGTCTGATGAAGGGTCGCGTTCGACGGTAAGCCACCCACTTTGGGTGTGCTTCCAATGATGGATGTAGGGTTGAGGTGGCTGTGTAGCATGTAGCATTGGGTGCGACCAGGAGAGAGCGACGGCGGGCAACAAGGGGAGGCGGCCATGCGGTGCTGGGTGATCGGTTCTTGAAGAGGCAACTAGGTGAGATAGTTAGGTTTTTATATTTTATAGTATAAAAATAAAATATATATTATCAGAAAAGGAAATGAAAAAATGGATGCAGAAACAACTATTTCTGTTTGTGTCTGATTTTGATAATTCCTTGTTACCAGGTTTCCGGACCCTATAAGAATTGCAGAAGTGGTTGGTTAATCGGATTTTTGGTATCTGTTGGCAGCCTTGCTATGTTCCCTTCACCTCCATTTAGTTTTTCCACAAGTTTGACTAGCAAGCTTTCCACATATTGACATTTGAGTTTTCTGATTTGTTTGTCAGAGTAATCTAAAATACCCACATTATATACATAGTTGTCGAGATGCCCGCCTAGGCACTCAAACAAGGGGCCCCAAAAGGAACCTCAAGGTGGCACCTAGGTGGCCTAGGTGCCTTTGGGCCACCTAGACCCAATAATCCCTTCATGAATTGCCCGATTCAAGGGACCTGATATTACCTTTGTAGTTTGACTTGTATTTGTTAACTAGAGGATAATAATTAATGATTTGATGTGATGTTTTGGAGTTTAATATTTGATATTTATGCCAAAGTAATATTGGCGAATATTATAAGAACAACTTTACAAACTATGAGGTTAATAACTTTACATTTAATATTTAATTTATATATGATTTTTTTCCTCTTTAAATTTCTTGTTATGTTATTCTAAAGCCAAGTTATGCTTTTTCAATTGGATTTTTATGATCATTATGTATGTTTAGAGGAACAAATTTCTTATCAGGGAGATACTTGAAACTCACCACATTGGGTGAGCTAGGTGCCCAAGGACCACCGTGGGCGTATGTTTTCCATGACCTCATTGCTGGGTCATAGATAGGGTCATGTTTTCACAGTTACTCCCATCCTAAATCTATGACATTGTTGCTCCCCTACCCTTCCAATGTGCCCCAGGTTCTATGCATCTCCATATGCCAACCGGGCTAGGCCATCTCAGAGAGCTTGCTACTCCATCAACATATCAGAATGTCTGCATGTCACTAAGGTCTTGCCATGCATGCAGTGACTCGATGGTGGAACTCTTTTCTTCCCTGTGCAACATTGTGTATCCTGTTCTTTTAGTATGCCTAAGACGCAATGCAGTAGGCAGTGTCATCTTGTTCCATTTGAATTGCAAGTCATTATTGACTAGTGTGTGCAACATTATTGAGACCCCAAGTTCTCTCGTGTGCTCTATTTTGGTTCACTAAAATTGGAACAACACCCTACCTTGTGGCGGTTTGTAACTGACACAGATCCACCCTGCAGATTTTTTTTATAAATAAACTGTCATTGTGGGGGTGTTGCGCATTTTATTATTTAATGATGGAAATCAAGGTTTGCCATATCGGATCTCGGCTTCGTCTCGGAAGGGTCAAAGAGAAGAGATCTCGAAGAGATCTCGGAGAGATCTCAGTAAGATCTCAGGAGATCAGGATGACATAAAAGTGTGGATCACATAGGTTCACATAGATAATTCCTTAAGGAACATAGATAGTCGCATACATTCTCAAGTGACAAGTTTCAACCATGGATGACATAGGTTCACATATATCATACAACAAGAGTGTGAGAATTGGGATTTAAGATGTGCATTTTCATTTCTCTCTCCGTAGGATTTTACTTTAAGCATAAAAATATTTAATTCATGACATGGAAACCTATGGCAAAATATCTTATTTATCTGAATATCACAGTGGACCATGACTAAGACTTAGTTGCTGTCAGTAGGAGAGTGGCTCATTGGAGAAGTCATATGCACATTTGACTTTTTTCACCGGACTTTCGATTTTTAGTATTTTATTAAGTTTATTTGAATTATAAAAATTTTAAATAGGTCAAATTATGAGGATTAGAAAGATGCTATTTTGATGGAATGATCAAAATTACGATTTTCTTATTAGATGAGAGAGTTGACTTTTTATTGGTAAGAGATGATTTTTTTGATATTTTTAGTAGATTCAAATGGGGTGTACTTCCTTATTTACATGTAATATCTTAAGCAAGGTTCGACACATTGGGGAATTGGGGCAAATCAGGTTTTTCTTGATTCGATCCGATTCGGCTGAATCGGACCGATTCGATCCGATCCGGCAAACCGTGATCTTAAGTAAATGAAAGTCAGGTAAATAAGGGGATCCTGACAACCTTGCCTGAAGAGGATCCCGACAACCTTGCTTGACAAGGATCCTGACCCTGACTACTATCTCGGCCTTCTCGTTTCTCAGGAAGGGGCCGAAACCGAGATTCTCGTGAGATTGCTTACCATGATGGGAATTAATTCCCTCCCGTTCGCGTGGCGGGTCTAGTGCGGAAGGGAGGGCTGTGGATGGCCGCCCGTCCGCCCTGGACCCGCCTCGAGGACGGGCGGTAAGTGCTTCTCTTTAATGATTACCATGCTTGGAACTTGAGGATAGGACACATTAGTTGCTATACATATTGGATTATCATTGACATGGTGGCGAGCTATGTAGTTGCATTTGTATTCTGTCCTGCATCATACTAAGCTTTTAATGAATACAAAGCCTACCTGGAAGCTGACCAGTTACCCAGCAACCTTTTTCTGAGTGGGTCCATACATTTGTGGTTTTTCTCTACTCTGACCTGTATAACTTACTTCCTCATACCCAAGACCCTCCAAGACTCTTTGCTGACACTCCTTGAAATCAGATGATCAGCACCCGCCATTTACTTACGAGAACATCAGTGCCAATCTTTTTCTTGAATAAGATGCACACAAATATTTGGATTTTTTTGGTGGTTGAGGGCTGTGGGATTTCACCTTCCTGATTTATGTTTCAAACACCTGATATTTTCTTGAACTAAGTTTTGAGGAGGCCTCATTGAAAGCCGTCCCGCTATGCTTCCATATTCTCTTGTTGTCTTCATAAGCTGGTGGAGACCTCATCATATTCCTTTGTACTTTTGTAATTGGGGCAGCTCATTTCCATTGGTAACATAATTTTAGGTTGTCATGTCGTGGGGGGTGGGAGTTCAATAATTGCTTCATGGACATAAAGGTAGGCCCGGTACTAACCAGAGTTCACTTGGGTTTTTGACCTCACAGGCTTTGGCAGGCTGAAGGGTAGGGCCTACTGTTCGAGAGAGTTTGGTATGCTCATGACTTGGGCTTGATCCTGGGTAGGTGGGTTTACTCTTGGTGTTCTGAAAATAATTTCGGTACACCATAGAGTATCTATTCTTAGCAAAAGAACAAGTCCATAAACTTTGGCTTGAAGAGTCTCCAACCCGAATTTCATGTGGAAATTTATCTTCTTTCAGTGTCCACCTGAATTTGAATACTCTAGCTGCCCATTTGTCTGCCATACCCAGATTGGATATGTGTAACACATCGAATTTGAGCTGCAACTATAATGTTTGCACATGAAAAATTGCCTAAAAATTAGTCTTCAGATGAGATTTTCTCATACCCTTTTTCCAAGTAGAGCCCAGTTGATAAATTGCAGATTTTAAACTCCTGATCTTCCAGCTTCTCTACTAGCGTACACTGGACTGTCTGATTAAAGAAATATGTCTAGCACTAGAGGAATATGTTGCACCCTGTGGGAGCTTCCTTCTATTTTTTTCAAAAATTTTCAACAATTTGCTTGGAGTCAGAAAAATGGAGAGGAATGGTTAAGAGAACTGTGATTCTTCCTCCCAAGGATAGCATCTGTCTCTTCGGAATTGGCATTTTCTGCCGGAATATTGGTTAAAGGTCCTAAGGAAGTTCCAATCAGCTCTCGTAAGTGCTGAGACTAACCCAGGTATTTTATATTTCTCTCTCAATGGACAATCCAAGTTCAGTGTGCCTTGACAACTTAACCCTGGAGGGATTAACCCCAATAAGGTAGCTCCTACCAAATTGATCTTGAAACCTGTTGACTCCTAATAAACATATCTATGAGTTCCATCAAGGATTGGCTTTCTCCATGACTTTGAGATTAGAGATTGAAGTATGCTATCCATGGAAAGAGTTTAGGCGATCAGGTGTCTTCTTGTCATATAACCTTAGAACTTTTGATAAACCAATGGCTTTACCATTAACTGTAGTGGGAGGGTGGCACAGAGAGTGCAAATGCTGGCGAAAAGATGCAGTCTGTGGCTTCTCATATATGAGACAATTAGTGGGGATGATGCCTTCTCAAATCCAGTTTGCAAGCAACTAGTTTCCCTTTTTTTTTAGCATCATGAAGTGGATTCACAAAAAATCAGACAACCATTTTTTGTTTTCCTCTGTTTGGGAAATGCAGCCTGGTTTATTTTATCAGCTTTTTGACACTATTGAGCCTGCGGATCTTACAAGTTTGTAATTGATCCATTTAGCAGCTTCCTTTTTAGGGATAAAAATGTATTGTTTAACCATCATCCTATTTCCTGAATGTCCTATGAAGCATCATTCTGAAATTTTTTAGGAAATAGTTGCAGGAAAAATGTTAATTTCAGGTGATTTTTCACCTTTTTGTACCAAATATTCCTTGATTGCATGAACACTAAGAACCGACAATGATTTTTTTTGCTTTTGTACCAAATATTCCATGATTGCATGAACATTTAGAGCTTTAATTTGGGATTGTTTCTTGAAAGGTGACAAAAAGGCTCATGGAGTCTTACGGGCTGGCTGCATCAATTATCCTTGTCATTGTCAGTGATGCCCTCATGGTCGTTAATGCCATAATTGGCAAAACATCATCTTTTTGGGAGTGTAGTACTGTCATTGAAGATTGTAGGGGCCTGTTGAGATTATGTCCATCCATTAAGGTCATCTTTGCCCCTAAAACTGTTACTCAGCCAGCCCACCTAATGGCTAAGCACGCCCTTGCTGGCAGTCTTGATGGGGAATGGCCACTTCTCTCCATTCCCTTGCATGTTTTAGAGGCATGTAATCTTGTCTGTAAACTCTACTGATTAATTAATGAAGCACTTCAAAAAAAAAAGGCAAAAGGCCCCATTTCATTAACAATAGAGAAGAGAGAAGAGGGATTGCATCACATCACAAAGAAGGGGGAATGAAGGAAATGAAGGGAAAATAAAGTGGGGGTGGAGGGGGGGATCTTCTATCAACATGGTAAAGTGAATCCCTCATACCCATAAAATTCCACTTCTGAAGTTACATAAAACCACTGAGAATATGCACTATCTTTCATTCTTCAAATTGGGAAACAACCAATTCTTTTTAGACAAGTTGGACTAGAATCCATCATCAAAGCACACTCTGACAACAGATTTTGAAGATTGCGTTCTTCTTCCAAGCCCTCAGTAGCCGGTTCAAGAGCTACTTATATTTGTTATGAGTTTCTGTTGGCAAAAATTGACATTTGCAAGGCCATCTAGAGGCAACATACATTTGTCCATGGGCTCTTTGATGTTCTAATTACGGATGTGATTTCTTTTTTTTTTATCTAATCCATTTTATTCAGTTACATGGGCTATTTGTTCTGTAGCTGAGTTCGTCTTTTGGGTTCATATATCGTACACCTGTTTAGTGATATTTTATTGCACTGATCACACTGACACAGTCTGCTTGCTTGCTTGTTGGCATGCTGTTATAGAGGAATGGGATCCTATTTTGTCATCCGATGGTTCAATTTAAAGCTTCTTGGTCCATATTCTCTCTTAGGCAATTTTCTGCTTGTTGATTGCACTTGCGCACTCTAGTTTGTTTTGGTTAGCATTTCCTTTGGGGTTTCTTGGACTCTTCTTTAGTTATACTTCTCCACTCCACTCAGAACACTTCTCTTGATTGTACATATGGTGACCTCTGCACTTTGTAGTCTATTTTCTTGTAGCAAATTCAGTTTTTCTAACTTCGGCTCCCCTGTTCATGTTGTGGATTTTGTTGATGGCAGCAACATGGTCTATAGGGATTGTCCACAGCTTACATTGGGGGGTCATGTATTCCAATTTGCCATGATTTACAGCTTCCATTAATACACACCTCTTGTTCCAATTGTCTGCACAACTCTAACATGATTCATCTGGGTTTGCTGTCGAGCTTATGATTCTGTTTCCTCTTTGATGTCTGCTTAATTTAGGATTCCTACTTGTTTTTTAGACTCCGGGACTCCCAAGAAGATATTTGATGCTCCTTATTTATTTGATTGTCACATATTTTCCCTCAATTTCAAATCCACAGTACTGATGGATTCCTATTGATACTTCATAGGCCAGAGGGCAGCACTATCGACAATCATGGTCTGATCCCTTTAGGCACTTCAATCACTCGCCTTCCATAAATCTGACTTTTCTATTTATCTCATTATCTTAGTTATTGTACTTTTGCTATCCAATTTTGCTCCGGTGCTGCTGCTTCAACCTGCATAGTTATCTATTTATCGCGTTTTCTTAGTTTCTTTATTGTTCTGTTACGCAAGTTTGCTTCATTGCCTCATCTTCAACTCATTTACGGAAGCTCTGCTATAAAGACCTAGAAGATTGGGTGTTATTACCCTTTAATGTAGACGGAAATATTGTTAGTTTTTTGACTCACTCTTTATATGTCAGGGATTTTCGCAAAAATGCCCTCCATATTAGGTAATAGCCTTGCTACCATTGCAACACTTGCAAGAATGCCCCGCCCATTATCCAGTAGTGTTATGTTAAAAAAATGTTCCAATACACACACACACACACACTCTCTCTCCTCTCTCTCCCCCCCACCCCCCCTTGTGTGTGTGTTACATAATGTGTGTGCCAATAAAAACCCTCTTTTTATAAGGATATCATTGTCCAGAAACTTAGTTTTGTAGGTGAGAATGGGACAAACCCTATGCCATGTTCGGTTAGTGTTGCTTTTGATTTTGTAAGACAATTGGTTGAACTGCATGTAGAAGTGAGGGGCCCGCTCGTTATGGTAGCGATCCCCTATTTTGGGTTTGTTCTGGGTGCTGGCTCTCCTTCCTTCCTCATTCAATTCCTCCTTTTCCGAACAAGGTATTATTATTAGTAGGAAGTGAGGCGGGGAGGTGAGGGTCCATTTTTGTGCGAATCTGAGGCCCTCTGCCATCCTCTTTCCTTTCTTTTCCTGTCCCCTGTTCTAAGGTTCCGCGAGCAGGCAGGCCTGCTGCGGAGGGGCTGCCCATTCTTTTCCGTGGTTGCTGACCTTTGAGGAGAGTCTCCTCGACTCCATGGCTGTTGTCCATAGCGCTCAAACTGCACATTTCAGCTTTCATCCCTTGAAGCTCAGATTTCACTTCACATAAAACTTGGTTTTGTGAATGTTGGCTGTGGACTACAGATGCAAGATCTGCCTGTAGTGAACAAATTAATTCTTCCTGAGCATTTAGCCTTGCTAAAACATGCTCTAGATGAACACATATTTTCATTTTCTTGGGCTTGTTGTGACCCCTTCTAGTGAGCCTAGGGATACTGTTGTGTACAACTGTCACGTCCTGATGCGGAATATTGGAACGTGAGGCAGTTGCAAGTAAGCGAATATAGAGCGTATAATAGACAACAAAACTATTGGACAATTAAATAATACGAAATCAAATGCCTTTCATTGATAATTCAACTAATGTCTATTACATCTACTAATTCAAAGTCATAATAGAGGGCCCAAATGACTCTAATACATGGAATGAAAGTAAAAGACTAAACTAAGACATCTATCATAGCACTAATGTGCCAGGTACTCGTGGTTCACTCCTAGTCCTCTCTATCCTCATGAGTGTACTCGGTTTTCTCGGTCTCACCTGAGAACACAAATGACAAATAATGTAGGGTGAGCGACAACGTCCAGTAGGATTTATATCTCATGGGACGCGCAGACTTTACATGATTAATGTATTAAAAGCAGAGCCACTAATGATAGAGAGAGAGTCGAGTAAAGTAAGAGATAGCACAATAGCATGGATCAAGATAGCACAAGTTTTCAATATAGCATAGAGAGCAGGATAGCTATAGCACAAATAGCACAATGTTTCACAATAGCACAACGAGTCGAGTATAGTATAGCACTTTGATTGTCATTTACATAGTCGAGATAGATAGCACTTGAGTGTAGTGCCAAACACTCTGGTCAATTAACTCCCATGGGTACTAGCCCTTTTGGGCTCACCTCTCAGGACCAGACCAGGCCCTTTATATTGCCAAGTGTTAGTCATATTGTTTATCTTTAGACAATCAGTCAAATGGTCAATAGAGAGTACCATGAATAGATGAGAGTACTTGATGAATAGACGAGAAAGTAGAGAGAATGTGAATAGATGAGCGAGTAGGGTATAGATGAGAACTATATGTTATTGCACAAAAAACGACGGTTAAACAGACGATAGTAGCAGTTGCACAACACACATGATTGGTGTTGGTAGTCAGGTAGAATTCACTAACCTTCCACTGGCCATGGACAGGTCCAAAGGTCCGAAGTGATCTCAAGATAATAGAGAATTTCTAAAGCCGTCTGGATTATGCTGATCCCTAAGGGTGTTATAGGTGTTAGGGTACAACCAGCTCGGTCTCCATGAGGGAATCCACAGAGTTCGTAGTGTTACGGAGGTCTTAACAAAAGGTCCCTAGTCCGCCAGAACGGAATATCCGACAGAGAGGTTCCAACTTGTCAAGAGAGTAATGTGTAAAGAAAACAGGTTGCTCGACATTCTAGAGGAATTCTAGAATAGTGGAACAACGGTAACGGTATTCCAAACAACGTGAGAAACGAAGACAATGCCATTATTATCATAGGTTAATAATATGTAATTATTGAAGTAAATTATCAGATATATTATTCATATATTTTCTGCATGGTCTCATGGCAAAGATAAACGTTTGGTGTGTGCATGTGAAAGAAATCATGAGAATATATGATGGTCGTGCACATTGACTTTTAATTAAAGAAACATGTGAAATATATCTATAGTTCATTAGCATGGTTGTTACTATTCGTTACACAGCATTATAGAGCATATCATGATTACAAAAGTCTAAATAATCAAATTTAATAGAACTTAAAAGTTGCTGGAAACACACAGTAGAATTGCGACGGGTCTAATGGTCACGTTTAACAACATCGATTCTGAACAGAGACACAACGACTTTGAATTGATTGGTGACACAGAAATACGACGTGCAGGTCTAAACACGTTTAGGGTAACTAGACAGAGCGAATTGATTGGTGACACAGAAATGCGACGTGCAGGTCCAAACGCGTTCAGGGTAATCGATACAGAATCACGACGGTAAGGTTCGACACGTTCATGCAAAACCCTAATTTTCAAAATAACACAAATCCCCAAAAGCGGGAAACAACTTAAGAACGCGACGACCGTGGTGGTCGCGGTTCAGACATGAACTGACAGCAAGAGGGTGCACAATTTGATGCAACGGTATTTGTTAGAAACAAACTAAAATGCGACGACATGGGTGGTCGCCTTTTAAGGTAATCGTGATAGTCTTACCTATCGCGATACCAGTCGAAGAAATGCGACGTATGTGTTGGTCGCGATTCAACTTTCAAACCAAGAATAGGAAAACATGTAGCGATCTTACATGCATGACTTATAACTCAAAATCTAGGGCTTGTGGAACAAAGTGGTGAACATGAAACTTGTAGGGGACGATGAATAGAAGAGAACTATGCCTTTGGACCGGATCATTTTGGTATCGGTAGGCGTGTATAACAGGATGAACACAAATAGCCCTACACTTGCATGATGATGGGAAAACACTTAAATCTCATAGCATGCTTGATGGAAATTAGGCAAATCAAGTGCAAAGCAAACTAGACATGATGTTCTACACGATGGTATGAGTTTTGTTCATCTTTAGCCCGAGAATACCTACCTTTGAATGGATCTAAGAGAAGCTAACGCGCAGGTCGATGCAATGCAGGTTTGGAGAAGATGCAGTGTTCTTGGCCGATCTCCTCCTCTCCTGGTGCCCTAGCTCAGCTCCTCACGACCCCAGCACGATGGTGAACCTTCCTCTCTAGTCCTATGACGGTTATTTATATGTTTAGGGTTAATTTGAAGTCCTAATGAGACTAGGAAGGGTGGGGTGCGGTTCTGGCTAGTTCCCTTCCATATTTTGGAGATTTCTCCTCCCAATTAGAGTAGAAATACCATTAGAAAGTTCTTACTATGGTTGGTCACGAATTTGGTTGCAATGCATGGCAAATTGCCATTGTTTAAAACTCTAATTTACCATTTCCTATTTTCTGTACAATTAAGGCTACGATTTTCTTGGGGTATTTTATCTTATCTCATAATCCAACTCCAATCTTGGCCCAACTTTTAGGTGAGCTATTATAACAAGCCCATTACTTCTTGTGGTTTATTGAGTTTTAATTAATTCATTTTCTTTTAATATTTATATTTATTTATTTATTTTAAAATATCGGGTTGCTACAACAACCTTCTCTCTGATAGTTTCATCAACAGTTGGTTCTTCCTGCATAGCTTCTGTTTCTATGTGCTGATGAGCATAGGCATCATAATCAGAGGCATCTTCTACTATACCTTCCACAAAAGGATCTTCAAAAATAGCAGCAATAGGCTACCCCTGAGCTGGAGCTTCTTCTATAGGAACTTCTTCTGAATGTCCCACGGGCATACTATCTGGGACCCATTCTTCATGCTCTCCTTCAACAGGAGCTTCCTCAACAGGAACTATCTCTGAATGTTCTGCTTGTAGGTCTTCTGGAGGGACACCTGTATGCTCCTGCTCAGCAGGAGCTTCCTCTTCAAGAGAACTAACAAATGGCTCAATATGCTCAGGAGCAATGTCCTCAATTCTTCGATCAGTAAGTTTAGATGCAGCTGTTCAATATCCCCAACTTCAGTTTCAGCTTCTTGAATGGATTGAGCTTTTGTACTATGAGTGTCTCCCATGATGCCGCCTCCTTCAGCCATGAAGACCTTTTAGCACACATTAGCAGACAGAGAGAATCCACTTTTCTTCAAATTCCTTGTTCGGATAGGTTGCCCCATTCTCTCCAGTAACTCCCCTTCCAGATACTTCAAAATGTTGGAAAATTTTGGTGATGTAGATGAGCATAAGGAAGAGAGACTGCTAGCTTGTTCTTCGTATCCCATACAAGTTCAGCTGCAGACTTCATTCTTTCAAACATGATTTGGGCCATATTCACTTTCTGATTTTGCACTGCCAAGAACATAATATCGGCATCCCCTTTTGTGCATTGAGAAAAGGTGGCACTGTGAGGTACTAGAATTTGACAAACAATAAAATGCAGTAGCCTATTGAAAGTTGTAAACCGATTTATATCTATTTTATCGTCCTTGAACTTGTACTCTGTTCCGATAATCCCAAGTCCTTTAGCATGAATATCCATAGAGTTTACCAAACTGTGACCTTCCTTTGAACAACCAAATAGCTCTTCTAATAGGTCAAAGGTGATTCGAATGTTCTTACCTTTAACAAAAGAAGTAAGTGTTTCTCCATCTTCAGACTAAAGGCAGGTGTAGAACGCCTTCGCCAAATGCAGGTAGCTGGGTTCTGAAACTGTACATAACCCTGTCCATTTCATCCTCTCAAGCGCTTCAATCACGCTGCCCATTCCATACTTCTCTAAATCTGCCAAATCAACTGCCTTGTTGTCATAAACCTTGATCTTGACTGCCTGAAACCTCTGAAGTTGTTCTGTCGTGAGGAACTCCGCACTGTATCCTCCCAAACTGCTAGAACTCCCAGAAGCGGCCATGGAAATCGACAAGAGAAGATTCTAAATGATCGGAAGAGGAAGAGGAGTAAAACCCCTCAAGAAATTTAGCGAGAAGAATCAAAAGTTTCTTGAAGAGGGAAGAGGGATCTATAGAATTGATGGAGGGTTTCACCGACCATGGAGTCGAACGAGCACAAAGAGAGAGAGAGTGAATTGGTAGGGAATGAGTTGCCATAGATATATAATAAAGAAAGGTAAAGTGAAAAGGCGGAGCATTAATTGCACAAGACGACAAAAAGTTTGTGTAACTGACAGCAGAAAAGCGAAAAGGATATAGGAGAGAATAGAATCGATTTATATAGAGGAAAGGAGGTAATATTTTATTCTGAAATAAATTTATTTATTTTAGTCATATGCAAATAAATCTGTTACAAATTGCACATGCCTAATTCATGTCTCAGAGAGGTAAATCTCTCTTCAGATAAGACTTTTGTAAAGATGTCTACTAACTGATTTAGAGTATCTACAAAAGAAATACTAATATTACCATTTGCCACATGATCTCTAATAAAATGATACCTAAACTCAATATGCTTGGTCCTCGAGTGCTATACAGGATTCTTGGTGAGATTTATAGCACTGGTGTTGTCACATAATAGTGAAATAGTTTTGATGTGTAGTCTATAATCTTCAAGTTGTTGTTTGATCCAAAAGAGTTGTGTATAACAGCTCCCAGTAGCTACATATTCAGCTTCAGTAGTTGATAAAACTACTGAGTTTTGTTTCTTTGAAGATCATGAAATTAAACATCCTCCAAGAAATTGACAACAACCACTCGTGCTTTTTCTTTCTACTTTGCATCCAACATAGTCAGCATCTGAGTATCCAATTAAATTTGTTTCATAGGTTTTAGGATACCAAAGACCTAAGCTATGAGTATGAGCTAAATATCTAAAAATCCTTTTTACTGAAATCAAATGTGATTCCTTAGGATCAGATTGATACCTAGCACACATGCACACACTAAATAAAATATCAGGTCTACTTGTAGTTGAGTAAAGCAGTGAACCAATCATACCTCTGTAAAGCTTTTGGTCCACCTTCTTACCTTCTGGATCACTATCCAACCTTGTTGATGTGCTCATGAGAGTAGATAAAGGCTTAGCATTTTCAAATCCGAATTTCTTTAATAACTCGATGTATTTAATTTGATTGATGTGAGTTCCTTCTTTACCTTGCTTGATTTGTAGTCCAAGGAAGTAGTTGAGCTCTCCCATCATGCTCATTTCAAATTCTCCCTACGTTAACTTTTTAAAATACTTGCACAGAGATTCATCAGTAGATCCGAAGATAATGTCATCTACATAAATTTGTACAATTAATATGTTTTCAGCGCAGGATTTAATGAATAGAGTGCTATCTACTTTGTCTCTAATAAAATTATGGTTCAACAGAAATGCACTAAGTCTTTCATACCTAGCTCTAGATGCTTGTTTCAGACCATATAAAATTTTATGTAATTTAAAAATATGATTAAGATATTCTAAGTCATCGAAACCAAGAGGCTATTCTACATCGACTTCCTCCTTTATAAAACCATTCAAAAAGGCTAATTTTACATCTATTTGAAAAAGTTTTAAGTCCAATGCAGATGCATAAGCTAGTAAAATCCAAATAGCCTCAAGTCTAGCAACTGGTGCATAAGTTTCATCAAAATCTATGCCTTCTCTTGGGAATAGCCATGAGTAACCAATCTAGCCTTATTTCTAGTAATGACACCAGCTTCATCCAATTTGTTTCTGAACACCCATTTGGTGCCAATCACAGGATGATCTGTTGGTCTAGGAACAAGGGACCAGACCTGGTTTCTTTGAACTGATTTAGTTCATCTTGCATAGCTAGAATCCAAGATTCATCAGTCAGTGCTTCATTGACTATCTTCGGCTCTATTTGAGAGATAAAAGCTAAATAATCACAAGGAATAATATTACCTCTGGTTCTTACCCCAACATTTGGATCTCCAATTATGTTTTCTACTGGATGGTTCTTTTTATATCTTCATTCCCTGGGAAGATCTTCATGGATTAGATCTTTCTGTCATAGTTCTTCTAGAGGTGGATCTTCATTGTCCTTGATGGATACTTCCTTCATTTTTTTGGATAGGTTCTCTATGCCTTCATCATCACTAACAATTTCCTTTCTTATGGAAGGGTTAGATTCATTAAAAATAATATGTATAGTTTGTTTAATTAATAGACTTCTTTTATTGAAAACTCTATATCCTTTGGGTTTTGAAGTGTAACCCATAAAAATACCTTCATCATATTTAGGATCCAACTTACCAATATTTGACATACCATTGTTGTGAATGAAGCAAGGGTGTCACGTCCCGAGAATTACGCAACGGATATTAATTCAGATAATTTGAAGCGATATTCCGAGACGTGAACAGTCGACAAATAAGTCTCTAGCTAGCACGCACTAAGTGTATAACAACATCATAATAGGGCCCAAATATTGAACTCAATGGAAATTGTATTCAAATCTCATCTCATTGTATCAAATGTAACTAATACAGAACTGACTCAATAAAAGGAAAAGTACATTATTCCTCACTTCCTACTATATGGTTCTAACACTCAAAGCAAACTAACTATAGATAGACTCAAGTATTGGAACGCTCATCACTCGGACGTATTCCCATCCTCAACTTGCTCCTCATCTTGAATTTCATAATCACCTAGAATGGTTAAAAGTAGGGAATGAACAAACTAGCCCAATAGGATTTATATCTCAATATGCGTGCAATCATATAAGTGATTAGCAATTTAGAACTAGGTAAGCACGGTGATTGTCATGATATGCATGTACAAATAAAACTCATTAAAACATGATACATGAACAAGGTAGATAGAGTGATCATGATGGAGTAAGATCTAGAACGATAGGAAGATGATATCAATAGTGAGGTATGTAACAAGCACGCAAGATATCACTTAAAATTATAATAATTGCAGGATGGCCATATCACGCAAGCAAGCAAGCACGAGCACGAGCACGATCATGTAACACTAATCAAGCACGAAGACACTAATGTACACTAAGGAAAGATCCACCTTGAAATGCACACTAGGACACGTGTATATGGTTATTGTATCTAGCATTCAACACGCAAGTACTCCCAGCGCAGATGCAACTCCAGTAATCATTATACCCCATGCTTAACAGTATATTTATGACTCTCCGTCATTGGGGCTAGACTGGAGCCCTTGGACACTCTCTGTGCCCGGTCAGCATCTCACTATTTTTAAATGTACATACCCACATTCATTAATGGCCAATAAGAGTTTCAATTTGTAAGCAATTGTAATGTCATGTTTATGATGATGATGAGAACGAGTAGCTAGTAATGTGAACATGATTTCATGATAACCATAGTCAAGAGATAATTTCGACAGCATAACGGCGTAATTTATACTTTAGTTCACTCTTTACATTAATGGCTTAAGTCTAGATTGTAAATCACACTCACGAGAGCAAGAGAAGAAAGGAAGTGCACGCTATCTCCAGGAAACTTCAATGGTACAACCAACTCGATCTCCATGAGGGAATCCGCGGAGTACGGAGAATTATGAAGGTCTTAGCGGAAAGGTCGCTAGTCTGCCAATACGGAATGATCGACAGAGAGCATCCAATCCCCCAAGAAAGGGCTACCTAGATGTTCAAGTGTGTAGTGAGTACGTGTCTCAATCCACAATCCATCGGTTTCAAACTTGCGGGAAAACGATTAACATGATGGCATGAGATGGAACTATGCAATTAACTAACCATGGTTTGCAATATTTTAAAATAGCAATTAATCACCTTAACAAGCTTAGAACAATAGATGATTCAATCAATAGTTTGCAAGAATAGATCATAGCATTAATGAACAATTAGAATAGTCTTCACATCGTTACATATTTAACATGGGTTGTTGGCTTTTAGGTCATTAGACAGACTGTACCATGCATCTTAATAATATATCATGCAAGACTAACATTAAACACTGTAAAAATAGGTCTTGGGTAGGCCTTGAAATCGCGTCCTACACAGTGGACGCATTTAATAATGTAGTATACAGTCGAGAACATGACTAACTGTGAAGGATTAAAATCGTGTCAGCCTACATGGCCGCCTTTTAACTTGAATCATGACAGGATACCCCGTCGCGTTCATGAATATCATTAAAATACTAATATAAAAATCGGCAAAAAACTTTGAGCGGGAAAAACAGTTAAATCACGTCGGGTGTTCCCATCGCGGATCAGACCAGCGCAGAAAACCACGCAGTGCGAAGTTTCACGCGGACCGTTGACTGGTCAGACACTGAATCGTGTTGGACTTCGCAGTTGTGGTTTACTGAATCGCGTCGGCCTTGGAATCGCGTCGCCTGGACCGGACGCGGTTCAAACCAAAAACCCGAAAACGTAGGAACCAGCAGCGATTCTCTTACCACGCTTATCTCTCTCCATCTACTAACATTTAGACAAAACCTTCAACATGAAGCATGACGAGGACATCTTCTAGAAGGACTTTCATGTTGGGGGTTGGATCTAATTCGGTCTCGAAGTGCGTGCAACACGTGAAGAACGTAAAAAGTTCTAACAGTGCGCGACTCTTGGAAAACACTTATAACTCAAGATGTACTCAATGAAATTCGATGAAACCACTTGGACATGAAAGTAGACTCGATGCTCTACACATTGATATATGATTTATTAAGATTTGGCTTGAGAAAATCTACCTTCTATGTTGAAGAAGTCTCGTTCTCCAGAAAACCCTCGTTCAGACCACTTGTTGGAGAACGCTTAACACACCCGATCTACTACATGAAAATTGGGCATTCCAGTGCGATTAGGAACTAGACTTGACCCTCTTTCCAGGGGTATAAGTCTTGCACGGTGTGGTTGGGGTTTGGCCTACCTTTGGTTGACTCCAAAATGACTGTCTGCACAGGTCGAAGCAGATGCAATGGGGAAGAAGAAGAGCTTGGTGTGGTTGATCTCTTGCTCCCCAGCCGCCAAGAACTCCTCCACACGACCCCAGCAAGATGTAAAACTCATCCCCTAGGGTTTTATGGAGAGTATATATGCATCTAGGGCTTTTGGAAGTCCCACTGCAACAAGAGAGGAAAGGTTGTGGTTTTAGCATGTCCCCTTCCATGTTTTGAGGATCTCTCACCCCATTAGAGTGTCTTGGCCGTTAAGAAACCCCCGAGGATGGCTAGGCATGAATTTGGGTTGCTAAGAGAGTCTAATTGCCTCCAATTTTACCCTAATTACCTCCTTCCACTTTCAGCTCAATTAAGGTTGCGAATTTATGGGTATTTCTCTTACTCCATTTGATTCTTGGGCCAAAAGTGATTCATTGGCCCAATACCAATAATGGGCCATCAATATATAATGTTGAAAGTCTCTCCAACATTTTTATTTAATTTATGATCGTGTTATATTCTCGTGTTAACATTTTTCCGACTTAGTTTCCTAATTTGAATAATTTGTCACAATGTGACGTACACTTGATCAATCAGATTTTTCGTTGCACAGATTTCTTCGTGGAACATTTAAGGATAATATTTGGGGTTGATTTATAATTTTCACGGAATTTTCTGATGTGTTCTTGCACATACGATAGTGGTACGTATGTTTAAAATATTCCAATTATATAGAAATCATTTATTTCCATTTATTCAAATTTTTTATTTAATAAATTTTTCGGGGTGCTACAAAGGGCATCCAAATGTTCTGAGATGGCTGATCTTGGGTTTCTTCTGCTTGTATAGTTCATATGATGTCTTCTTCAATATAGGCCTTATCGTAGCTCTGTTGATTATATAGCAAGCTGTATTAATTGTTTCTGCCCAGAAATATCTTAGAACATTGTATTTAGATAACATGGTTCTTGCCATATCCAATAAAGTTCTATTTTTCCTTTCAGCTACTCCATTCTGTTGTGGTGTTCTTGGTGCTGATAAGTTATGTTCAATCCTTAGATCATCATAGAATTCTGCAAACCTGACATTATGAAATTCTCTTCCATGATCTGATCGAAGACTTACAATGCTGAATTTCTTATTTTTATGAACTAGCTTGCTGAACTTGACAAATGCTTCAAAAGTTTCATCTTTGTGTTCAATAAAAGAGACCCATGTGTATCTTGAGAAATCATCAATAATAACGAATACAAAATTTTTCCCACCTAGACTTGTAGTCCTCATAGGTCCAAATAAATCTATATAAAGCAGTTCTAAAAGCTTGGAGGTGGTGACAATTGTCTTGGATTTGAAAGAAGATTTAGCATGTTTTCCCTTAGCGCATGGTTCACAGATCTTATCTAGTATTGAATTTATCTTAGGTAAGCCTTCCACTAGGTCATGCTTGATGAGTTTTGTAATTCCATCCAAACTGGTGATAACCCACGAATACGTCGTTAAACACGTGGCTAACAATCTTAAAATTATTGGCTTGCACAAAATATTTTAATAGTAGTTAAGTGGTGAGAGCCGAGTCGTATCGACGGAGAAGAACACTTTTAATTTTGAAAACCTTGAGTTTTAGATTAGAAAAGTGAGTTGAGAATTTTAGAAGTAAAGTGTAAAATTATTTTGACAAAAAAATTACTATAAACTAAATAGAGAGAGATTAGAAGATAGAGAGAGGAAAGATTAATTAACAAATAACAACTAATATTATGACAATAAAATTTAAGAGTTTCACACAATATGGAAATAAACTAAAATAATCTACCAAGAAAGAGAGAGAGAGAGAGAGAGAGAGAGAGAGAGAGAGAGAGAGAGAGAGAGAGAGAGAGAGAGAGAGAGAGAAGGCGTGTTGACCTTTCTACGTGATTTATCTTAAGTAAGCCTTCCAGTAGGTCATGCTTGATGAGTTTTAAAATTCCATCCAAGCTGGTGATAACCCACAAATGCGTCGTTAAACATGTGGCTAACAATCTTAAAATTATTGGCTTGCACAAAATATTTTAATAAGAGTTAAGTGGTGAGAGCCGAGTCGTATCGACGGAGAAGAACACTTTTAATTTTGAAAACCTTGAGTTTTAGATTAGAAAAGTGAGTTGAGAATTTTAGAAGTAAAGCGTAAAATTATTTTGACAAAAAAATTACTATAAACTAAATAGAGAGAGATTAGAAGATAGAGAGAGGAAAGATTAATTAACAAATAACAACTAATATTATGACAATAAAATTAAGAGTTTCACACAAAATGGAAATAGACTAAAATATCTACCAAGAGAGAGAGAGAGAGAGAGAGAGAGAGAGGAGAGAGAGAGAGAGAGAGAGAGAGAGAGAGAGAGAGAGAGAGAGAGAGAGAAGGCGCGTTGACCTCTCTACGTGATTTATCTTAGGTAAGCCTTCCAGTAGGTCATGCTTGATGGGTTTGTAATTCCATCCAAGCTGGTGATACCCACGAATGCGTCGTTAAACATGTGGCTAACAATCTTAAAATTATTGGCTTGCACAAAATATTTTAATAATAGTTAAGTGGGAGAGCCGAGTTGTATCGACGGAGAAGAACACTTTTAATTTTGAAAACCTTGAGTTTAAATTAGAAAAGTGGTTGAGAATTTTAGAAGTAAAGCGTAAAATTATTTGACAAAAAAATTACTATAAACTAAATAGAGAGAGATTAGAAGATAGAGAGAGGAAAGATTAATAACAAATAACAACTAATATTATGACAATAATTTAGAGTTTCACACAATATGGAAAAAACTAAAAATAATCTACCAAGAAGAGAGAGAGAGAGAGAGAGAGAGAGAGAGAGAGAGAGGAGACGAGAGAGAGAGAGAGAGAGAGAGAGAGAGAGAGAGAGAGAGAGAGAGAGAGAAGAGGAGAGTAGTGAGAGAGAGGGAAGAGAGATAGAGGGAGAAGGCGCGTTGACCTCTCTACGTGCATGCAAATGCATGCACGTGGAGAGGAGGAGAGGCAGGCGCGGGCCGCGGTAAAGTGGGAGTGGGTGCAGACGCGGACGGGGGCGAGCGCAGGCACGAACGTGGGTGGGTGCAGGCTCAGCTGAGTGCAGGCGCGGCAGGTTCGGGCGCGGGCGCGAGCGGGTGCTAGTGCAGGCTGGATGCGCGCGGGCACGTGGAGGCTACGCGCGCAGGTAGAGGGCAGCCCAGTGTGCAGCCTGGGGCGTGCAGGCAGGCAGGTGGGTGCGCGGGCCGATGCTGGAATGCGCGGGTTGGCGCGACGGAGGCTGTGCGTGCACGCGGGCGGCAGCTGTGTGGCGGGGCACAGGCGCGTGGAGGCGTGCGCGTGCTAGCGGCCACATCAATTGAAAGGTTGTGGAATTGTACTATATGGTAATCTAGAAGGGGGGTTGAATAGATTACTACCAATTAAAAGTTACTACCACATTCTTTTTACGAAAAACACACAACTTAAGACTTGTAACAGAGTGTAAACTAAACTGAGATGTGTTTGTTGTAGATAGATAGAGTAGCAACTGTTCTAGCGTGTGTGTAAACAACGTGCCTACCAAACATCTAACGTAAAGACGTGCAAACCACAGGACACGAGATTTTAAGGTGGTTCGGAGTACACAACTTGTGTATCCTACGTCCACCGTCCACACACACATGCAGAAGCACTGCTTATTAGCTAGTTCAACACTACAACTCACACACACGAGTTGTCTGATGTGAAAGCACGATCAGATCAACACAAACCACGTAGATCAAGTACAAGAATCACTTGATCCACAACCACACACACAGAAGTGAAAACAGAGACTTAGAAGGGTTCTGAGTTGGAGAATCAAATCCTTATGTAGAACTCTTCTACAGGTCGTCTGGATGATCTTCAAACTTCGTCTTGACAAGTTCAGATTGATGTGGAAGCTTGAATCACCGACGAACTGACTTCACCTACGCTTGGAAGATGGATCTTCTTGATTTCTGGGCGGCAGGTTGAAGCAGAGCAGCAGAGAGACTTCTTCTCTTCAGTTTTTCTTAGGGTATTGGATGGTGGCTGTTTGTGTACGAAATTAACTCCAAAGAGTTCCTTTTATATGGGTGTTCAAGTATAGAGAGTCGTGGAACAAGGAAACACCCACATAGGAAACAGATGGAGATCTCATATTGAGATTCTATTTACGTCTATCGATAGGCCTTAGATCATCTGTCGACAGCTAGAGACAGTTTTGCATTAGACAGATCTCTGAAGTTCTGGGAAGGGTTTTCCTGTAGGTAGCTGTCGACAGTCGACTGGGATCTGTCGACAGATGGCTATGTCCAGAACCTGGTGTGTTCTGTCTGTAGTTATCTGTCGACAGGCAGCTGAGTAGCTGTCGACAGGTGCTTGTTTTTTGAGCTTTGCTTGATCTTTTGCTCTTGTTTTAACACACTTGTCTTTTGTGCAACCTCACCTACATGTAAGACCATAGTTAGTGAGATAATGTGAACATTTAAATGACCAAGTTGAACATGTGTTTGCATAGTTCATGAAGTGTACATCAAGTATTGCTTTATCAATTGTTCATCATAAAAAACAATCATCAAATATAAAGTCATGTAAACCCATCATTCTCCCCCTTTTTGATGATGACAAAATTTATCAATTAATGCACAATTGATTTGTAATTGAGTTCTCCCCCTTTTGACAACATCCTAAAGTATATGTCATACACACAAGAAGAGAGCAAGTAACTGTGAATTTCATTGATGTGGCAATCATTACACACAGTTACAATGTATGAAATAACGCAATATGTGGAAGTGTAAAAAGGAAGAAAACATCACAACCAAGACAAACTAGTGCAGCAACACTATGACCATGACCCACTACAAAAGACACTTAGACTCTCTAAGCAGCATCATCGCCAGGCGGTGCAGAGGCCCGACGGATGTCACGAAGCTCAGTAGACAGCCTAGTGAAGCGGAGCTAGAGCTGGACTTGAGTATCCGCGAGTGCTTCAATGCTTGTATCCACGGTGTCCAAACGTGCATGGAGCTTATCAAAACCAGTGGACATCTGAAGCTGTAATTATGCTAGAAGATCACACACGGAAGGCTCAACAGCAGAATCACTAGCGTCATCTCCCGGAGCATCGAGAGGCTCAGACTGGGAGTCTTCATCAGCTTCGTCATCATGATCACCAACATCTTCATCATGATCATCAGCATTTTCATCATCCTCCTGATTTCATCCATGGCAGCAGTTGGTGCCTTACCCTTGAGCTTGCGTGTGACAACCCCATCAACTAGCTTGTACCCCATCCTATGTGCAGCAGTGAGATCAAAACTACTGCGACAGTTGAGCTGGAGACATTCACTGTCAGGGATGTTAATGCCAATGAACTGAAGAAGGGAAGTGATGGGACATGCATATGGCATGGATCTCCTGGGATTGTAGAAGCAGTGACAGATTAAGCCAAGCATGAGGGCAGGGAGGTTGATCTGCTCGCACTTGAGGAAGAAGGTAAAAAGAGACTTATGAACCTCAGTGACGAGTTCCCAACTGCCATGCTTTGGAGCAATCAGGGTGGTGAAGATATGGTGAATCATCCTATTCAGTGGGGGAAAAGAGTTGGCATTGAGTTTAGCAATTTTCTTGGTGTCATCATATGGTTGGAGGGTGATGAGGTGATAGTACTTAGAGGCAGATGGGTGATGGGTGAGTATGTCAGCCCCAGAGTTAGGGATTTGAAGTGCTGTGCTAAAGAGATTAGCAGAGAGTTTGAAAGGAGTTCCCATGACAGAGGTGTAGAACTCATTGTCCTCAGAGTAGCCAAGATTGTTGAAAAATTCACTGACGGCAGTAGGAGAGTAGACCGTATGGGAATAGAGAAAGACCGTCCAGCCCTGGGTGTCAAAGAGGGGTTGGAGGTTCGGAAACCAGTTTGCCAAGGAAGTGAAATCAACATACCGAGGCTGTACGAGCTTTGTAAAGGAGCCCTTAGCCCGTGTGAGATTCAGACGAGGAGGAACCACGAGTTCGGGCAACCGATCATCCGATGCTTCGTCCGGCGCTCAGCCGGAGCCCGGGAGCCTTCGCCTGCTTTAGAGGAAGCAGGACGACGATGGGAGACCAGCTTCTTCGCCTTGGAAGCCATGGAGATGGCAAGAACGAAGTACAGAGGAGCGAGGAAGAGAAGAGAGATACATACAGAAGAGAGAAAACAGGAGGGGGACGGGGTAGGGTTTGCTCTCTGGAGAAGGAGGTTTTTTGGGTTGGGGATGGATTGGGTGGTAGGGAAGGAAGAAGGGGCGTGGGTGCCTTTTTAAGGAGTTGGGATGGGATTTGAAAAGGCAAGGGTCCCACCAAAACAGCCCCGAAGCGGCACACCCGTTGGGTTTCCCAAAATAGGGTGGCCGCCGTCTGTCGACAGATGCCCAAGGGCCTGTCGACATGCGCACACAGAAAATGTGCCAGATGGGAATTTTCAAGGAATTTGTAAGGAATTGCTGAGCAGTGTGTATCCAAATATTATTGAAGGTGTAAAATAGGTGGACACATAGTTTAACCTATCATACTCATTGAAATTAAGTCAAGTTAATATCCTCAATGGTTTAAACATAATACTCAAAAAGTGTCAGGTTGGAGTATGAAGAGAACATCTTACAAAAAACTTAGGGGATAACCACAACCCCTGTTGAATAACAAACTATTGTAGATGAACACAATTCCAAGTAAAGGATGGTCAAATGGTTGATGAAGAAAATGTCTACTTAGATGGCTAGCCATAGACACTAATGGACCAGGAATTTATCAAACAGTGGAGGCTTCACACTATTTTTTTTTGATTTTTTTTGTTTAACAAAATGCAATGGGAAACTGGTAATTAGGTTCACGAACACCTTTTGACGTGAGGATAGACGCTGCCAATGCCCGTACCCTCAGTTACTCAGTGAGAGTGACCATCATACCATTTTACAGAGTTAATGAGTAAACTTTTTGACGCGAGGACAGACATTTGTGATGCCCATATCCCCGGTTACTCAGCAATACACATCATTGCTCTATCTTGAGCCCAATTTTTAATTGTATTGAGATATGAGAAATAGGTAGCTTTTCTCCTTTTTTTTGAATTTTTTCATTTTCTGTTTGAAAATCAAGGTCAAATAATGTATGTGGTTAACAATCAATGTGAGACATAGATTTCAATGACCATAAGACTGATCAAGACAATTGTGAATAGTGTGTGCCTACAAGAGAGTTATGCAAGGGAGTTAGGGGATATCCACTAGATTAGATCAATATTCTCCGAATAATACAACCTAGACTCTTGCATGAGTAGTATGTCAAAATCATGGTGATACAGACAATGGCTTTAATATCATGTGGGTATGAATGATTAAAACATGCATAAACACCCAAGTGACACCTTACTTGAAAGACATGAACTTGCTCAAGGAGAATGTTGTGAGATATCCAAGAAAGGCATGGAAAGTGTGTGGCTGTCGACAGCTAGAAGGAGCTTGTCGATAGATGCACATAGACAGAAAAGAGGCTGTTCTGGGAGGCAAAAACTGTGCTTGGCTGTCGACAGATGAATTGTGGTCTGTCGACAGAAACAGACAGAATGCACAAACAGGTGTCTGTGGAGCCTGATCTGTCGACATGATGGAGCAGGGCTGTCGACAGCTGCTTGTGCAGAACAGATTGAAGGCTAGGATGAAAGAGGAAAAGAGATATGGCATGTGAGGAAAAAGTAGGTGTGAAAGATGATTAATTTCCCTCAAGATGTCAGTCATCTAACCTTAACTTGCTCCCCCATAGTGTGTGCTCATGTGGACACAGACAATTTAGAACTTCAAGACACATTTGCACAGCTTGGACAATCAAATGCACACCATTTCATGAATAAGGACAGACTTTAAAGAAATCCATTTATTTTAGAAGGAAAGAAAGGGCAAAGTGAAAAGAAACTAAATACCTTATAGAAAGTAAATGACCCTTATTTACAACTTAACTATGGATACTTGATGGAGAATTTTTTCTCACGCATAATGACAGTTTCCAAACAAGCACAACTTGTTCTTCCACGAATCACCATTTGATATACCACATAGTTGGTGCACACAAGGAACATATACTCAAGATTTGGTATGAGTTTCATTGCATTTTGCACAAACCCAATTCTCTTCTCAATGTTGTGAATCTATCCTCAGCTAGTGGTTTTGTAAAAATGTCAGCCAATTGTTTTTCAGTAGGTACGAAGCTAATCTCCAAGGTTTTGTTGGCTACCTCATCTCTCAAGAAGTGATGTCTTATTTCAATGTGTTTTGTCCTAGAGTGTTGGACTGGGTTCTTTGAAAGATTGATGGCACTAGTATTGTCACATAAGATAGGTGTACATCCAATGTCAATATTGTAGTCAGACAAGTGACTTTTGATCCACAACACTTGAGCTGCACAACTCCCTGCAACAACATATTTTGCTTATGCAGTGGAGAGTGCAACCGAGCGTTGCTTCTTGGATGCCCACGAAACCATGCAACCACCAAGAAGTTGGCAATAACCACTAGTACTTTTTCTATCAATTTTACATCCAACATAATCAGCATCGGAATATGATATCAAATCAAAACTACTCCCTACTGGATACCAAAGACCCAAGGCATACGTACCTGAGAGATATTTGAATATTCTCTTAACTGCAACCAAATGGCTTTCCTTTGGACTAGATTGATATCTAGCACAAAGGCAAACACTAAATTGTATGTCCGGTCTACTTGCAGTAAGATAAAGGAGTGAACCAATCATACCTCGGAAGTGCTTTGCATCTATCGGTTTACCTTTCTCGTCATTGTCCAATTTCAAACTTGTGCTCATTGGTGTTGAAGCAGGCTTAGCTTGTTCAAACTGAAACATTTTCAGTAGCTCCTTGACATATTTTTCTTGGTTGATGAAAAATCCATCTTCTAGTTGCTTTACCTGCAGACCAAGAAAGAATTGAAGCTCCCCCATTAAACTCATCTCAAATTCACTGTGCATATGATTTGAAAATTCCTCACACAGTGATGGGTTAGTAGAACCAAATATGATATCGTCCACATAGACTTGAACAACAATAATGTGATTGCGAACTTTCTTAGTGAAGATAGTTTGATCTACTTTACCTCGTGAGTAGTTTTTGCTTACCAGAAAAGTGCTTAGTCTGTCGTACCAAGCTCGGGGTGCCTGTTTCAATCCATAAAGAGCTTTGTGCAATTTATATACATGGTTAGGTTTATCATGATCCTCAAAGCCAGGTGGTTGAGAGACATAGACTTCCTCTTTGATGTAGCCATTCAAGAAGGCCGTTTTAACATCCATTTGAAAAACTTTGAACTTGTTTGAGCATGCATATGCTAACAAGATCCTAACAGCTTCTAACCTAGCTACAGGTGCAAAGGATTCTTCAAAGTCCACACAAATTCTTGATTATATTCTTTTGCTACCAGTCTAGCCTTATTTCTCACCACTTTACCCTCTTCATTTAGCTTATTCCTAAAGACCCATCTTGTTCCAATGACAGAAATTTCAGTGGTTCTAGGAACTAGACTCCAGACATTATTTCTTTGAAATTTCTCATGCTCCTCATGCTTAGCATCAATCCATGAATTTTCTTTTAAAGCTTCTTCAACATTTTTGGGTTCCACTTGAGAGACAAAAGCTAGATGATCCTGTTCAACTATTTGTCTAACTTGAGACCTAGTTTGAACTTTTTCATTCATATCTCCTATGATGTTATCAAGTGGATGATCTTTAGAATACCTGACATTTGTCACTGTTGAAGGTCCGGGTTGATCTTGGACTTGAGGAGGTTGTTCTGGAGGAGGGTGTGCTTGAGGAATTTCAACTTGAAGTTCTTCCTCTTGTGGATTTTGTTCAGGTTCATCGTCTTGATTTCTGAACAGATTTACGTCATCTTCATCATTGTACCTGCGAAGATATCCATTTTTAGTCTTGGAAACTGCTTTAGGATTTTCTTTTACTTTCATTTGTAGTTCCCCAAGTGTTATTTCTTCATCTCCATCCTCAAACCTATAAGCATTTGAATTGTTAGGCTTGCTGGATACTCATTAAAAGTAACATGTGGAGTTTCTTCCACTGTTCGAGATTTAAGATTAAACACCCTATATGCTCTAGAGTGTTCTGAGTATCCCAGAAAAATATCTTGATCACTTTTGGCTTCGAACTTGTCCAAGTCAACTTTATCATTATTATGAATAAAGACTTTTGAGCCAAAAACTCTGAAATACCCAATACTGGGTTTCTTACCTTTTAGAAGTTCGTATGGAGTTTTCTTTATCACAGGTCTTACCATGGCTCTGTTAAGAATGTAGCATGAGGTGTTTACCGCTTCTGCCCAAAAGGTCCTTGCAAGCTGACTTTCGACCAGAAGGGTTCGAGCCATTTCTACCAAGGTTCTGTTCTTTCTCTCCACTACACCATTCTGCTCCGGAGTTCTCGGGGAGGAGAATAGGTGTTCTATTCCTTGGTGCCTGCAAAAATCAGAAAATTAGTTGTTGTCAAACTCTCCCCCGTGATCAGTGCATATTGAGTATATCTTATTGACATTTCCATGCTCAATTTTATTAAAGAATTCTTCAAAGATTTTCAGTGCTTCATTTTGGTGAGCCAGAAATTTTACCCAAGTGAACCTGAAAAAATCGTCTACAATGACAAAACCAAATCGTTTTCCATTGAGACTCAGTGTTCTAGTAGGTCCAAAAAGGTCCATGTGCAACAATTCATAAGGTTTAGAAGTGCTTACCGGTGCTTTTGATTTGAAGGATTTTCGGGTTTGTTTGCCCTGTGCACATGCATCACAAAAACTTTCATTCTTGTTAAAGGAAATTTCAGGAAGTTCATTTACCAGTTTAAGCCTCATGATCTTGTGCAAGACGTTATAACTTGCATGGCCAAGCCTATGATGCCATAACGTAAGCTCATCCTGCTTGTTTGCCACAAGACACAAGTTTCATTTTCTGGATCATCTAAGTCAACCAAATAAATGTTGTTCATCCTTTTTACAGAGAATTTTAGACTTCCTGTTTCCTTATTAATGATTTGACATGATTTTGATTCAAAGATAACATTATGACCCCTATCACACAATTGACTTATACTGAGCAAATTGTGATGAAGGCCCTCAACCAACAGTACATTATCAATTGAGTTGGAGGCATACTTACCGACCTTATCTGTGCCGATGATCTGGCCTTTATTGTTACCTCCAAAGATAACTTGACCTCCATCTTTTTCAACCAGCAAACAGAATTTTCCTTTGTCGCCCGTCATGTGCCTCGAGCAGCCACTGTCCAAGTACCATTTGTTTTGATTTTGGGCTGCTAGGCATTCCTGCATATATAGATCAAACAAGAGGTTTTGGTACCCAAATTACTTTGGGTCCCAATGTATCATTCATGCCAAACAGTAAATGCTTCGGAATCCAAACTTGTTTGACTTTCAGTTTATTTGGACTATTCCAGCATTGTTTATCATTGTGCCCATTTTTCTTATAGATATTGCATGATGAAGATTTTTTCACAACAGTGGGCTTGTTATTCTTAGGAACATGCATGGGCATTTTACCCTTTTGTTGCCTTGTTAGCTTTTCTTGGGTAGCTTGTTTCCAGACCTGTCGACAACCCTCTTTGGGGCTTTTAACAGATTTCTTAGTTGGGTTTACAACTGATTTGATTTTCTTTGGTTCCTGTTTCTTACTCTTAGCTTGAGTCTTATTGATCTTTGAGGTGATTTGCTTACTTGTGCTTAGGTTAGAATCAACAAAGGAAGTTAGCAAATTTTTACCAATTACCTTTGATTTTACAGGTTGAAATCCAATCCCATGCTTTGCAACAAATACTTTAGATTCCAGAATTGCATCAAGATTTTGTTTCCCTTTAACAAACCTTGTTAGATCTTCAGATTTTTCCTTAAGGTTCTCTTTAGCCTTTTCTAATTTTTTCTTCACTTCATCAAGTTCATTTTGAAGAGTTTCAAGGGAGTTGGTTAGACTTTCTTTTTCTTTTTGGGTTTCTTGCAATTTCAATTTCATGCAGTCCATTTCCTCACTGTGAGCTTGCTCATCAATTTTCATCATTTCAATTTCTTTATGCAAAGATGCAATTTGTTCACTATGATTGGTGCTATGAACAAGGGAATTGATTTTCTTTTTGAGTGCTTTGTTTTCAGACTTAAATTTACAGAACTTTTCAAATAAAGCAGTATAAGCTTCTTCCCATTCATCAATAGAATAACTTTCAAAGGAAGAGTTTATCTCGTTGGAGCCGTCACTTCTTGCCATTAGACATTGAACTTCTTCATCCCCAGAGGTTACTTCAGCGTTCTGATCTTCATCCTCATCACTCCAAGTAGCCATCATTGCTTTGGCTTTTTTGAAGGTGAACTTTTCTTTCTTCAGCTTCTTCTTGAGCTCAGGGCACTCTTCTCTCATGTGCCCTTGTTTCTTGCACTCATAGTACACAATATCAGATTTCTTGTTAGACTCAAATTTGTTTGAAGAATCTTTCTTTTGAAAGGGTTTAGAGTTACCTGACCCTCTCCTTTTGAATTTCAAGAATTTCTTGAATTGTCTAGTGAGCATGGCGATTTCATCATTCTCACTATCACTTGATGTTTCAAGATCATCACTTTCCTGAAGAGCATCCTTTTTGGAACCTGAAGAGTTTTTCTTGGAAGCCTTTAAAGCAATCAACTTCCTAGGATTTTCTTCAGTTTCCTTTCTTTTCACATTTATTTCATAAGTCATTAGGGAGCCAATTAGTTCATCTAATTTCATCTTTGAGAGATCCTTTGAATCCTCAATGACAGTGGCCTTAGTGTTCCATGAGGATGGAAGAGACCGAAGTATCTTCCTCACTAAGTCACTTTCTGAGTATTCCTTTTTAAGATCCTTTAATCCATTTATGATTAGCATGAACCTTGCAAACATGTCAGATATGGTTTCTTCATTGCTCATCTTAAACATTTCATACTCAGAAATTAACATGCTTGCTTTGGATTCCCTTACCTCGGACGTACCTTCGTATATCAATTCAAGCTTGTCCCACATCTCTTTTGCTGAGGTGCACGTGGAGACTCTTGAATATTCTTTGGGATGAACTGCGCACTGCATCATGTTCAGGGCGCTCCAGTTGAGAGTTCCCTTCGCAATCTGGTCCTTCGTCCAGGTGTCTTCGTCCTCGGGAAGTGACTATGCTCCTTTGCTGACAATCTTCCACAATTCGAAGTTTTGCGCTCTCAAAAACACCTGCATGCGGTTTTTCCAATAAGGATAATCAGTACCATCAAAGAAGGGTGGCCTGGTCACAGAGTGTCCTTCGGCCATGTACCCCTTATTAGATTCCATGAGAACGAGACTCTCCTGATCGTAAGATCAAATAAATACAGCAGTAAATCGGAGAAACCTCGCTCTGATACCAATTGAATGGTTGCGGAATTGTACTATATGGTAATCTAGAAGGGGGGTTGAATAGATTACTACCAATTAAAAGTTACTACCACCTTCTTTTTACGAAAAACACACAACTTTGAGACTTACAACAGAGTGTAAACGAAACTGAGATGTGTTTGTTGTAAATAGATAGAGTAGCAACTGTTCTAGCGTGTGTGTAAACAACGTGCCTACCAAACATCTAACGTAAAGATGTGCAAACCACAGGACACGAGATTTTAAGGTGGTTCGGGGTACACAACTTGTGTATCCTACGTCCACCATCCACACACACATGCAGAAGCACTGCTTATGAGCTAGTTCAACACTACAACTCACACACACGAGTTGTCTGATGTGAAAGCACGATCAGATCAACACAAACCATGTAGATCAAGTACAAGAATCACTTGATCCACAACCACACACACAGAAGTGAAAACAGAGACTTAGAAGGGTTCTGAGTTGGAGAATCAAATCCTTATGTAGAACTCTTCTACAGGTCGTCTGGATGATCTTCAAACTTCGTCTTGACAAGTTCAGATTGATGTGGAAGCTTGAATTACCGACGAACTGACTTCACCTACGCTTGGAAGATGGATCTTCTTGATTTCTGGGCGGCAGGTTGAAGCAGAGCAGCAGAGAGACTCTTCTCTTGAGTTTTTATTAGGGTATTGGATGGTGGCTGCTTGTGTACGAAATTAACCCCAAAGAGTTCCTTTTATATGGGTGTTCAAGTATAGAGAGTCGTGGAACAAGGAAACACCCACATAGGAAACAGATGGAGATCTTGTATTGAGATTCTGTTTACGTCTGTCGACAGGCCTTAGATCATCTGTCGACAGCTAGAGATAGTTTTGCATTAGACAGATCTCTGAAGTTTCGGGAAGGGTTTTCCTGTAGGTAGCTGTCGACAGTCGATTGGGATTTGTCGACAGATGGCTATGTCCAGAACTTGGTGTGTTCTGTCTGTAGTTATCTGTCGACGGGCAGCTGAGTAGCTGTCGACAGGTGCTTGTTTTCTGAGCTTTGCTTGATCTTTTGCTCTTGTTTTAACACACTTGTCTTTTGTGCAACCTCACCTACATGTAAGACCATAGTTAGTGAGATAATGTGAACATTTAAATGATCAAGTTGAACATGTGTTTGCATGGTTCATGAAGTGTACATCAAGTATTGCTTTATCAATTGTTCATCATCAAAAACAATCATCAAATATAAAGTCATGTAAACCCATCACAGGCGGGGGTGCGTGGCGCTGCTGCTTCTGTCTGTCGAAGAGAGAGACTGGGCCAGAGAGATGGGGAGAGAGGAAGAAGAGATGAAGAAGAAGAAGAGAAGGGGAAAGAGGAGATCGCCGGAGAGGGGGAGAGAGAGAAGAGGTAAAAGATGGGAATGAGTTGAAAGAGAGTGTTTTTATATAAATGGATAGAGAGAAGAGAGGAAAGAGGAGAGATTAAAGGAGAGAGGTTTTTGGAAAATAGAGGGGGGATTTTAAAAATGAGAGGGAGTTTTGAAAATTGAAAAGATAGAGAGGAAAATGAAAAAAGATATTTAAAAATTAGAATCTCTTCTCATTGTGGACGGTGTTTTTTCTTACTTTTTGTCGAAAACACGGTCCCACGATTGAAAGATTTGATTTAAAAAAAATAGAGGAAAGGAAATTTTTAAAAGACAGAAATGCTAAAATGGATGAAAATGGAATGGAGGGTGCGTGCGTGCATGAGGGTGGTGTATTGCGATCGCCAGGCACACGAGGGTGCCGAATGGAAGTGGGTGAAATGGGAAGAATGGGAGTACTTACCTTCACCCGAGAAAAGAGTGGGAATTGTTGCGTGGGTCCTTCCTCCTCCTTCCACCGGCCGGCTGACGAAGGAGATTTAGCTCCGGTTACCTTACAAAAATGGACAACAAGAAACAAGTGAAAAGAAGATTAGACTATGAGGTGTAGTAAAAATGTAAATGAAGTGAAATGTAAAGACATCCAAATAGAGATTAACGCACCTCGTGGAGGTGGTGTTAAACCCCTAAAGAAGTGGGTGAGGGAGAGATGTCATGTATGTGTGAGCAGTGTGATGCATGCAATGCACTAAAAGAGGAAATGAAAAGGGATGGGAAGACGACGATGTAGCCCAGAATGATGACGAATGAAAAGGTGGAGGGACACCGAGGAAGCTCCTCCCGCCGTGCTCCAACGCTCGTGAGAGGGGGGGGGGGGGGGGGGAGCTCCGGGTCGCGAGGAAGAAGACGCGAGGATGACGCTTCGACTTCGGAACACGCTCTTCCAGACCGGTAGGGCTTCACCGTAGTTGAGAATGGATGCTCGGGCGAGGTGACGGTTTGGAAGGGCTTCGCCTCTCTTGGATTGGTTGTTCTTTTGACCACCCCTCGGGTCTGTATTTATAGCCAAAATCGCGTTGTTTACAGCGGACGCCTATTAAGCATGAAACGCGTCCGCCTGACATGCTGCGATTTAGAAGATCTCTTGATTTCCGCTCTATTTGACATTTACATAATGATCATAGCTTACAGCTACGTTGTAAATCGCATCTGCCAGACGCGTCGTGCTTCCTTACGAAAATCACATCTTTGACGAAGTTTGATTTTGATTTGACTGCTTATAAAATGGTGTCTGACGCGGACGCGATTCCAACAAACATCATGATTATTGACGTGGCACCTCTTAAATGTAGCTGGCAGTGCGGAGTTCCAAAGTTTGAGTTTGAATCGCGGCGGGGCGGGCGGACGCGCATTATAAATAGACCATGTGACAAAAACAAGTCTGATTCGCGTCTGTTATTCCAGACGTGGATCAACACTTGAAAAGGGCGTCCACTGTATTGGCCGTGAATCAATAGACCCTTGGAGAAAATCCTAAAAATCCTAGAAAAATAGGAAAAACATTCAAGAGGTTAATTGAGAAGATCCACTTCGAGGCATCGCGGTATAACATGAAATTTACTCGATGTGATGCCGATTTGGCGTGTCTACACTCATTATCTCTTGATCCAATTGGCCCATTTAAAACCTCATTTCTTGACCTATTAGTTCTGCAAACACAACACAAAAGAGGTTTAATCAATTATCAACTTATAATCAAATGATAATAGAAACTTATCAAATTATCAATTATTTGTCAATAAAATTACACAATTATTTATAACAATTTTGTAATTATCACATCCCCCAACTTACTCATTGCTAGACCCTTAGAATCCATTCCTCTGCCTTTCTCTCTCTCTCTCTCTCTCTCTCTCTCTCTCTCTCTCTCTTTTTGTAATATTTTGTAAACTTGGATACCCTTTCACCGTTTGACGCAAACTTCTACACGTCTTGAGGTGCAGAAACCCGGTTACTAAGTTGGGGATTTCCTTCTTCATTTTCATTTCATCATTTTTTTTTAATTTGCAGGCAGACAATTTTTTCCCCACGATTAGTCTTCAATAGGAGTGTAGAATATCAATCATCAACCTTAGTATTAGGTAAAACTCTCATCACCCTCATGAATGACACTAATTGATCATTTAATTCATGTGTGTAGGTTCAATAAAAATTTAAATGTATTTTGAGGAAAATGCTAAGACCATAACCACAAACTCATCCTTTAACTTACCAGTAGCACAAGTATATACTCAAAGTAAAATCATTCTAAAATGAGACATTCTTTTCTTGCATGAAAAATGATACATGAAGCATAATGTTCGGGATGTTTAGCAGGATTTGAAAAATTTTGAGAAAATTTCACAATTTTGCCTCCCCCAACTTGAGGGACATTGTCCTCAATGGCATAAAAGTAATGAAATAGAAAATAGCCAACAGAAGTGGAGAAAGGAGAGATGCAACCTGATATTCTCATGAGTGTAGGTTTCTCCATAGCGTCATCCAAGGATAGTGGTGCTCCAAATATCTAAAGACACAACAGAGAAACTAACTTAGTCAAATCTCCTAAAAATATTGGGTTGCCTCCCAACAAGCGCTAAGTTTAATGTCTTCAGCCAGGCACAATGAAGTCCTTATACATCTACTCAGGATCATTCAGATGAATGGATTCTATTGGGCGTGCGCGCGCAAGCGGGTGCAGGCGCCGGAGAGGGGGAGAGAGAGAGGAGGTAAAAGATGGGAATGAAAGGAAAGAGAGTGTTTTTGTATAAATGGATAGAGAGAAGAGAGGAAAGAGGAGAGATTAAAGGAGAGAGGTTTTTGGAAAATAGAGGGGTGATTTTAAAAATGAGAGGGAGTTTTGAAAATTGAAAAGATAGAGAAGAAAATGAAAAAGATATTTAAAAATTAGAATCTCTCCTCATTATTTCTTGATCCAATTGGCCCATTCAAAACCTCATTTCTTGGCCCATTTGTCCTACAAACACAACACAAAAGAGGTTTAATCAATTATCAACTTATAATCAAATAATAATACAAACTTATCAAATTATCAATTATTTGTCAATAAAATTACACAATTATTTATAATAATTTTGTAATTATCACATCCCCCAACTTACTCATTGCTAGACCCTTAGCAATGCACACAAGTGAATAATTGGGACAAACAAGAGCTTTAAGCATCATATTTCATGACAAGAAAGCAAAGATGAGAATGATCAATCATAAGTATTTCTAGTTCTAAAGGTAAGTGTCAAAGGTAAACTTGTCAGTTCATGTTATTAGACAATTCCTCAAGATACACTTAAAATTTTTATTTTCTTTGTGAAAGTTTATGCTTGTGATCAATAGGCATTAATAAGATGGTGCATGAGCTTTTTACCTATTACTCAGAGATGATATCAACTCTACACTCCTTAAATCCAATACTTGAATTATAGATAGCTTTCACTATGTCTTTTCTCTCTCTCTTTTCTTTTTGTAATATTTTGTAAACTTGGATACACTTTCTCTATTTGACGCGAACTTCTACACTTCTTGAGGTGCAAAAACCCAGTTACTAAGTTGGGGATTTCCTTCTTCATTTTCATTTCATCATTTTTTTTTTAATTTGCAGGCAGGTAGCTTTTTCCCCACGATTAGTCTTCAATAGGCGTGTAGAATATCAATCATCAACCTGAGTATTAGGTAAAACTCTCATCACCCTCATGAATGACACTAATTGATCATTTAATTCATGTGTGTAGGTTCAATAAAATTTTAAATGTATTTTGAGGAAAATGCTAAGAACATAACCACAAACTCATCCTTTAACTTACCAGTAGCACAAGTATATACTCAAAGTAAAATCATTCTAAAATAAGACATTCTTTTCTTGCATGAAAAATGATACATGAAGCATAATGTTCGGGATGTTTAGCAGGATTTGGAAAATTTTGAGAAAATTTCACAATTTTGCCTCCCACCAACTTGAAGGACATTGTCCTCAATGGCATAAAAGTAATGAAATAGAAAATAGCCAACAGAAGTGGAGAAAGGAGAGATGCAACCTGATATTCTCATGAGTGTGGGTTGCTCCATAGCGTCATCCAAGGATAGTGGTGCTCCAAATATCTAAAGACACAACAGAGAAACTAACTTAGTCAAATCTCCTAAAAATATTGGGTGTCCTCCTAACAAGCGCTAAGTTTAATGTCTTAAGCTAGACACAATGAAGTCCTTATGCATCTACTTAGGGTCATTAAGAGGAATGGATTCTTTAGGTGCGAGGTGCATGTTTTCCAGGTAAGGTTTGAGATGTTGACCATTAACAGTGAACATTTGACCATTATTAGGATCAAGAATTTTAACTGCACCATTGTCAAAAGCTTTGATAACAATGAACGGCCCATCCCATCGAGACTTTAATTTCCCTGGAAATAAGCGTAGCCTAGAGTTGAAGAGCCAGACCTTTTGGTCAGGATGGAAGGATTTCCTCAAAATGTGTTTATCATGAAAGATTTTGGTCTTGGCCTTATAGATTTTAGAGTTTTCATAGGCCTCATTGTGCAATTCTTCAAGCTCACACAGTTGGAGGGCTCTATGTGATCCACCTTGTAGCACCCCGGAAAATTCAGTAATTTAAAATTTTAAATAAATAGAAATAAATAATTTCTGTATTATTAAAATGGTAGAACTTACGTACCACTATCGTACGTGAGAGAACACATCGAAAAATTCCATAAAAATTATAAATCAACCCTAAACATTATTCCTAAGTGTTTCACGAAGAAATTTGCGCAACAAAAAATTCGATTGGCCAAGTGTGCGTCACAATGTGACTAAGTATCTAAATTAGGAAACAAAGTCAGAAAACCGTTAACATGGAAATATAGCATGATCATAAATTAAATAAACATGTTGGAGAGACTTCCAACATCATGTATTGATGACCCATTATTGGAATTGGGCCAATGGATCACTTTTGACCCAAGAATAAAATGAAGCAAAAAAAATACCCAGAAATTCGTAACCCTAATTGAGCTGAAAATAGAAAGAGGTAATTAGGGCAAATCCTAAGGAAATTAGCCTTTCTTGGCAACCCACATTCGTGCCTAACCATGGTGGGGGGTTTCCCAAAACCTCACACACTCTATTAGGGTGAGAAATCATCAAAATATGGAAGGTGGGTGACCAAAACTGCAACCCTCCCTTCCTACACCCAATTGGACTTCTAAAAAACACTAGATGCATATATACTTGTCATGAAACCCTAGGGGATGAATTTACACATTGTTGGGGTCGTGGGAGGCTGTTCTTGAACACCAGAGGTGGAGGAAAATGCCCCAACTCGGAGCCTTCTTCCCTACTGCATCTGCATCGACCTGTGCAGAGTGCTCTTCTTGGAGTCGACCTAAGGTAGGCCAATCCTTCACCAAACCGTGCAAGACTTATACCCCTAGAAAGAGGGTCAAGTCTAGTTCCTAATCCCACTGGTATGCCTATTTTTCATTCAGTAGATCGGGTGTAGTAAGCGTTCTCCTCCAAGTGGTTTGAATGAGGGTTTTCTGGAGAACGAGACTTCTTAAACCCAAAAAGTAGGTGATCTCGGGCCACATTTAAATAAATCTTATATCAATGTGTAGATCATAGAGTCTAATTTCATGTAGTGATTTCATCGATTTTCATTGAGTACATATTGTGTTTTAAGCGTTTTGCCAAAGTCGCGCTTGTTAACAGCTTTTCGCGTTCGTGTTGATTTCTCATGCATCTCGTGGCCAATTTTAATGATTCCAAAACCATAGTTCTCTTCTATTCCTTGTTCCCAACAAGTTTCATGTTTGCACTTTTGTCCCAAAAGCCCTAGATTAGAAGTTTTAAGCGTTGCATGAATCGAGTGACTGTTTTCTACGTTTTAGGGTAAGAACCCAAAATGCGACGGGACCAGACGTCACGTTTTGGCATGCATGAACGCGACGTAAGAGTCCGACGCGTTCATATGAATCGCGACCGTGTCCTATGTCACGATTCTGATGGTGACAGTACTGTTCTGGCGCCTCAAACTGTGCGCAGCATGGTTTTTAGAGCCTGCATGAAACGAGACGTGGACCCTCGTCGTGATTCGACCGGTTTTCCCGCTCGAGGTTTTCATGCTATTTTTATATTATTACTTTGAATGCATTTCATGAACGTGACAGGGTAAACCATCACGATTCAAGCATGAAGGTGACTGTATAGGCCGTCGTAATTTTATTCTTCATAGGTTAGTCTTGTTCCGACTGTACACTACGTTATGAAATGCATCGATTGTGTCCGACGCATATTTCAAGACCTACTCGAGACCTATTTTACATGGTTTGCTAGTCTTGGTTCTGGTCAATGCATGAGGTATGTTCAATGGCTTAAAAGCAGTCAACCCATGAAAAAGCTATAACTACATGAATGTTATTCTAATTGCTCTTTAATGATATGACCTATTCATGCAACTAGTGATTTGTTCTTCTTACTGTTCTATATTGCTAAAACGATAATTGTTATATCAAAATATTGCAAACCATATATAGTTAAATGCATACTTCATCTCATGCTATCATGTTACTTGTTTTCCGCAAGTTTGAAACCGATGGATTGTGGATTGAGACACGTGTTTCACTACACACTTGCACGTATAGGGAGCCTTTCTTGGGGGATTGGAAGCTCTTTGTTGGTCATTCCGTACTGGCAGACTAGCGACCTTTCCGCTAAGACCTCCATAATTCTCCGTACTCCGTGGATTCCCTCATGGAGACCGAGTTGGTTGTACCATTGAAGTTCCCTGGAGATAGCGTGCACTTCCTCTCTCATCTTGTTCTCGTGAGTGTGATTTATAATCTAGACTTAAGCCATTAATGTAAAGAGTGAACTAAAGTATAAATTGCACCGTTATGCTACCAAAATTATCTCTTGACTATTGTTATCATGCAATCATGTTCACATTACTTACTACTTGTTCTCATCATCATCATGAACATGACATTACTATTGCTTACATAATGAAACTCTTGTTATTAGCCATTAATGACTGTGGGTATCTACATTTAAAATTAAGTGAGATGTTGACTGGGCACGGCGTGTGTCCAAGGGCTCCAGTCTAGCCCCAATCACGAAGAGTCAGAAATATACTGTTAACCATGGGGTATAATGATTACTGGCATTGCATCTGTGCTGGGAAATAGTGTTGTGTTGAATGCTAGATACAATAACCACATACACGTGTCCTGGTGTGCATTTCAAGGTGGATCTTTCTTTGGTGTACATTAGTATCTTCGTGCTTGATTAGTGTTACATGATCGTGCTCGTGCTTGCTTTCTTGCGTGATATGGCCATCATGCAGTTATTGCAAATTAAGTGATATCTTGCGTGCTTGCTACATGCCTCACTATTAATAATATCTTGCTCGTTATATCGTTCTAGATCTTGCTCTATCATGATCACTCTATCTAGCTTGTTCACGTATCATGTTTTGATGAGTTTTATTCGTACATGCATATCATGACAATCGTGCTTACCTAGTTCTAAAATGCTAGTCACTTATATCATTGCCCACACATTGAGATATAAATCCTACTTGGCTAGTTTGCTCATTCCCTATTTTTAACCCTCTAGGTGACTATGAAGTACAAGAAGAGGAGCAAGTCGAGGATAGGAATGCGTCCGAGTGATGAGCGTTCCAACCATGTGTCTATCTATAGTTAGTTTGCTTTGAGTGTTAGAACAATGTAGTAGGAAGTGAGGAATAAACATAATTTGCTTTTATTGAGTATTAGTCCTATACTAGTTCCTTTGAAAACAAATGAGATGAGTTTTGAATACAATTTCTATTGAGTTCATTATTTGGGCCCTATTATGATGTTGCGTTGATATACAATTAGTGCTTGCTAGCTAGAGGCTTATTTGCCGACTGTTCACGTCTTGGAATATCAACTGAAATTATCCGAATTAATATCCGCTGCGAAATTCTTAGGACGTGACAGTTTAGTGGTATCAGAGCCTAGGAAACAATAGGAATATTAAGTCCTTGGTTTAAGTGACACAATAGAAACTTACATCATGGAAATTACATATAGTACCTGGTGAGAATGGGTAGAGACTGGGAATATGTTAGAATGAACAAAACACTCCTACCCATTGACTCTTATAATGTATCTAGAGACATTAATTGGTTTCTATCCTTTTCTCATGAACCCCCTAAATCTTACACTCAACTGAAATGGCTTACAATCAGTGGCAAGCTATGCAAGAAACCATGGCGGGATTGACTCAAGCATTACAAAATGTGATTCAGGCTGGTAATCAGGCTGCTGCAGCTAGGAATGGAGCTGGTGATTTGCACCGCAACTTTAGGAGTTTGAACCCTCCTCGTTTCTCTAGATCCCCTAACCCAGACGAGGCAAAGAATTGGCAGGAATAAATAGAAAGAATCTTCCAAGTTATGCAATGCACCAATAGGGAGAAGGTGGTACTGGCCACTTTTCAATTCATGAAGGATGCTCGGGCATGGTGGAAGGCCACATCGGCTCACCTACCTAACGTAGCTAAACTGGAGTGGCTTGGATTCCTGGAAATATTCCAGGGAAAGTATTTCTCCATGAGAATCAAAGAAAAGAAGGCGGCGGAGTTTGCCGCACTGAAGCAGAAGAGCATGACCGTGGCTGAGTATGAAACTCAGTTTGCTCGCTTGGCAGTGTATGCCCCACATCTGGTGGGCAAGAAAAGACTGAAGGCAAATAGATTCCTAGATGGTCTTAGGCCCATGTTTATTGAAAAGCTCAGACCGCACGACATACAAACCTACACTGAGATGGTCCAAAGAGCTCAACTTGTAGATGGTCCAAAGAGCTCAACAACAACAACAGCAACAGCAGCAACAACAACAACAGCAACAACAATAGCAACAACAACAACAGCAACAACAACAGCAACAACAACAACAACAACAACAACAACAACAACAACAACAACAACAACAACAGCAACAGCAACAGCAACAACAACAGCAACAACAACAGCAACAACAGCAACAATAACAACAACAACAACAACAACAACAACAACAACAGCAACAACAACAACAGCAACAACAACAACAGCAACAACAACAACAACAGCAACAACAGCAACAACAACAACAACAACAACAACAACAACAACAACAGAAACATCGATTGTGGAATATTGCAAATTTTGTGATAAATCTAAGCACCAAGTGGACAAGTGCTGGAAGAAGGTCGGGGCTTGCCTGATATGTGGGAGTTAGGAACATCGTATACCGAACTGTCCCATGCTAAGAGACCAAGTTGGAAGGAACCAAGGAGTGGTGAAGCGTCAAGGACGCGTTAATGCAATAACTCCAGTGGAGCTCCCAGAAGGAGGTATAATTGTTAAACCCCTTGACTGATCTTATGATGCTTTTCTTATTAGTATATTTCTAAGTGGGGGAGATCATTAAGGAGAAATTGGAAAGGAATAATCTAGTAGTTATACCATAGTTCATCTGGTGGATTAAGATGAAGTTATAACAGCCATGGAAGAAAACAGGAGTGGAAGGAACCAAATGAATAGTACGGGTGGCCATAGGTGTAGATGATGAATTAGCATCCATAAGCTAGAATGTTGAAACAAGTTAGAGGAATTAAACCCAAAATGACCTCAAGGGCCACAATTATTAAGAGCCAATTAATGATCTATGAATTTGGGGACCAAATTCTCTTCAGTGGGGGAGGGTGTAGCACATCGAAAAATTTAGTAATTTAAAATTTTAAATAAATATAAATAAATAATTTCCGTATTATCAAAATGGCAGAACTTACGTACCACTATTGTACGTGAGAGAACACATCGAAACATTCCATAAAAATTATAAATCAACTCCAAACATTATTCCTAGTGTTCCACGAAGAAATTCGTGCAACAAAAAATTCGATTGGCCAAGTGTACGTCACAATGTGACTAAGTACCCAAATTAGGAAACAAAGTCGGAAAACCGTTAACACGGAAATATAGCATGATCATAAATTAAAAAAACATGTTGGAGAGACTTCCAACATCATGTATTGATGACCCATTATCAGAATTGGGCCAATGGATCACTTTTGGCCCAAGAATAAAATGAAGCAAGAAAAATACCCAGAAATTCGTAACCCTAATTGAGTTGAAAATAGAAAGAGGTAATTAGGGCAAATCCCAAGATAATTAGCCTTTCTTGGCAACCAAAATTTGTGCCTAACCATGGTGGGGGGTTTCTCAAAACCTTACACACTCTATTGGGGTGAGAAATCATCAAAATATGGAAGGTGGGTGACCAAAAACGCAACCCTCCCTTCCTACACCCAATTGAACTTCTAAAAAACACTAGATGCATATATACTTGTCATGAAACCCTAGGGGATGAATTTACACATTGTTGGGGTCGTGGGAGCCTGTTCTTGAGCACCAGAGGTGGAGGAAAATGCCCCAACTCGGAGCCTTCTTCCCTGTTGCGTCTGCATCGACCTGTGCAGAGTGCTCTTCTTGGAGTCGACCTAAGGTAGGCCAATCCTTCACCAAACCATGCAAGACTTATACCCCTGGAAAGAGGGTCGAGTCTAGTTCCTAATCCCACTAGTTTGGCTATTTTTCATTTAGTAGATTGGGTGTAGTAAGCGTTCTCCTCCAAGTGGTCTGAACGAGGGTTTTCTGGAGAATGAGACTTCTTCAACTCAAAAAGTAGGTGAAATCGGGCCAAATTTAAATAAATCTTTTATCAATGTGTAGAGCATCAAGTCTACTTTCATGTCCAAGTGATTTCATTGATTTTCATTGAGTACATATTGTTTTTTAAGCATTTTCCAAAGTCACGCTTGTTAACAGCTTTACGTATTCATGTCGATTTCTCATGCATCTCGAGGCCAATTTTAATGATTCTAAAACCATAGTTCTCTTCTATTACTTGTTCCCAACAAGTTTATGTTTACACTTTTTCCCCAAAAGCCCTAGATTAGAAGTTATAAGCGTTGCATGAATCGAGTGACTGTTTTCTACATTTTTGGGTAAGAACCCAAAACGTGCGTCGCGTTTTGGCGTGCATGAACGCGACGTAAGAGTCTGATGCATTCATATGAATCACGACCATGCCCTATGTCATGATTCTGATGGCGACAGTACTGTTCTGGCGCCTCAAACTGTGCGCTGCATGGTTTTTAGAGCCTGCATGAAACGCGACGTGGACCCCCGTTGCGATTTGGCCGGTTTTCCTGCTCGAGGTTTTCGTTCTATTTTTATATTATTACTTTGAACGCATTTCATGAACGCAATGGGGTAAACCATCGTGATTCAAGCATGAAGGCGACAGTATAGGCCGTCGCGATTTTATTCTTCATAGGTTGGTCTTGTTCCGACTGTACACTGCGTTATGAAATGCATCGACTGTGTCCGATGCGTATTTGAAGACCTACCCGAGACCTATTTTACATGGTATAGAGTTCATGGTTTGCTAGTCTTGGTTCTGGTCAATGCATGAGGTCTGTTCAATGGCTTAAAAGTAGTCAACCCATGAAAAAGCTATAACTACATGAATGTTATTCTAATTGCTCTTTAATGATATGACCTATTCATGCAACTAGTGATTTGTTCTTCTTACTGTTCTATCTTGCTAAAATGATAATTGTTATCTTAAAATATTGCAAACCATTTATAGTTAAATGCATAGTTCATCTCATGCTGTCATGTTACTTGTTTTCCGCAAGTTTGAAACCGATGGATTGTGGATTGAGACACGTGTTTCACTACACACTTGCACGTATAGGCAATCTTTCTTGGGGGATTGGAAGCTCTCTATTGGTCATTCTGTACTGGTAGACTAGCGACCTTTCCGCTAAGACCTCCATAATTCTTCGTACTCCGTGGATTCCCTCATGGAGACCGAGTTGGTTGTACCATTGAAGTTCCCTGGAGATAGCATGTACTTCCTCTCTCATCTTGTTATCGTGAGTGTGATTTATAATCTAGACTTAAGCCATTAATGTAAAGAGTGAACTAAAGTATAAATTGCACCGTTATGCTACCAAAATTATCTCTTGACTATTGTTATCATGCAATCATGTTCACATTACTTACTACTTGTTCTCATCATCATCATGAACATGACATTACTATTGCTTACATATTGAAACTCTTGTTATTGGCCATTAATGGCTGTGGGTATCTACATTTAAAATTAAGTGAGATACTGACCGGGCACGGCGTGTGTCCAAGGGCTCCAGTCTAGCCCCAATGACGAAGAGTCATAAATATACTGTTAACCATAGAGTATAATGATTACTGGCATTGCATCTGTGTTGGGAAATAGTGTCGTGTTGAATGCTAGATATAATAACCACATACACGTGTCCTGGTGTGCATTTCAAGGTGGATCTTTCCTTGGTGTACATTAGTATCTTCGTACTTGATTAGTGTTACATGATCGTGCTCATGCTTGCTTGCTTGCGTGATATGGCCATCCTGCAGTTATTGCAAATTAAGTGACATCTTGCGTGCTTGTTACATGCCTCACTATTGATAATATCTTGCTCGTTATATCGTTCTAGATCTTGCTCTATCATGATCACTCTATCTAGCTTGTTCACGTATCATGTTTTAATGAGTTTTATTCGCATATCATGACAATCGTGCTTACCTAGTTCTAAATTACTAATCACTTATATCATTGCCCGCACATTGAGATATAAATCCTATTGGGCTAGTTTGCTCATTCCCTATTTTTAACCCTCTAGGTGACTATTAAGTACAAGAAGAGGAGCAAGTCGAGGATAGGAATGCGTCCGAGTGATGAGCGTTCCAACCATGTGTCTATCTATAGTTAGTTTGCTTTGAGTGTTAGAACAATGTAGTAGGAAGTGAGGAATAAACATAATTTGCTTTTATTGAGTATTAGTCCTATACTAGTTCCTTTGAAAACAAATGAGATGAGTTTTGAATACAATTTCTATTGAGTTCATTATTTGGACCCTATTATGATGTTGCGTTGAAATACAATTAGTGCTTGCTAGCTAGAGGCTTATTTGCCGAATGTTCAGTCTCGAAATATCGACTCGAATTATCCGAATTAATATCCGCTGCGAAATTCTCAGGATGTGACACAACTTGGGCTAAGTCAAGATTGAATTGTTTAATAGCCCAATAAGCCCTATGCTCTAACTCAACAGGGAGGTGACAGGCTTTACCAAAAATCAACCTATAGGGAGACATGCCAATGGGAGTCTTATATGCTGTCCGATAGGCCCACAAAGCATCATCCAATCTTTCTGACCAATCATTCCTATTGGGCCTAACGGTTGTTTGGAGAATGTTCTTGATCTCTCTATTGGACACTTCCACTTGGCCACTTGTCTAGAAATGGTAGGGGGTAGCAATCTTATGAGTTATCTCATATCTTTTAAGCAAAGCTTGAAATTGAGAATGAGTGAAATGAGATCCCCCATCACTTATGATTGCCCGAGGACACCTAAACCTGGAGAAGATATTCCTACGCACAAATTTCATGACAACCTTATGATCATTGGTATGGGTGGCAATGGCCTCAATCCATTTAGACACATAATCAATAGCCACAAGTATGTACTCATTGCCAAAAGATGAAGGGAATGGGCCCATGAAATCAATTCCCCAGACATCAAAAATTTCCACCACGAAAATGGGGTTGAGTGGCATCATGTCTCTCCTAGAATTGTTGCCCACAGCTTGGCATCTAAGACATGTCTTGCTGAATTCATAAGGATTTTTGAACAATGTGGGCCAGTAAAACCCACTTTGCAAGACCTTAGCAGCAGTTTTCTTCCCCGAGAAGTGTCCCCCACAAGCTATAGTGTGACAAAAATTTAAGATGCTTTATTGCTCTTCCTCGGGGACACACCTCCTAATGACTTGATTAGGACCCATGAAAAATAATTCAGGGTCATCCCAGAAATAGTGTTTGACTTTAGAGAAAAAAATGGTCCCTTTCATTCTTTGACCATCCTTCAGGAATTTGACCCACAACAAGATAGTTGACAATGTGAGCATACCAAGGGACTGTCCTATGAGAAATTGCAAGGAGGTGTTCATCAGGGAAAGAATCATGCATTGGAGCACTTTCAGGGATGAGAATTTGAGATAGGTAATCAGCAACAACATTTTCAGTTCCTTTCTTGTCCCGAATCTCCAAATGAAACTCTTCAAGAAGAAGGATCCATCTGATGAGTGTTGGTTTGGAGTCCTTCTTAGCTAAGAGATATTTCAAAGCAGATTGATCTGAGTAGATGATGGCCTTTCCCCTAAAAGATAAGATCAAAAATTTTCAAGGGCAAAGACTGTTGAACTACTCTTATATTTTACCCTTATATTTTGATGATAACAAAATTTATGATTAATTAAATATTATCAAATATATTTAATATCATGATTTCCTAATAAATATAAATTTATTAGAATTATCACTGTATATTGTGCACTAAAATGCTAAATCGATGTTCATTCAATATACATCGATTTCTGTTCAAAGTGCCACATCTATTTGCTTTCACTCAAACAACGATTTGATTGTTGTAACGATTTGATAAGTGAAAACAACGATTTGCCCATACATTGATTTGCCTACATTTATGATAACGATTTGCTTTCACTCAAACAACGATTTGATTGTTATAACGATTCGATAAGTGAAAACAACGATTTGCCCATACATCGATTTGCCTACATTTATGATCACGATTTGCTTTCACTCAAACAACGATTTGATTGTTATAACGATTCGATAAGTGAAAACAACGATTTGCCCATACATCGATTTGCCTACATTTATGGTAACAATTTGCTTTCACTTAAACATCGATTTTGTCCAATCATCGACTTCATGTAAAAATCGATTTTCTTTATACTCAGATGTTTCAAATATGTTTGGCGCCTAATGAAAAGTCAAAAATGTCTCTGACAGAAGATTTTCTTTTATCTCTTCAGATATCTTCTCTCCTGTCAGACAAAAAGGTGGTCACTTACTACTTCTGGGAGAAAACAAGAAGCATAGAGGTATGCGAGCTTTTTCACAGAAACACTGTTTTAGCTAAACACTTTCTTCTATGCTTACAGACCTTGTAGACCACCAAGTGGCTGATAATCTGAGGAAGAAAAAGAATAGAAAGATCAGCAACGACTAGAAGAGCTCCAACGGATCTATTCAAAAGCCTCTCATATAAAAGATGAAGCAAGGCTGAAGAAGAAGATAAGAGAGCTTTCCTGAAGATCATTCAAAGAGTGTACAACCAGTGAGAAACCTCAACGCCACATACACTTAAAGGAAAAGAGAGAAAGAGCCTGAGCCAAAAAGAAGTGTTCAAGCAACTGAAGCACTCAAGCATTCAAGCTCCTTCTCCTCTCTTCACTCTCTCTGTGTGCATCTTGTAATTGGGGGAGAGAGTCTTTCAGTGAGAGTTCTTTATGTTGGTTTTCATTTGTTCTAACTCTCAGCCATGTTCTTTCTTTTCTAAGAAAGATGTTTGTCTAGCTGTAGGACTATATACAGTGTAGAACCTAGCTAGGGGTTTGTGTCTAGCAGAACCGCACTGGGGTTTGTACCAGGAGGTTGGCTTCTTGACCTGTAAAAGAAGTGGGCTGGCTTCTTGCCCGGGAAAGAGAAGAAGACCAACTGGGGTGCTGGGTGTTGTATTGTCCTTGAGGGGGACTGTACCCTTGGTTAGTGAAATCCCAAGAGATTGTTTGGGGACTGGACGTAGGACTTCCATGTAGGAAGGGCCGCACCAGGATAAATCTCTTGTGTTATTTGTGTGATTGCTTATTTGCTTCCGCACTGCTACTCTTTATCACACTAAACTAACCAAACTTTCAAGTGATAATTTTCTGTATTTAAGTTTCTGTTTCAGATTTCAGAAATACCTATTCACCCCCCCTCTAGGTTAGCTTGCTGCCGTTCAAAAGAGGGCCAACAAAGACTACAGCAAGAAGTTCTTTTTCTGTGGTGGTGTAATGTATTTGAGCATTAGCGAGGGTGCGACTCGCATAATAGTTCACCATGAGACGTTTAACAATTCTTTGTCCTAAAACAGCACCTATGGCATAGTCAGAGGCATCACACATTGTAGCACCCCGAAAATTTTAATTACATAAAAATTCAAATAAATGGAAATAAATAATTTCCATAATATCGGAGTATTTAAAACATACGTACCATTATCGTATGTGCTAAAACACATCGGAAAATTTCATAAAAATTATAAATCAACCCTAAATATTATTACTAAATGTTTCACAAAGAAATTTGTGCCAAGAAAAATCAGATCATCCAACTTTAAAGTGTTTCGCGACTTATTATCGTAATTCATGAATAAGTCATAACATCATTATCACACGTACGTGGATGAGTCATAAAATTAAATAAAAATCATATATGGACTTCAAATAATATCCTCTAATGACCCATCAAAAAATTTGGTTCAATAAAAATCATTTGGGCTAGGTTTAAGAGTTATTGCGACCGATTATCTAAATAAGGAAACAAGTTGGAAAACTGTTAACACGGAAATACGACGCAATAAAAAATTAAATAAAAGTCTTGGGGAGATTTCCAACATTATATATTGATGACCCATTATCATAATCGGGCCAATGGACAACATTTGGCCCAAAAATCAAATGAAGCTAGAAAATACATAGAAATTCGTAACCATAAATAAGCTGAAATTAAAAAGAGGCAATTAGAGTTGAATTGGGATGCAATCATGCATTCATGGCAACCCAAATTCGTGCCTAACTATGAGGGGAGGTTTCCTAATGCCTCACACACTCAAAGGGAGGAGGAAATCATCAAAAATAGGAAACCAAACATGCCAATCCCGAAATCCCTTTTCCTAGTTATAATAGGACTCCTAAACACCATGGTTACTTAAATACTCTTCACCCAAACCCTAGGAACGAATTTAGAACTTGCTAGGGTCGTGTGGAGGAGCTCTTGGTGGCTGAGGAGCTGTGGAACGACCACAAGAAGCCGTTCTTCTTCCCCTTCTCATCTGCTGCGACCTGCACAAACCACTCTCTTGAAGTCGACCAAAGGTAGGCTTTCTCGGGCCAAACCTTAACATATCCTATACCAATGTGTAGAGCATCAAGTTAACTTTCATTTCCCACTGGTTTCATCGAATTTCATTTAGTAGATTTTGAATTATAAGCATTTTGCCAAAGTCGCACACTGTTAGAACTTTTCCCGTTCTTCTTATTATTCACACGATTTGAGACCGAATTAGACTGAATCATCAACATCAAAGTTCTTCTACTTGTAGTCATGATCATCTTTCATGTTCAACGTTTTGTCTAAAACTCTTTAGTTAGAGAGTTATGAACCCCGTAAGAGAGTCATGCATAATACTGTGTTTTCGGGTTTGCAGTTAGCCTTAGGTTCTTCCTATTTTGCTTGAGATTTAAGACCGAAGTAGGTCAAGCCTCCAACATGAAAGTTCTTGTATTAGTCGATATGGTCATCTTTCATGTTAAATGTTTTGCTTAAATATCATTATTTAGAGAGTTATAAACTTTGTAATAGAGTCATGCATGATACTGCGTTTTCTGGTTGCATTTAACTTTCACTTCTTCATGCTTTTCACAAGGTTCAAGACCGAATTAGGTTAAAACCCCAACAACAAAGTTCTTATACTAGTTGTTCTTGTCATCTTTTATGTTAGACGTTTTGTCCAAATGTCAGTAGATCTCATGTTACAAGTCTAACATGTAAGTCGCCATGAAGTCATGCATGTTTAGGGCTTTACCATGTTCTTCCTGTATTTCATGCAATTAGAGACCGATTCAGACCCAGCCCACAACACAAAAGTTCTTTCAATAGATGTCCTCGACATTTTCTATGTTGTGAGTTTTGTCTAAAGATCAGCATATAGAGAGATATAGGCGTTTCATGAATATCACCCTGTGTCAAATCATGGTAGTCTGAACCAAGAGCATGTCAGATCCATGTCGGGCTCAGGCGCTGACCCTGTGAACGCGACGGCCCGATATGTCGCATTCTGAGGTCGGGTCGCAACAGTACCTCTGTCGCGTTCTGGTTGCGACAGTACCCATGTCGCCTTCTGCCTGCCTGATCTGACGACCCTGCCGCCTTCCTTATAGGGATATGTCGCGATCTCAGAACTTTACCTGAAACCATGTGTTTTCAGGCATAGTTTTCCGCATATACCCAAGATCTATTTAAATATGACATTTGCTGTGTAAGTTGCCTGTCTTGGGTCTGATCATTACATGATTGTTATTTAATGGCTTAAAATTTATTAATCCATTTAAAAGCTTTAATTACATGAATACTATTCTAAGTGCTCCTTAAATGTTATGATCCTTTCGTGCTACTTGTGATTAAATCTTCCTACTGTTCTTCCACGTTTAAATGATAATGGTTATCATAAAATCTTGCAAACCATGATGAGTTAAAGAGCATAGTTTTATTCCATATTTTATTGTCTAGTGCTTCCTGCGAGTTTGAAACCGATGGTTTGTGAATTGTGACACGCGTACCGCACTACACACCAGCACTATTAGGTAGCCCCTTCTTGGGAAATTGGAAACTCTCTACCGGTCATTCCGAATCGGTAGACTAGCGACCTTTTCACCAAGGCCTCCGTAAATCTCCTCTGACCATGGATTCCCACATGGCCGACGAGTTGGTTGTACCATTGAAGTTCCCTGGAGATAGCGTGCACTTCCTTTCTCTTCTTGATCTCGTGAGTGTGACTTACAAACTAGACTAAAGCCATTAATGTAAAGATTGAACGAAAGTATAAATTGTACCGTTATGCTGCCGAATTTATCTCTTGACCATTGTTCTCATGAAATCATGTTCAATTTAATTATTACTTCTTCTCATCATCATCATGAACATGACATTACACATGCTACGTTTTGAAACTCTCATTGGCCATTATTAATGACTGTGGGTATCTACATTTAAAAATTTACATGAGATGCTGACAGGGCACGGCGTGTGTCCAAGGGCTCCAATCTAGCCCCAATGACGGCGAGTCATAGATATACTGTTAACCATGGGGTATAATGATTACTGGCGTTGCATCTGCGCTGGGAGTACTTTCTTGCTTGTTGAATGATAGATACATAACCACATACACGTGTCCTGGTGTACATTCTTGATGGATCTTTTCTTGGTGTACATTGGTGTCTACGTGCCTGATTAGTGTTACTTGATCGTGCTTGTGAAATCTTGCTTGCTTGCTTGCTTGATATGGTCATTCTGCATTTAATGCAATTAGTGATATCTTGCGTTCTTGACATCAAGTGAATTCTTGCGTGCTTGTACAAAGTGATCTATTGCTAGTTCGATCTTGTCATCTTGTTCACAAATCTCGTTCTATCATAATCACTCTCTCTAGCTTGTTTTATATATCCTGTTTTAACGAGTTTTATTCGTACTTGCATATCATTCATTGTACTTGCCTAGTTCTAAAATGTTAATCACTTATATCATTGCCCGCACATTGAGATATAAATCCTACTAGGCTAGTTTGCTCATTCCCTACTTTTACCCAATCTAGGTGACTATGAAGTTCAAGAGGAAGAGCAAGTCGAGGATGGGAATGCATCTGAGTGATGAGCGTTCCAATTATGAGTCTATCTATAGTTAGTTATTTTGAGTGTTAGAACAATGTAGTAGGAGTGAGGTATTATGTACTTTCGCTTTTATTGAGTCTTAGTCCTGTAATAGTTTCCATTTGAAATACAATGAGTTGAGATTTGAATAAAAGATTAATTGAGTTCAATATTTGGGCCCTATGATAATGTATGTTATCATACATTTAGTGCGTGCTAGCTAGAGGCTTATTTGCCAACTGTTCACGTCTTGAATTATCGACTCGAATTCTTCGAATTAATATCCGCTGCGTAATTCTCGGGACGTGACACACATGATCTCAAAGGGAAATGATTAATCAGGAGTTTGAAGAATGGGAGCTTTGGTCAAAGCCTCTTTCAAAGTAGTGAAGGCCTCTAAACAAGCATCATCAAAGTGAAATGGGACATCCTTTGCTAGGAGAAGAGTTAAGGGGCAGGCAATTTTTGAAAAGTTTTGAATGAATTGGCGATAGAAGCCGGCATGGCCAAGAAATGAACGAATCTCTCTCACAGAGGTTGGAGGAGGAAGATCAGCAATGAGGCCAACTTTGGCCCTATCTACCTCTATACCCCACTCAGACACAATGTGGCCCAAGACTATGCCCTCTCGAACCATGAAATGACTCTTCTCCCAACTAAGCACCAAATTTGTCTCTATGCATCTGGCCGACACTTTCTCAAGATTTCTTAGACAACTTTCAAATGACTCCCCATATATAGAAAAATCATCCATGAATATGTCAAGTAAGTCTCCCACCATATTAGAGAAAAATGCCATCATGTACCTTTGAAAAGTAGCTGGTGCATTGCATAGTCCAAATGACATTCTCCTAAAAACAAATGTGCCATAGGGGCACGTAAAGGTGGTCTTTTCCTGATCTTCTGGGTAAATTTCCACTTGATTGTACCCAAAATAACCATTCAAAAAGCAGAAGAATTGCTGGCTCGCTAGTCTCTCAAGAATTTGGTCCATGAATGGGAGTGGAAAGTGATCTTTCTTGGTCATGGCATTGAGCTTTCTATAGTCTATGCACACTCTCCACCTCGTGGTCAATCTAGTGGGTATTTTCTCCCCTTGTTCATTTTTCACAACTGTCAACCCAGACTTCTTGGGAACCACTTGGGTTGGGCTGACCCATTGGCTATATGATATTAGATAAGCAATTCCAGCATCTAGCCACTTCACTACTTCCTTCTTCACCACTTCCTTCATGTTGGGGTTCAATCTCCTTTGTGTTTCCCGACTTGGTTTGGCATTATCCTCTAAGTAGATGTGGTGCATGCAAATAGATGGACTAATCCCTTTAAGATCGGCCACCGTCCAACCTATAGCTCCCCTATATATGCTCCTTTAAAACTTCTATCAATTTTGCTTCTTGGGTAGGGGTTAGGTTGGAGGCAATGATAACAGGCAAAGCTTGGTTTGGGCCTAAGAATACATACTTGAGGGAGTCTGGAAGAGGTTTAAGCTCAAGATCGGGCGGACTTTCAAGTGATGGAAGAGCCGGTTCAGATTGTAAGGCCAACAAAGGTTCAACTTTGGGCCAAAGAGTAGAATGGAGTGGTGAATCATATAGGGCTTTGGTCTCCTCCAATTGGTCAACATCCAAATCATTATCAATGAGCTTAGTCAAAATGTCTACAGAATGACATTCTTCTTCTTGGTCTGGATATTAAGATGCTTTGAATACATTGAGAGAGACCTTTTGTCCCCCAAATGAAATGTCCATCATCCCCATAGCACAGTTGATGTTGGCTTTGGTAGTGGCGAGGAAGGGACGACCAAGAATGATAGGAGTGTGTCTCAACTCCTGGTTGGTGGACATATCAAGGATGAGAAAGTCCACGGGGAAATAACAATCATTGACTTTGACAATTACATCCTCTATCAATCCCCGTGGAGTCTTGACCGAACGATCGGCTAGCTGTAGAATGATGGAAGTGGGCTTGAGTTCCCCTATGTTGAATTGTTCATAAATGAAGGTGGGGAGAAGATTGACACTCTCCCTTAAATCAAGAAGGGCACGATCGAAGGTTATACCACCTATATCACATGAAATGAGGGGAGCACCAGGGTCCTTCAGCTTCCTAGGAAGGTGGTTTGTCAAGATTGCACTAACTCAGGGAGCCAAATTTTCTGAATTGCAATCTTGGATTCCCTTCGTGGAGTGCAAAGATCTTTAAGAAATTTAGCATAAGTCGGGACATGCTTGATGGCATTGAGGAGTGGAATATTGATGTGGACTTGTTTGAATAATTCCAACAACTCTTCATCTTGGACCGACTTCTTCTTCTTAATGGGCTTGGATTCTAGAGAACTTGGAAATGGCACTTTTCGTTGGTACAAATTTGGAGCTTCATGAACCTTCTCTTTTCCTTTGTTCTCTCCCCCCAACTTAATCTGAATGGGCTCCTCTTCACTATCACTGGTATCATCTTGGACTTCTTGTGTAGGATTATTCACAACCTCTTTTCCCTTGTGTGGGTCACTTTGCACCTTACCACTTCTTAGGCTTGAAATGGCTTTTATGTTTTCCAATTGTGGGCCTTTTGCTTGAACTTGTTGTCCTGGTTGAGGTAAGAGGCCAGATTGAGTAGCAAAGCCTGGTGGATGATTTCTAGGGTTTGCCATAGGTTGGCTAGGTAGTTAGCCCATTTCCCTTCTCATGGTAGTCTCAGCCATCTGGCCCACTTGGGCCTCTAGCCTGGCCATAGTTTGTTGATTTGTAGCTAAGAGTTGTTGTTGTTGATGCATTTGTTGTTGTTAGGCCAAGATGATTTGTTGGAGTTGGTTAAATTGTTCTTCAAAATTCTGTTGAGGAGGTTGATGAAAGGTGGGTTGAACTTGCTTGGGTTGAGGAGGAGGATATTGGGCTGCCTGAGAGAATTGGGCCTGAGGCCCTCTAGCATAAGTGCCACTGTAAGGATTAGGATGGGCTTGAAATTGGTTCTGGAATGGTTGTTTTGGGGCTTGAGGCATGGAGGGGTTAGGTCTTTGAAGTGGAGCTTCTTGATTTTTCCAAGAGAAATTAGGGTGATTTCTCCAGCCTGGATTATATGAATTGGAGAATGGGCTCTGATTGGGCTTGGGGAATCCTTGGGCTGCTTGGACCTGTTTGTCACGTCCTAGTAAATAACTTGTTATCGAGAAATGACAGAAAACAGACTTAAGAGATAGAACTTAGATTATATAAACATCTGTCATTAGTATAGCAGAAGCTTAACATACAAACCACTCCTCGTTACAATTCACAGGAGGAGTAAGTAAAAAGAAACAAAGTGACATTTCTATCTATACTATAGTCCTAAAAAGATAATCTACGGAATTCAAACGATGGGTTGTCCCGCTCAACACACCCCCTTAAGAACTTGGCTCATCATGTTCACCTGAAAAAGTAAGATTTAATGAGCAATTGTGCCCAGTAGGATTCACCCTTCTAATAAAAAGGATTAAGATAACCAAAGAGTTGGGCAAGAAACTTAATTGGTAGCAATACTGAATATCAAAGATGATTGTATAACCATGTCAATTAGATAATAATTGTAGAACAAGAGTACTGAGTTAAACTTGCATAGAAAAGAATTCAGGATAATAATCACATTCTGGTTCAAGTACATGTTCAACTCATGATAAAATAAGATGATGACCAATCAAGTAAGTATGATGCAATGCCAAACATCCAAGTGATCCATTATCGTTTCGTACGACCAGTAAACGAATTCGGGTGCTCCTCCCGGGACTGGATCAGCCCCACTTGCACAGGCATGTATCTCAATTGAGTCCAAAGACCCAAAGTTGTCATCACAAATCATTTCTGTTAAATATTCAAGTGTGGTACACAAGTACTCAAGTTCTCACATGTAGCTAAGGGTTGAGAGTCAATGCCAATGACTTCAGAAGGTTGTAGCCATGTAGGAATCAATCATACATAGGAGTATCCAAGAACAATCCATAATTGGATGTGGATGGCAATTGAATGATTCCTCTCAGTGATAAAGTAATTGGAATCCAAGAAAATAAGGGAAACAACTTGTTTGGTTAATACCAAATTATGTCATCTTTAGTTGGACAAGAAATGGATCTGGCTAACATAACAGAATAGTGTATGTCGACAGCCAAAGAGTGGCTGTCGACAGCCACTGGTGCATCCAGAATTGGGTTCTTGAATCCAGCCTATAGCTGTCGATAGGCTGAAGGTAACTGTTGACAGATGGATGTCATCTGTTGACAGATGAGTTCTATCTGTCGACATCTACTGGTGGTTCTGAATTTCTTGGTTCTGGAATTGTGACACCTGTCGACAGATGGGTTCTAACTGTCGATAGTCACAGGTTGATCTTCCAGAAATGGTGTAACACTACCTCAGAAAGCTCTTCTAAGTGTTCCTATGATTCTATGTATGATTAACAACACCTAATGGATCTTATTTACATTCCTAAACACCACTCATATGAAGGAAAGAAATAGAACAATAGGAGTACAATCTTTACAATATGGGTGGCATGAAAACTTATGAAAGGATGATTACTGTATATACAACTCTTCTAAACAATTTTTCCTTGCATCTAGTAAGAAGTTCTCCACAAGTATGCTTGGATAAGACATAAGCATTAGCTTAAGCATGACTGCAATGGATAAGAAAAGCATTCCTAAGGATGTTTATAGAACCCAAGTCAAGGTATGAACGTGGTAAACACTAAAACACAAAGCTCTTAACAAGAGAAGGAGACAAGAAGGAGAGAATCCTACATGTCACAAGGAACTTTGGAGATCTTTTACTTCTCCTCAACGAAGGAACCAGCAGTAGCAGTAGGAAGAAGGAAGAGTTGTCGAAGTAGCAACTAGGCAGGTGTAGTAGTAGGAGTAGTCGCAGCAGCAGCTACAGTAGAAGCAGCAACAGCAACTACGGTAAGAGCAGCAGCAGCTGCTTTAGCAGAGCAACGACAGCAGCCAGGTGGATGGAGGAACAAGTGGGTAAAGACTCTTCAGGATGGTTAAGGGGAGGTTTATATATTTGCCCGGTTCTCATGCATGTATGGCACATAGCCATACATGTGTAGCCGTAAAACTCATTTCTTCCATAGCATGGCCACGTTTTACTGAGTGGTTTTACTGCCAACATGTAGAGTAAAACGTGTAACCCAATAACCCAAGTAGTAAGAAGCCTTACGTAACCATGGTTACGTAAGCAAAGTATTAAAAGAAAATTGGCTACGTAAATGGGAGTTAATTCAGCTGGTCCATTTATCCCTACATTTTTGTATCCAAATGATATCCAAACAAGTTGAAATTTCAAACATAAGCTAATTGGAAGGTTTTACAAATTATGGTGATTTTAGTTTAATTTTTAGAATTAATTTTTCACCCAAAAAAATTACCCGAAAAATCATTTTGTCAACTTAATCTAGATATCCACGCGTCAATAATTCCGAATATTTATGTTTCTAGTACGAACACATTTTTTTTTGAAAATTATGGTGTTTTCAGATTTCAATTCCATTATAGAATTCTGGTGACGCCATATCAGATTGCGCACCTCTGAATACAACACTGTAACAATATTATTAATACTAAGATAATTTTTAAATTAAAGGTAATTATATCTCATGAAAATAGTTATGTTTAACAATAAAAAATCATCATCTTTATCTCAATTTCCAATAAATAAAATTTTGGGGTGTTATAATTCTCCCCCACTAAAGAAAAATTGGTCCTCCAAATTTAACAGATAAGAATTTAACAACAAGTGATACTAACCTATAAATAATTCTGGATACTTGGTTTTGTAACATCGTCTAATTCCGATGTTGCTTCTTCTTGTCCTCGCTTATTCCATTGAATCTTTAGTAACAGAACTTCCTTATTCCGAAGTTGCTTAATCTTTCGGTCAAGAATTTGCACAAGTCTCTCTTCATACACCATGTTTTCTTGTACTTCCAGATTCTGATATTCAATAACATGTTCTGGATCATAAACATATTTTCGCAACATTGACACATGGAAGATGTCATGAACATTGGATAATTGGGGTGGTAATGCTAGTTGATATGTCATTTCCCCAACTCTCCTTAATATCTCAAATGGTCCAATGTATCTTGGACTATGTTTTCCTTTAATTCCAAATCTCTTGATTCCTCTTCGAGGTGACACTTTGAGAAAAACATGATCACCTTGTTGAAATTCCAGCTTTCTTCTTCGTTGATCAGCATAACTTTTCTGTCGATCTTGAGTGACTTTCATTTGATCTTGCACCAACTTTATAATTTCTATAGTTTTTTGTATCATTTCAGGTCCAAGAATGTGTGATTCCTTTAATTCAATCCAACATAACGGTGATCTGCACTGTCGGTCATATAAAGCTTCAAATGGTGCCATTTGAATTGTAGACTGATAGCTGTTGTTATAAGCAAATTCCATGATTGCTAGATGGTTACTCCAGTCATTTCCAAATTCTTGAACACAGGCACGAAACATATCCTCAATAATTTGATTGACCCGTTCTGTTTGTCCATCTGTTTGAGGATGAAACGCCGTACTAAATTTCAGTTTAGTTCCCAGTACATCTTGTAGTTCTCTCCAAAAATGTGAAGTGAATCTTACGTTTCTGTTGGAAATGATATCTTTTGGAAATCCATGCAGTCGAACAATTTCCTTTAAGTACAAAGCTGCTAATATATTGACAAACCATTTTGTCTTGATAGCCAAGAAATGAGCTGACTTTGTGAGCCGATCAATTATTACCCATATCGCATCATATCCATCACGTGTTCTGGGTAATCTCACAATAAAGTCCATACCAACACTGTCCCATTTCCACTCTGGTATCTTAAGAGGTTTTAATTTCCCTGCTGGTTTCTGATGTTCAGCCTTTGATTTTCTGACATGTTAAACATCTAGCTATAAAATCCACAATGTCTTTCTTCATGTTACACCACCAAAAATTCTTCTTTAGGTCTTGATACATCTTGACAACTCCCGGATGGATGGTATAATGTGCTCGATGAGCTTCCTCTAACACTTGTTTCTTAATTTTTGAATTATCTGGTATGCACAATCTGTTTCGGAACCAAAGATTTCCATGAGAATCTTCATTAAAATCAGGTCTGGAATTCAGTTTCTCTCTAATTTCTACCAATGCGGGGTCATTGTCTTGTTGTTCACCAATTTGTCTTAAAAGATCAGATTGCACTTTTAGGTTATCAATCATAACCTTATCTTCTTGTGATTCAGCCTTCAAATTCAAGGTGGAGAATTCTTCCAAAAGTTTCCATTCTTTGACTTGCAAATGGAATATTTCAGCCATGGGGTTCCTACTGAGAGCATCGGCTACAGTGTTGCCTTTCCCAGGATGGTACTCAATCTTAAAATCATAATCCTTGATATATTCCACTCATCTTCTTTGTCTCATGTTCAACTCTTTTTGTGAGAATAAATATTTCAAACTTTTATGATCGGAATACACTATAAATTGATTATCTTACAAATAGTGTCTCCAGAGTTTTAGAGCAAAAATTACCACTGCTAGTTCCATATCATGCACCGGATAGTTTTTCTCATGGTTCTTTAATTGTCAAGATGCATAAGCAATAACTTTTCCTTCTTGCATCAAGACACATCCTAATCCGATATTTGATGTATCGGTGTAAACATTAAATGTTTTACCCTCTACTGGTAAATCTAGAACTAGTGCGGATGATAAACATTCATTCAATCTCTGAAATGCTTGTTCACAGTTCTCATTCCATTCAAATGTAGTTCCCTTCCGAGTTAGCTGTGTAAGAGGTGAAGCAATTTTGGAAAAATCTTTAACAAACTGCCGGTAATAGCTAGCCATACCCGAAAAACTTCTAATTTCAGTAATGTTCTTAGGTTGTTCCCACCTCTAAATAGCTTCAACTTTAGAGGAATCTACTAACAATCCCTCTCTAGAGATGACATGTCCTAAGAACGTTACTTGTTCCAACCAGAATTCACATTTACTAAACATTGCATACAACTTATGGTCCCGTAGCAGTTGTAAAGTGACATGTAAATGTGCTTCATGTTCTTCCATACTCTTAGAATAAATCAATATATCATCAAAGAATACAACCACAAATTGATCCAAATATGACTTGAACACATCATTCATCAATCGCATGAAAGCAGCAGGTGCATTGGTCAACCCAAACGACATCACTACAAATTCGTAATGCCCATATCTACTTCGAAAATTTGTCTTGTAAATATCCTCTTCCTGAATTCTCAATTGATGATACCCGGATCTAAGATCAATCTTTGAAAAATATTGAGCTCCAGACAATTGATCAAATAGATCATCAATTCTAGGGAGTGGGTATTTATTTTTACTTGTTAACTGGTTCAATTGTCTATAATCTATGCATAATCGCATAGTCCCATCCTTCTTCTTAACAAACAATATTGGAGCACCCCAAGGTGATGTACTGGGTCTAATGAATCCCTTCTCCATTAGTTCCTTCAATTGCCCTTTTAATTCTTTCAATTCTTCCATTGACATTCGATAATGTGTTCTTGAAATTGGTGTGGCTCTTGGAACCAATTCAATTGAAAAATTTATGTAACACCCCGAAAAATTTTATTTATTGAAAAATATGAATAATAAAGTTATTGGAGTTAAGCATTAGTCTTAAATGGAAATAATTGATATTTGGGAATGATTAACATTAATTAACGTTACCCTAGTGTCGTACTGGGACGTGGGCGCTCCCACAGGGAGATACTAAAAAACTGTAACGAAAAATGAAATATGAGAACACCATAATTTCCAAAAAAATATGGAGATATCAGAAATATAAATATCCGAATTTTTCGACATTCGGATTTTGAGATTAAGTCGATGCGACCATTTTTCGGGTGATTTTTCACCTACTATAAAATAAAATTTAAAAATTAAACTAAAATCGCCATAATTTGTAAAACCATCATATTTGTCTATGGTTGAAATTTTAGTACAAACAAACTTTGTTTGGATATGTTTACATCAAAACTAAGGGGCCAGTTGATTTATTGGGTCATTTACGATGGGGATTTTTTTGGTGAATTATGGGGGCTTACATGTTAAGCTCTTGGAAGGCCACCGTACCAGGGGGTTAAGCCAACACCTAAGTTACCTGCGTGTAACCAAGAGGAAAGATGCATGGGTTACGTGTTGAGGTAAAAATCAAAGGATTTTTACCATGACACATGGGCAACCGACGTGCCATTGTGCATGGGGAAGTATTGAGTTATAAATACCTCCCCTCAAGCTTTGATACCATCTTTCCAACCCTTTTCCACTGTTATGCTGCTTCCATTGCACTGGTTAACATCTAGTTTGGGAAGGTGTTTCTGGTTGCTAACACTGTAAGGAAGCTACTGCTGCTTGAACTGCTGGTTCTTCTTGCACCTTGTTCCTGCTCGAGCTCTTGCTGGAGCTATTGCTGAAGAGTGGCTGTGGATCCATCTTGGAGGCTGTTGCTGCTACAACAACAAACTTCTCCTGCTTATTCCTCCATTTGTGGTCATTTCTCCATCCTCTTCAACTAGGTAGGATTCATTTCCCTCTGGTTCAGATCTGTCCTCTATACATGACAAGAAATTATTGATGATGAAACTAGTTTCTATACTTATGGTTCTTCTGCTTTTCTTCCAGTCATGATAAGATTATTCTTGTAGGAAGAGGGTCAACCTTGTTCCATTTTAGAAACTAACTCCTATCCTCTTCTTTTACCCTTGATCCTTGTACATGCTATAGAGTTTTGTAGAAGTCTCAATTATCTTTTGAATAGTATGAAGACTTCGGTTTAGATGATTGATACTTCAAGTCTTGATTTAGATCCATGAAACACAATGTGATTTAGTGTCCATCTTGTAGAAATCTTCCATTAAATTATTACTATCAAGGCTATACTTCTAGTACTAAACTATGTTTAGTTTCAAGCAACACAAGTTTGAATTGCAAACCTCCTCTTTCATCTCACTTATTTAGCTTATAAACCACTGTGAGAACTACAATTAGACTCTTCTATTTGATATAAAACATGCCTTGGTTTATAAGTTATATAATTAGGGTGTTTAGGATGGATTTAAAGGCATTTCTGGAAGGACTGTTGCTATCTGTCGACAGCCAGCCCATAGCTGTCGACAGGCGCAAGCCTTCCAGAACTCCAGATTTCTGGACTGTGGCTAGTTGTCGACAGCCAGCCCTCAACTGTCGACAGATACCCATAGAACCAGAAAACCTGAACTCTGTCTGCTACCATCTGTCGACAGCCCCTTCCTGGCTGTCGATAGCTACTGTCCCGCCTTGTATTTCAACAACTTTTCATGTATGAATCCTTGCTTAAACGTCATTCTAAAAGCTTAGCAAGTTACCCCCTTAATTACTTTGGTATTTACTGTCATTCTACTGTAAAGATTAACCACTTGGTGTACCTTACTCACCCTTGAATTATCCTTAAAGTTGTCAATTACGAATGGTACTCCGTTGAGTCTGTTCTTCGGTATTCGGTAACTAAGTTCACAAAACTTGATCACATGAGAGTTCATATGCTTGAACACCTTATGAGATGTGAATAATGATGATGACACTTATTGGGTCCTTGGACCCCACTTGATTAATATGCCTGTGCAAATAAGGCTGGTCCAGTCCTGGGAGGAGCACCCAAATTCATTTTTGGACCACGTGGAATGATAAAGGGCGTCGGGATGTCTGGCATTGCATCAAATACTTTCTGATTAGGGTCATCAAAATTCCTGTGCTGTGTAACTGATATATGAACCAATTCTTGAGCATGACCTGAGTTTTACTGTCATTATATCAAATTATTGTTCTGAAATCTGATATTGTCTCTTGATGTCTGTTCTATCCTTGTCTTGGTTATCATGTGTACACTCCTGAACTATGGATTTTAATTATGGATTTGAATTCTACTAGGCTAGTTAGCTCACTCTTTCCTACCATTTTCAGGTAATACAGATGGGGATGACATTTAAGGGCATGAGTGTTGAGTGGACCGACCGTGACAAGCAAAACCAACCCGTTTCTATTTCTGTTTCTATTTAATAGTGTGAGATGAGATGGGTTATTTGAGTTTGTTTTAATCTACTCCTCTCTTAGTGGTAATGAGGAGTACTTGTGTAATAAGACTTCCGCTTATGACGTTATGAATGGACAAATAAATATTACCTTTGTGCCTATTTTCTGTCACTTCTGATAAATAGCATTTTATTAGGACGTGACAGATAATTTTGGTATCAAAGCATTAGTTCAATAAACCTAGGGATAACCAGTGAGTTGGGGTAGAAATTTGGGATTAGTTAGCATGACTTTGCAATTATATAAATGCTTAACTTGATATTTGTTTCAATATGGATTCGAATGCCCAAGATAGGATGGTGGCAGCACTAGAAATGTTACGTTAAGACATTGAGTTGTATGTCCAAGCACAGCAGGAAGCTCATTTGCAAATTAAGGAAGAAGTGCTTAATTTGACTGCGGGTGCTTTCTTTGCCGGCAATCCTGGTGCTTCCCTGGAAGTCATGACTCAAGTTATGTGTAGGTTGGACAATCTAAGGTTGGGGCAAGACATGTTGCTTCATCAGTTTGAGGGCTATTGGGAAGCACTGACAGATGCGGCAAGGGAACTATACCACGGAATGGGAGAAGAACAGCAAGCACCGCCAATGGAAACTATTATAGATCTGACCCAGAACTAGAAATAGACTTAGACCGTTCATCTTTTTGTAAACCTCTCCTTTTGTGTAAATGTTGGTTGTATATACCTAAGTTCAATGTGTATGTGGAGTGAGAGGTTAGTGGGGGTTGGAATTCTATAAGTATGACAGCTTGGAAGGAAAATGTTATGGTATTTCGGGGATACATGGGAATGTATTGTAATGTAAATATTTGACTTGTTTATAGAGATGGTGTGTTCTGTGAATTTGAATTGTGTATGTGATGGATGTAAGCTTGGGATGATTATGAAAATTAATGTGTGTATTATTGGATGTTTCAGCTACTTTCTCCATTTAGTAATGGACAGAGGTGACGCTAATCGGAGGAAGATGGAGAGTTCTATGCATGATCTAACCCGAGTAATGAAGGTGGTTGCCAAAAATAATAGTCACAATGGGACAAGCTTGTTCAAAGATTTTCGAAGCCTGGACCCTCTGAGATTCGCAGGAAGTACGGATCTGGATGAAGCTGAGAATTGGCTAAATGATATTGAAAGGATATTTAGAATGATTAAGTGTACGGAAGAGGAAAAGGTTCGTCTAACTACATTCCAGTTAGATCGGGATGCCCGTGCTTGGTGGGAAACTGTGGAAGCTACTCTGGAGGATTCAAATCAAGTTAGTTGGGAAGAGTTTGTAGAACTGTTCAATGAGCAATATTTCTCTGAGGTGGTTCAGGAGAAGAAAGCAAATGAATTTGCTAGTCTAAAGCAGCTAAGAATGTCGGTATCTGAGTATGAGGCTCAATTTGCCCGGTTGCCAAAATATGCGCCACATCTTGTATCCACAGAGAAATTGAAGTCTAATAGATTTATGAATGAATTGCGTCCCAATTTTATTACGCAGCTAACTCCTCACCTGATCACTACTTATTCAGAAATGGTTAAGAGAGCCTTGGCACTGGAAGCTGCAAATGAAGCTGTGGATAAGATTAGAGGGAAATCTGGAGAAGGATCTTCAGATTGAAAAAGGAGGTATGAGTCGGGGAATGCCCCGAAGGTTCAGCAAACTGCTAAGAAGGCAGGCAAAGCTCCGGTAGAGAGTAAGGATGTTTGCAAGCATTGCCATTGCATCGGACATAAGGTTGAGAATTGTTGGCATAAATTGGGTGCATGTTTCCGTTGTGGAAGCACTCAACACCGAATTCCGGACTACCCGATGGCCAAGACAGCACCAACAAATCAGAACCCCCGAGTAAAGCAAGGTAGACGACCAGCCCTTCAGGAGGTGGAACCTGAATCTCCACAGGAAGGCGGATTGATTGAAGGTACATTATTAGTACACTCAAAACCTGCATATGTGTTGTTTGATTCCGGAGCTACGCATTCTTTTATTAGCTATGAGTTTGCTAAATCTTTGAAAGTAAAGTCAGTTCCATTACTCACACAACTGGAAGTTGCAACTCCTTTAAGTAAGGGTAAAAAGCTTAAAGAATATTACCCTGCTAGTCAGATCATAGTCAAAGAACGTGATTTACTCAGTGATTTGATATGTTTAGATATATGGGATTATGATGTAATCCTTGGGGTTGATTGGCTATCGAAATACCATACAAATTTAGATTGCCAATTGAGACAAGTGACTTTCCTAGGAGAGGAAAATTATTCTATAACTTTTGATAAACCCCAAACCAAAAGAATACCAATAATTTCAGCAGTGAAAGCTTTGTCAAGGGTATTTGGCTTCCGTGACCCTATTAAATCAGAGCATTGCGGGATTGGAAGATATTCCGGTAGTAAGGGAATTTCTTGATGTTTTCCCTGAAGAGCTACCTGGTATACCACCTAATAGAGAGGTGATTTTTTCAATTGAGTTGGTACCAGGAGCCACACCAATATCTAGAACACCCTACAGAATGTCAATAGAAGAACTGAAAGAACTAAAAAGGCAATTGTTGGAGTTGATAGAGAAGGGATTTATTAGACCCAGTACCTCACCTTGGGGTGCTCCGGTACTGTTTGTTAAAAAGAAGGATGGATCTATGCGGTTATGCATAGATTATCGACAGTTAAATCAATTGACTATAAAGAATAAGTACCCACTTCTGAGAATTGATGATCTATTTGATCAGTTGTCTGGAGCTCAGTGTTTCTCCAAGATTGACTTAAGGTTTGGATATCATCAACTTAAAATTCAAGAATCAGATATTCATAAAACGGCTTTCTGAACAAGATATGGACATTATGAATTTGTGGTGATGCCGTTTGGATTGACAAATGCACCAGCTGCATTTATGCGTCTGATGAATGATGTATTCAGGTCCTACTTGGATCAGTTTGTGGTTGTATTCATTGATGATATACTAATCTACTCTAAAAGTGTGGAAGAGCATGAAGCACATCTACGGATCACTTTGCAATTGCTACGAGATCATAAGTTATATGCAAAGTTTAGCAAGTGTGAATTTTGGTTGAAGGAAGTGATGTTCTTAGGGCATATAATCTCCAAGGAAGGTCTATCAGTAGACTCTTCAAAAATTGAAACCATATAGAAATGGGAGCAACCTAAGAATCTCACTGAAGTAAGAAGTTTTCTGGGCATGGCCAGTTACTACCGACGATTTGTCAAGGATTTTTCTAGAATTGCCTCACCTCTTACACAGTTGACTAGGAAAGGAACTGTGTTTATATGGAATGAGAATTGTGAGGAAGCATTCCAATTGTTAAAAGAATGTCTGTCATCTGCACCAATTCTAGCTCTACCAGTAGAAGGAAAAATATTTGAGGTTTATACTGATGCTTCCAACATTGGACTGGGTTGTGTATTAATGCAAGGTGGAAGAGTTATTGCCTATGCATCAAGACAGTTGAAGACTCACGAGAGGAATTACCCAGTACATGATTTATAATTGGCCGCTGTGGTCTTTGCTCTTAAGCTTTGGAGACACTACCTATATGATAACCAATTCATAGTGTACTCCGATCATAAGAGTCTCAAATACTTATTTTCACAGAAAGAACTGAACATGAGACAAAGAAGATGGATGGAATATATCAAGGATTATGACTTCAAGATTGAATACCGTCCAGGAAAAGGGAATACTGTGGCTGATGCACTCAACAGAAATCCTATAGCCAAGATATTTTGGTTACAAGTTAAGGAATGGAAATTGTTGGAGGAATTTTCCACCTTGAGCTTGAAAGTTGAAACACAAGAAAAAAGAATTGAAATTAACAATTTGGTAGGGCAGTTAGATTTGCTGAAACAAATTGGAGAGCAACAAGACAATGACCCTATATTGGCAGAAATCAGAGAAACATTGGCTTCTAAACTTGATTTTAATGAAGATGTTCATGGGGAATCTTCGATTCCGGGACAGATTGTGTGTACCAGATAATTCTGAAATCAAGAAACAAATTTTAGAAGAAGCTCATCGATCTCATTACACTATTCATCTAGTAGCTGTCAAAATGTATCAGGATTTGAAGAAGCATTTCTGGCGGTGCAACATGAAAAAGGATATTGTGGATTTTATTGCAAAATGTTTGACATGTCAGAAAATTAAGGCAGAACACCAGAAACCTGCAGGGAAATTGAAACCACTTGAGATACTAGAATGGAAATGGGACAGTATTGGTATGGATTTTATTGTAGGATTTCCCAAAACACGAAGTGGATTTGATGCTATATGGGTAATCATTGATAGACTTACAAAATAGGTTCATTTCTTAGCAATAAAGACTAGATGGTCTGTTAATATTTTGACAGCGTTATATATGAAAGAAATTGTACGGTTGCATGGAATCCCAAAGAACATAGTTTCTGATCGAGATGCAAGATTTACTTTGCATTTTTGGAGAGAATTGCAAGATGCTTTAGGAACTAAATTAAAATTTAGTATTGCATTTCACCCTCAAACAGATGGGCAGACCGAATGGGTGAATCAAATTATTGAGGATATGTGCCGCGCTTGCGTACTAGAATTCGGTAATGACTGGAACACGCATTTAGCTATTATGGAATTTGCATATAACAATAGCTACCAGTCCACTATTCAAATGGCACCTTTCAAAGCTTTATATGGTCGGCAGTGTAGATCACCATTATGTTGGGTCGAATTAAAAGAAACACACATTTTTGGACCTGAAATGATCCAAGAAACAACAAAAGTCATCAAGTTAGTACAAGATCGGATGAAAGTTGCTCAAGACTGACAGAAAAGTTATGCCGATCAACGTAGAAGAGAGTTAGAATTTCAGCAAGGGGAACATGTATTTCTTAAAGTGTCACCCCGGAGAGGAATCAAAAGATTTGGTATCAAGAGAAAATTGAGTCCAAGATACATTGGACCTTTTGAAATACTGAAGAGAGTTGGTGAAATGACATACCAACTGACACTTCCACCACAATTGTCCAATGTGCATGATATCTTTCATGTGTCAATGTTAAGAAAGTATGTATATGACCCAGAACATATTATTGGATACCAAGATCTAGATGTACAAGGAAATCTGGCATATGAAGAAAGACCAGTACAGATCCTCGATCGAAAAATCAAGCAACTTCGGAACAAGGAAGTTCCCTTATTAAAGATTCAGTGGAATAAGCGAGGACAAGAAGAAGCAACATGGGAATTGGAAGATGCCATCAAGAACAAGTATCCAGAGTTGTTTACAGGTCAGTAACCACACCCTTGTGTAGTTAAATTTGGAGGACCAAATTTCTTTTAGTGGGGGAGAGTTGTAACACCTCGAAAATTTTATTTGTTAAAAAACATGAATAATAAAGTTAGTGGAGTTAAGCATTAGTCTTAAATAGAAATAATTGATATTTAGGAATGATTAGCATTAATTAACGTTACCCCAGTGTCGTACTCGGATGTGCGCGCTCCCACAGGGCGACACTGAAAAACTATAACGAAAATGAAATACGAGAACACCATAATTTCCAAAAAAATGTGCAGATATCAGAAATGTAAATATCCAAATTTTTCGACATTCGGATTTTGAGATTAAGTCGACGCGACCATTTTCCGGGTGATTTTTTACCTACTATAAAATAAATTCTAAAAATTAAACTAAAATCACCATAATTTGTAAAACCATCATATTTGTCTATGGTTGAAATTTTATTATAAACAGACTTTGTTTGGACATGTTTACAACAAAACTAAGGGGCAAGTTGATTTATTGGGTCATTTACGGTGGGGATTTTTTTGGTGAATTATGGGGGCTTACGTGTTAAGCTCTTGGAAGGCCACCGTACCAGAGGGTTAAGCCAACACCTAAGTTACCTGCGTGTAACCAAGAGGAAAGATGCATGGGCTACGTGTTGAGGTAAAAATCAAAGGATTTTTACCATGACACATGTGCAACCGATGTGCCATTGTGCATGGAGAAGTATTGAGTTATAAATACCTCCCCTCAAGCTTCGAAACCATCTTTCCAACCCTTTTCCACTGTTATGCTGCTGCCATTGCACTGGTTAACATCTAGTTTGGAAAGGTGTTTCTGGTTGCTAACACTGTGAGGAAGCTGTTGCTACTTGAACTGCTGGTTCTTCTTGCACCTTGTTCTTGCTCGAGCTCTTGCTGGAGCTATTGCTGAAGAGTGGATGTGGAGCCATCTTGGAGGCTGTTGCTGCTACAACAACAAACTTCACCTGCTTATTCCTCCATTTGTGGTCATTTCTCCATCCTCTTCAACTAGGTAGGATTCATTTCCCTCTGGTTCAGATCTGTCCTCCACACATGACAAGAAATTCTTGATGATGGAACTAGTTGCTATACTTATGGTTCTTCTGCTTTTTTTCCAGTCATGATAAAATTATTCTTGTAGGAAGAGGGTCAACCTTGTTCCATTTTAGAAACTAACTCCTATCCTCTTCTTTCACCCTTGATCCTTGTACATGCTATAGAGTTTTGTAGAAGTCTCAATTATCTTTAGAATAGTATGAAGACTTCGGTTTAGATGATTGATACTTCAAGTCTTGATTTAGATCAATGAAACACAATGTGATTTAGTGTCCATCTTGTAGAAATCTTCCATTAAATTATTACTATCAAGGCTATACTTCTAGTACTAAACTATGTTTAGTTTCAAGCAACACAAGTTTGAATTGCAAACCTCCTCTTTCATCTCACTTGTTTAGCTTATAAACCACTGTGAGAACTACAATTAGACTCTTCTATTTGATATAAAACATGCCTTGGTTTATAAGTTATATAATTAGGGTGTTTAGGATGGATTTAAAGGCATTTCTGGAAGGACTGTTGCTATCTGTCGACAGCCAGCCCATAGCTGTCGACAGGCGCAAGCCTTCCAGAACTCCAGATTTCTGGACTATGGCTAGCTGTCGACAGATACCCACAGAACCAGAAATCCTGAACTCTATCTGCTACCATCTGTCGACAGCCCCTTCCTGGCTGTCGACAGCTACTGTCCTGCCTTGTATTTTAGCAACTTTTCATGTATGAATCCTTGCTTAAACTTCGTTCTAAAAGCTTAACAAGTTACCCCCTTAATTACTTTGGTATTTACTGTCATTCTACTATAAAAATTAACCACTTGGTGTACCTTACTCACCCTTGAATTATCCTTAAAGTTGTCAATTACGAATGGTACTCCGTTGAGTCTGTTCTTCAGTATTCGGTAACCAAGTTCACAAAACCTGATCACTTGAGAGTTCATATGCTTGAACACCTTATGAGATGTGAATAATGATGATGACACTTATTGGGTCCTTGGACCCCACTTGATTAATATGCCTGTGCAAATAGGGCTAGTCCAGTCTTGGGAGGAGCACCCAAATTCATTTTCGGACCACGTGAAATGATAAACGGCGTCAGGATGTCTAGCATTGCATCAAATACTTTCTGATTATGGTCATTAAAATTCCTATACTGTGTAACTGATATATGAACCAATTCTTGAGCTATATACCTGAGCATGACTTTAGTTTTACTGTCATTATATCAAATTATTGTTCTAAAATCTGATATTGTCTCTTGATGTCTGTTCTATCCTTGTCTTGGTTATCATGTGTACACTTATGAACTATGGATTTGAATTCTACTGGGCTAGTTAGCTCACTCTTTCCTACCATTTTCAGGTAATATAGATGGGGATGGCATTTAAGGGCATGAGTGCTGAGTGGACCGACCGTGACAAGCAAAACCAACCCGTTTTTGTTTTTGTTTCTGTTTCTGTTTAATAGTGTGAGATGAGATGGGTTATCTGAGTTTGTTTTAATCTACTCCTCTCTTAGTGGTAATGAGGAGTACTTGTGTAATAAGACTTCCGCTTATGACGTTATGAATGGACAAATAAATATTACCTTTTGTGCCTATTTTCTGTCACTTCCGATAAATAGCCTTTGATTAGGATGTGACAATTTACTTCCCTACTAGGTGGTAATCGAGGTAATTCCTTAGGAAATACATCAGAAAAATCTTTTACTATTGGAATATCTTTCAACCCTATAGTATTCTGGTTCATTATTGTCACAGATGCCAAATATCCTTGACACCCTTTTTGTACCAACTTGCATGCTTTAACTGCCAAGATTATGGGTGTACTTCTTACACGAGGTTTATCAAATGTCATGGAGAAAACCTCTTTACCCAGAAAAGTTACTTGCCTTAATTGACAATCCAAATTTGCATGGTGTTTAGATAGCCAATCTACTCCAAAGATTACATCATAATCCCACATCTTAAGGCATATGAAATCACCTGGAAAATTATGTTCTTTAACTAGAATTTGATTGGCAGGGTAATATTTGTAATCACAGGGATTGGACTCCCCTCGGCACAGACATGGATACTAAAAATAGTAGCATGAAAACATGGATGTGATCGCCACCTAGCAAGTCGCCTAAGAATAAAAATGAAATAGTGGCTGACTTAAACTAGGAAAAGGAAAGAGAACAAAAACGGACCTGGTGTCGCGGTCGCCATGGGCACCGCGATAGACTGATGTCGCGTCAGTACACACTGACGCATCTCTGGTCGCGTCTCCCTTCGCCGTCGCGTTCTCTGAATGCGGGAGAATTGGAGTAGGGACCTTCTTCTCGTCCTCCAGCCGGCCGGAGAACCAGAGCTCCTCGTGGACTTCACTTGCTTGCCTGCCAATCAAAGAAAATCACAAAGAAAACACCCTATTAGAATATGTTAAGCATAGTATCTACTCTAAAAATGGAGGGAAATGGGGGAATCATGGTGGGAACGCACCTGGGGTGGTTTTGAACCCCTATGGGTGTGGGAAAACGTGGGTGGACAGTGAGAGTGCTCTATCTAAAAATAACACAAAAATGCATGTAGAAATAGGAGAAGGGAAGGGAGAAGAAGATGAGCCCCATTGGGGTGACTCCCTGGCGTGGGTACGGCTCCAAGGATGTGCAAACACTCCAGGAGATCGTTGCGGTCGCCATCTTCACGTTCCGTGCCCCGTTGACGGTGAAAAGAGTGGCTTTGTGGAGTGGAATGTGAAGAAAAAAATAGCAAAATGAGTGGCTGCGGTGCTAAGTATGGGTGAGAGGGAATTTTGGCAGCCCTTCGGGGTGGTAATGAGGCTCTCCCCGTCCTTAAGGAGGGGCCTTGCTTATATAGAGCTTGGAATCTCAATAAATGACATTATCTCCTTAAAATGATTTAAAAATCAAAATGGGAGATAAAGCTCTATTAAAATCGAATGGAGAGTCCTTAGCAACCCTTAGGAGAGTCCCTAGGGCCGGAATCCCGCCCCAAGGGGTAGAGATAAACTTTAGGATTAAGTCAAGTTCATAGGAGGATAAATAGGGGGGTAGTTATGGAGGCCAGAGGATTCGGTCATTGTCGCGACATATCGTAGGACCGCGACTAAGACGCGACAGGGCGGATTGACGCGATAGCATTACCCACGTGCATGGATAATGCATGGGCTGTCGTGGCTGCCAGAACCGTCGCGACTAGAAACGCGGCGCCACGAGGCGTCGCGACAATAAATCCAAATTATTTGATAATTATCAGCCAACTACATGATAAGATAAGAGTTATTATGCCCCAAGGACTCTCTCAAGTGATAAATTTTGGGATTTCAAGTTATTTTAATGGCTTAAAGGGCTCAAAACAAGGCAAATGATGGGCTCAAGGTGAGTGAGCAATTAGGGGCCTACTAAGACAACAAGAAATGTGGTTCAACCCATTAGTCGTAACCGCGTGTCTATAGATTGCCCCTCCTTGGCTTCCACTTTGCAGGGGAGCGAAGCGGAAGCGAAGTGGAGATGTCATGAAGTGATAGCGGAGTGAAGATGACGCGGAGTGGACTGAAAAGCGGGGAGCCAAGGTAAAGAGACACCCGATTTTAACTAACAGGCAATTGGAATCTTTGTGAAAGCCCCGAGTCAGCTACTCGAGCAGGATGCTACGAAGAACACAAGTCTGGACGAGAGAGAAAAGAAGAGGACGATCAACCCCTCGATTGAGAGGTACCCTAGCCGATTGGCCTGCAGGTTTCGTTTTGAAAGGACATGTGCGTGCCAGGCAGGTAACTCATGACTTTGTCCTGGGAGCTGTTCGCAACCAAAACGAATCAAAGGAAAAGGAAAATTTGGATAGGTAATCCAGACAGGGAAATTCTTGTCAAACTGACGGGAATAACTCACTCGGAGGCAAACCTTCCGATTCGGAGTGGAATTGAGATTTCTTGTTTTGGAACATGAAGAATGATCAGGCACTCAACAAGAGCTCATCAATGGTCAAGAATGAGTCAGGAAAGCTCAAAGTCCTACATAATGCATGCTGGGCTAAAATAAAAAAATCATTAAAACGAATGCAAAGAAAAGAAAAAAATAGAAAATATATCAAGGATAATATTACTAAGCCAAATGAGAACGGGTCAAGAGACTACCCACAACCGCAGTGCAGGCCTGAATCCATCGTCCCCGACCTTAAACAACTCAGGGGCCTGTCCAACGATTAACAATGTGCCCCTAGACTATCACTGTTTTTGGTAAAGGGGAACTCAAATCCCAGAACACATTGAAAACCAGCCGGTCCTTGAAATGATATAATAGATAGGATATCATATAGTAATGTGGGGAATGGGGATAGAGATACAATACCTGACTTACCTGTGACGATATCTTTTTGATTTTCTGAATTTCTGATTTTTTTTGTTTTTTGTTTTGGATAAGAAACAAACACAATGAGATAACAAACACAACAATTATAAATAATCAAACAACATATATTCACAGCTCAGAGATGAAAACAACCCCTCGGGTAGAGAGGCGACATCCGGAATGATCGCGACAATGTCGCGTCGCAACGCCCTGTCGCGACCTGGTCGCGTCAAATCGTGGCGTCGCGACTCGGACAGAGCTCGTAAAGACCAGGAAACCAGAGTTCACCCTTATCCTAAGACACCTAGACTAACACTAGGACTCCTAAACCTCTTCTAATCTTATCCTAACACCTAGTTTCGGGATTAGAGTGGGTTTCTAACTTTTAAGACTCTATAAATAGAGGGTTTGGGGTGCTAATCCCGCAGCTAATCCCCTGGCATCCTCTGCTCCTCAATTTCAAGCTTTTTTCTTTCTCTTGCAACCATGAAGAGGAGTTATTCGGCGTTTGCAGAGGACATCCCTCCCTACTCCGGCCCAAAGGCTGCTAGGGAATCGTACGCCGATCTGAAGCAGTTCTCCGCCATCCCGGGGCACATCTACATGCGCCCGGGGCTCCAAGTAAGTGGCCTTTCTTTTCTTAACTTCTGAACTTTCTGCACTGTTCTGCTTTGCTCTGTTTTGCTCTTCTCTTTTCTCCTCCGTCTTTTCATGTTTCATCTCATACTCCAGATCCTCCCCGGCCAAAGGCGGTTCTCAAAGGTGCAATGGATGGTGCCTATGCTCGAGTTATTGCCGCCCACGTCTATTGGTCCCCTAAAGGAGTGGGGGCTGTCCACTGTCTTCGTGCTGGCCAAGAACTACAACAAGCTAGTGCATGTGTGGGAGAGCGTCACGGCTATGGCGGAGCTGTGACATCCACAAACCAACTCTTTCATCTTCCCCGAATTTGAAGCAACGATCCTTTTGGAAGAGTTGGAGATCATGCTTGGCCTCCCACGCTATCAAAGGGGCGAAGAACTGACCATCTCCTACACAGTGGAACAAATCAATTCATGGAGCATCTTGGCGTACATCACTACAAAGAAGAATGACCTCTATTCCATGACAAGCGATATGCACGTCCACCTCCTTCCAATTTCATAGTGGATTACTTCCCAATGTAAACGGAAAACCACGAACTACACCGCCATTGCCAAGGCAGCCGCCATATGCATTTGCGGCGTCATACTTTTCCCGGAATCTGACGGCGCCATCTCTTTTGGCAACCTTAGCATCATTGACTCTATTTCTGAAGGTATGAAAATTGGGCAAGCTGTCTTGGGTTTTCTGTATGCTGGCCTGACTTCTGCAGCGCTCGGGGGTCCTTTCTATGGATCGGTCATCGCCCTCGAGCTATGGATGGGGATGCACATCCAATTCCGAACAGTGGAGAATTTGACCACGGAATGCAAGACAATTCTGAACCACCCGCTGGCATACGTGGGCGGACGACTTCATATGAGCACCCGGGCTTGGTGCAAAACGGCTCAAGTGAAGGGCATACAAGCATGGCGCAAGTACCTCCGAAGTTTGGCCGTGGCAGATTTTGACATGCGCCCCCGATTCATGCATGGCCAGATAATCCACCTTCCTCAACGCACCGGGCTCGCCTTGAGGCTGCTGGGCAATGGAGCGTTAGTTTCCTACAACTCAGACCGCTGCTATCTCCAATGCGGTGCGGCTCGCACGGTGGTTCCACTTCTATCGCACTTCCCACCCATTCAAGAGAGGAAGAGGGGCGATGAACAGGACGAGCATGACATGCGTAGCGCCGTCGTCCACTGGGAGGGATGCGCGATGAGCGTGATTCAAGCTGAGGTGGAAGAAGACAATGACGTGACCAAGGAATATGTTGAAGCTTTGAAGAAGATTCAGCCAGCGGGAGGGGACATTTGAGTTGATTTGATTTGGTTTGATTTGTGGGCCAGATGGTAGTTAGGATTTGAAAGCATTGTTTGATTGCTTAGAATGAATTAGAGCATGTAAAAGACTTTACATTTGAATGAATAAGAATGAATTTCCTGTAATCGCAAGGGATCTGTTGATGACGCGACAGTCAGAAATGTCGCCTTAATGTCGCGGCCGAGCGGGACGTCGCGACTCTGTCGTGCTAGCCCAGGGGGGCGCGACCTTAAAGCGACCGCCCGCTGCGTTGCGTCAAGAACCGACTCTTTCAAAACCCAAACGGTTCTTTCCTTCCTCCTTTCCGGTTTTCAAATCCCCAAACCTTCATATCTCCGAACCTTCCCCAACCCCTTGCACTCTGAGTGATTCCGCCACTAGAATCTCGTTCGAACCAAAGCCAAAGCTCGAAATGGAAGGAAAGAAATCCTTGGGCGAGGGCTCTTCCCGGAGGAAGCGCCAAGCGGAACGCCGGAGCTCCCGGCGTCGGGTCGAGGATCCTCCGATCGAGGAGGAGGTGCCCGCGGCCGAGATGGAAGAGGAGGAGGAGGAGATGGCTCCGGTTGTGAACGTGGAGGAGGAGCGGAAGAAACGAGCCAAGGCCATGAAATCGGTAAGTAACCCACCCTAAAAACCTTGAATGATAGTTGAATAGAGGTAGACGGAGCCCATAGAGGGCACAATGTAGGGCGAAACGCCCAAGAAAAGAGGATCAAACAAAGAGGGCTCTGGCCGATTTGACCATGAGAACGCGTCAGCACGACCTGGGCGGGGCGTCGCGACGTTGTCGCGGCGTCTCGGGCAGACGCGACCTTATCGCAGCCTAAGAAGGTGGCTCGATAAGGTCACGGTGTCCCGCTAGGTCGCGACAAGGTCGCGATGACTAATGCTGTCGCGACACAAACCGAACACAGAAATCTAACTTTCACTCAACTGAATGGATCTGCAGGGTGAGACGAGGGCTCGAGTGTCATGGACACTGGTGCTGGCTGTCTTCCTAGCCTTCCCCCCTTTCCATCAAGAGCGGGTAGAGGAGATGGGGTTTGGGGAGATATTTAGGATTGAGAGGATGAGGGTGGATCTGGCCCTTACCCAGGCTCTGCGGAGCAGATGGGACACAGAGGCTGGTGCCTTTGCATTCCCATGGGGGCACATGATCCCCAGCCTGGAGGATGTGAGCCGGATCACAGGGCTCACGGTCTACGGGCGAGCAGTGAGCGGCTATACCTATCCTTGCTATCATGAGTTAGCCGAGCAGCTTCTAGACCTCCCAGTAGAGCGTAGGTCCTCCCTAGTGCCTAGGGTAGCATTACAGGAGAGTCTAGGATTGTATGAGGCGGGGAAGAATGCCGGGGAGAGTGAGGACGAGTACCTTGAGAGGCTAGCTAGGGTCAGCCGGAGAGAGCTAGCGAGTGAGCCTGGGCCGCAGGCGGACTTGGACTTGCGCCGCTTTCTCGTTCTCTTTCTTGGTAGACTTTTGTTTGCCACGAGAGGCGACACAGTCCACTGCCGCTTCCTGCCGTTGCTGGAGGACCTAGGTGAGGTAGGGGGGTATGCTTGGGGAGCAGCCTTTCTAGCACACCAGTTCGACGGCTTGAGCGCCTCAGAGCGGCAGACGTCTACGAGTGGTTTCTACCCCTTCCTTCAGGTACACCTTCTCCTCTAACCCTTCTGAAATTAAACTATATTTGCTTAAACTGCCATTTGACTTGTCTTTCATCTTGCAGGTTTGGGCCTATCTACACCTCCCAGTCCTGGGGAGAGGGGATCTCACACGGTCGGGCCTCGTGCCCATTGCACGCCGTTGGGACTCTCGCCGAGACACCCGCCACCTTGCCGACCAGCTGGAGCGCTTGCAGGAGGCCATCGACTGCTACCCCTACCTGGATGTAAGTACCCTCGATCTTTCGCTTTGCTTAAATTATCTGCTTGATTCAATTGCCTAATGACTGATCAGATTTGCCCCTTTTTTTGCAGGTGGTTTGGCAGCCATATTTGGGTGAGGGTGATGAGGGACAGACTTGGTTAGCGCCGGCCTGCCCCTACTTCGGTAGGTCGGTGTGGTTGCATGCGCTAAACCTTGTGCTACCTCTGAACCTATTCCTGACCCAGCGCTCCCTCGGGCTTCGACAGAGTGTCGTGGAGTTCCCTATCCGGGACCGTTTCCGCCGGCCGGGTCGGAGCTTTCGGGGACTTCACGACACGACAGACTGGCGTGAGCGGGCGAGAGAGCAGATTGAAAATTGGGAGCGCAAGGGCAAGGCGGTCAAGTCAGACGCGACCACCGATGATGCCTACCTCCAGGCGTACGCCTTGAAGTATGGAGGAAATATATATAAGAGCGCCCGACACCAGGTAAAACTCCTAAACCATGGCTCAAAGAATTTGGATTTACGGATTAGAATTTATGATTTAGCAATGCATTGCAGGTGGATGTTACTGGCAAGATTGCATCGCTCCGGGCCCTGCTTCATTCGGCGATGCAAGATCGGGAGGCAGCTCAGAGGTAGACAGCGGAGCTGGTAAGTACCTTGTCCAATTTCAACCTTTGATTTAACTCAAGCAGATTTTAGAAATTGACATACCTTTTGTGTGCAGCGGAGTGAGTTGGAGATAGTGAGGGGTGCCGGAGCAGGCGGTGCCTCCTCCTCTCGAAGTGCAGGGGGCTCTCCGTCGCTTCTGGAGGCCCGGCTGGCAGGGGCGGTGTTGAGAGCTGAGGAGGCTCAGCGACACCTGGAGGAGCGGGTAAGCATATTTGAAGATTCGAGTTGATCATTTTCAATTGATACTGATTGATTGCTTGTTGTGCAGGAGAGAGACTTGTAGCTCACTACGGAGCACGCCATGGAGTTGCAGGGTGAGAGGGATCAGTTCCGGGGGGAGGCCCAGACTACCCGGAGCGAGAGGGACCAGCTGCGCATCCGGGCGGAGGCAGCTGAGGCACAGGTAGCGGAGATGGCGAGGGAGCTGGCGACGCTGCGGGTGCAGAGGCCGCTCGGAGACTAGGAGGAGGTCACCCGACTGCGTGCGGAGCTGTTGGCATAGCAGACGATGGCGCGGAGCCTTCAGCAGATCGTGACGGACATAGGCCGTTCACGCAGTCGGAGCCGGAGCGGGGTGAGCGTTAGCAGGGCGATCGGCGCCTCCGTCGGACAGTACTTAGCAGGTTCCTCCAGCAGGCGGAGGAACGAGGAGGAGGAGAGGCGCCGGCAGGGTGAGGGTAGTGCCCAGGATGGCAGGGGTGGTGGCGAGATGCTACCACCTCCGGATAGGCAGGAGGGATCCGAGGAGAGTGGCGGTGGATAGTGAGGAGATTTGTGAGCCACCTCCCCTTTATCCATGTACATATTGCTCATAGCTTAGTGCAACTTTTACTTTCATGCCAATATTTGTGATAAATGAATGGTTTGCGATTAACACGAGTGAGAGGCGAGTTTCAAACAAGCGAGAGAGACAGAGAGTTTTGAGTGTGACGTCATACTTGCCTTTTGAATCGCCTGCTCCTGCACACACATAGAAGAACAGGTTAGATCTGTTCTTAGGCTCAGCCCCTTGTGTTAAAATGATAGAACTCTTAACTCCGTAATTGTCAAGGGGCTGAGCCTTATTAAATAGACGAAAAGAAATGAAAATAATACATGCTAAAGGAAAGCGATATGTACACGGTTTCTAATTAAATTTTTTTGGGTTTTGGGGATCTTTTGATTTTTTTTTTATTTTGAGGTTTTTTGATTTTTTTTTGGGTTTTGTGGATCTTTTGATTTCTTTAGATTTTTGAGTTTTTTTGATTTTTTTGGGATCTTTTGATTGATTTTTTTTTGGATTTTTGAGACCTTGGATTTGTTTGAAATTTCTTTTGATAATAACACTTACTTAATCTTGAGCGATTAGCTCTGAGTCTTACCTCCATCTCACTTTGGCGAATAAGGTTTATGTGCAACGCATACTCGTCTTAGGTTTGCTAAGATTTCTTGCCCCTGGGATGTCAATGTTCCAACACAGACCAAGCGTAGGGATCCTTTGGTCACTTTAGGGAGGATAAGAAGAATATAAATGTGATAAGACTTAATCTCAGGGTTGGGGTTACTGACCTGTAAAACTTGCAACGAGTATGCCACATGTGAGATTCATCTGTTGTCCAGGGACTTTAGGGCCACAGTATTTTTCTTCTTTGCTTGGGGCATGCGTGCGACCGGGCTCAAGGGCGTCCCGCGGGGAACTGTACTTTCACTCTTTAACATGCCCCTTCATTTTATCATTTTGTCACTTTATTTTTTTGTGCCATATACTTTTCTCTTAGAACTGCCCGTCCCTCTTTGAGACTTCAAACACATGATCTACACTGTTGCACGTTTACATGCTAGCCTCCCCCTTGCCCCTAGACCTTGTCCGAGAAAGGAGAGAATTGACCTTTGCTTCCCTGAACGAGGGCTAAGCGAGAACACCAAACATGAAGGAGAAATGACCTTAGGTCACCGTACTGAGTATGCAATTGAGCATAAATATTATTCTGCCAGTAGGAGAGGGAGTGAGACACTTGGCAAATGGCTACCCGTCAATTGGTGTTGTTATCAAAAGATTATTTATCAGGGGTAGAATCTTTTAAGATATAATCCATTCCATGGGTGAGAGAGTTCATCGCCATCGGCATTAACTAGCCTATATGCGTTCCCCGGGTACACTTCTTTAATGACGTACGACCCTTCCCAGTTCGCAGACATTTTGACCTTGGACCTCCAGGTTTTATGAAAATACGCTTCAAAACCAGGTCTATCACTTGCTTGCCTGCCAATCAAAGAAAATCACAAAGAAAACACCCTATTAGAATATGTTAAGCGTAGTATCTACTCTAAAAATGGAGGGAAATGGGGGAATCATGGTGGGAACGCACCTGGGGTGGTTTTGAACCCCTATGGGTGTGGGAAAACGTGGGTGGACAGTGAGAGTGCTCTATCTAAAAATAACACAAAAATGCATGTAGAAATAGGAGAAGGGAAGGGAGAAGAAGATGAGCCCCATTGGGGAGACTCCCTGGCATGGGTACGGCTCCAAGGATGTGCAAACACTCCAGGAGATCGTTGGGGTCACCCTCTTCATGTTCCGTGCTCCGTTGACGGTGAAAAGAGTGGCTTTGTGGAGTGGAATATGAAGAAAAAAATAGCAAAATGAGTGGCTGCGGTGCTAAGTATGGGTGAGAGGGAATTTTGGCAGCCCTTCGGGGTGGTAATGAGGCTCTCCCCGTCCTTGAGGAGGGGCCTTGCTTATATAGAGCTTGGAATCTGAATAAATGACATTATCTCCTTAAAATGATTTAAAAATCAAAATGGGAGATAAAGCTCTATTAAAATCGAATGGAGAGTCCTTAGCAACCCTTAGAAGAGTCCCTAGGGCCGGAATCCCGCCCCAAGGGGTAGAGATAAACCTTAGTATTAAGTCAAGTTCATAGGAGGATAAATGGGGGGGTAGTTATGGAGGCCAGAGGATTCGGTCATTGTCGCGACATATCGTAGGACTGCGACTAAGACGCGACATGGCAGATTGATGCGACAGCATTACCCACGTGCATGGATAATACATGGGCTGTCATGGCTGCCAGAACCGTCACGACTAGAGACGCGGCGCCACGAGCCATCGCGACAATAAATCCGAATTATTTGATAATTATCAGCCAACTACATGATAAGATAAGAGTTATTATGCCCCAAGGACTCTCTCAAGTGATAAATTTCGGGATTTCAAGGTATTTTAATGGCTTAAAGGGCTCAAAACAAGGCAAATGATGGGTTCATGGTGAGTGACCAATTAGGGCCTACTAAGACAACAAGAAATGTGGTTCAACCCATTAGTCGTAACCGGGTGTCTACAATATTCTTTGAGTTTCTTACCCTCGCTAAGAGGAGTAGCCACCTCTAACTGTACAGGCAGTGAAACTGATTGTATTCCTAAGGATTTTACAAACTCTTGACTGATAAAGGAATGAGTAGCTCCTGAATCAAATAAAACATACGCAGGTTTGGAGTTCACTAGAAGTGTACCTTCAATAAGTCCGCCTTCTTGCGGAGATTCTGGTTCCACTTCCTGAATGTCTTGCAAACGCCCTTGTTTGACTCGAGGATTCTGGGTTGCTTGTGCATTCTTCATCATGGGACATTCAGGAATCCGATGTTGATTGCTTCCACATCGGAGGCAAGCACCCAACCTACGCCAACAATTCTCAGTTTTATGTCCACTGAGATGACAATGACGACAAACATCCTTATTCCCAACTGGAGCTTTTCCTGCTTTCTTGGTGGACGACTGTACTTTAGGGGCATTTCCCGTCTCAAACTTCCTTTTACGGTCAGTTGTGGAAGAGCTTTCACCAGACTTTCCTCTAATCTTCTCAACTGTTTCATTTGTAGCTTCTAAAGCCAAGGTCCTCTTAACCATTTCAGAGTATGTTGTAATTAAATGGGGCGTTAGCTGAGTAATGAAGTTTGGACATAGACTATTCATAAACCTTTTTGCTTTCAATTTTTCTATAGCTACAAGATGAGAAGCGTACTTAGACAGTAGAGTAAATTACGCCTCATATTTTGACACCATCATTCTGAGTTGCTTTAGATTAGAAAACTCATTAGCCTTCTTCTCCTGAACCACTTCATAAAAATAGTGCTCATTGAACAACTCAATAAATTCCTCCCAACCTGCCTGATTTGGATCCTCTATAGCAGATTCTACAGTTTCCCACCATGCTCGGACATCACGATCCAACTGGAATGTTGCTAAACGTATCTTATCCTCTTCTGCACATCGAATAACCTTAAAATTTCTTTCAATATCTTTTAACCAATTTTCGGCCTCATTCGGATCCGTGCTACCGGCAAACCTTGGGGGATCTAGACTTCAGAAATCTTTAAATAGATTTGTTCCATTATGAGTGTTGTTCTTAGCCACAGTTCTCATCACTCGTGTCAAGTCATGCATGGTGCTTTCCATCTTCTTCCAGTTTGCATCGCCTCCTTCCATATCTATTTTAAGGAAATATCTGAGACATCCAACAATTCATACATTAATATCATCACCCAAACCAATACACACATTCATCATATACAAATTTTCTGTTATCACATAACATACATACTTTTCATTAACAAGCCAAAAATATTTACATCACCAACATCATCCTTATCCTAGTAAGCCGAAAATATTTACATCACCATCAACATCCTCATCCTAATAAGCCGAAAATATTTATAACATCATCCTTAACCTCTCATTACACATATACATGGAGAGGCATATATACAACCCACTATTAACAAAAGGAGAGGTTAACAAAAGTAAGTTTCTAGTTTCCTAGCTTGCTTCAGGTTTGTGTGGCAGACTCTACGGACGACTACTGATCTCCCCCAGGCCCATGATACAGTCCTCTTGCTACATCAGACAACACCTCCTAATATCCTTCCATCTGATGGAGCAACATATCTTGTCCTAACTTTAGACTATCCAGATTGCACATTATTTGAGTCATAGTTTCCAAGGATGCATGGGGATTTCCTGCCAGAAATGCACTAGCGGTTAGCTTCAACACTTCCTCCTTTACTTGCACATATGCTTCCCTCTGGGCTTGAGCATATAACTCCACATCTTGTCGGAGTAATTCCATTGCAGACACTAGCCGTTCTTGAGCATTCATATCCATTCTATAGCAAACAACAAATTAAATATATACACATATACAAAAATCTCTATTACCTTTATAACTAATTCCAAATTTCTAACCCAACTGATTGGTCATTCCCTAGGTTTACGGAACCTAAGGCTCTGATACCAAATAATCTATCACGTCCTAATAAATAACTAGTTATCAAGAAATGACAAAAAATAGACTTAAGAGATAGAACTTAGATTATATAAACATCTGTCATTGGTATAGTGGAAGCTTTACATACAAACCACTCCTCGTTACAATTCATAGGAGGAGTGAGTAAAAAGAAACAAAGTGACATTTCTATCTATACTACAATCCTAAAAAGATAATCTACAGAATTCAAGCGATGGGTTGTCTCGCTCAGCACACCCCCCTTAAGAACTTGGCTCATCATGTTCACCTGAAAAGTAAGCTTTAATGAGCAATTGTGCCCAGTAGGATTCATCCTTCTAATAAAAAGGATTAAGATAACCAAAGAGTTGGGCAAGAAACTTAATTGGTAGCAATGCTGAATATCAAAGATGATTATATAACCATGTCAATTAGATAACAATTGTAGAACAAGAGTACTGAGTTAAACTTGCATAGAAAAGAATTCAGGATAATAATCACATTCTGGTTCAAGTACATGTTCAACTCATGATAAAATAAGATGATGACCAATCAAGCAAGTATGATGCAATGCCAAACATCCAAGAGATCCATTATCGTTCCGTATGGCCAGTAAACGAATTCGAGTGCTCCTCCCGGGACTGGATCAGCCCCACTTTCACAAGCATGTATCTCAATTGAGTCTAAAGACCCAAAGTTGTCATCACAAATTATTTCTGTTAAATATTGAAGTGTGATACACAAGTACTCAAGATCTCACATGTAGCAAAGGGTTGAGAGTTAATGCCAATGACTTCATAAGGTTGTAACCATGTAGGAATCAATCATACATTGGAGTATCCAAGAACAATTCATAATTGGATGTGGATGGCAATTGAATGATTCCTCTCAGTGATAAAGTAGTTGGAATCCAAGAAAATGAGGGAAACAACTTGTTTGGTTAATACCAAATTATGTCACCTTGAGTTGAACAAGAAATGGATCTGGCTAACATAACAGAATAGTGTATGTCGACAGCCAAAGAGTTGCTGTTGATAGCCATTGGTGCATCCAGAATTGGGTTATGGAATCCAGCCCATAGCTATCGACAGGCTGAAGGTAGCTGTCGACAGATGGATGTCATCTGTCGACAGATGAGTTCTATCTGTCGACATCTACTGGTGGTTCTAAATTTCTGGGTTCTGGAATCATGACACCTGTCGATAGATGGGTTCTAACTATCGACAGTCACAGGTTGATCTTCTAGAAATGGTGTAACACTACCTCAGAAAGCTCTTCTAAGTGTTCCTATGATTCTATGTATGATTAACAACACCTAATGGATCTTATTTACATTCTTAAACACCACTCATATGAAGGAAATAAATAGAACAATATGAGTACAATCTTTACAATATGGGTGGCATGAAAACTTATGAAAGGATGATTACTATATATACAACTCTTCTAAACAAATTTTCCTTGCATCTAGTAGGAAGTTCTCCACAAGTATGCTTGGATAAGACATGAGCATTAGCTTAAGCATGACTCCAATGGATAAGAAAAGCACTCCGAAGGATGTTTACAGAACGCAAGTCAAGGTATGAACGTGGTAAACACTTAAACACAAAGCTCTTAACAAGAGAAGGAGACAAGAAGGAGAGAATCCTACATGTCAAAGGGAACTTTGGTGATCTTTTACTTCTCCTCAACAAAGGAACCAGCAGTAGCAGCAGGAAGAAGGAAGAGTTGTCAAAGTAGCAACTAGGCAGGTGTAGTAGTAGAAGTAGCAGCAGCAGCAGCAGCAGCTACAGTAGAAGCAGCAGCAGCAACTACGGAAAGAGCAGTAGCAGCAGCTTCAACAGAGCAACGGCAGTAGCCAGGTGGATGGAGGAACAAGTGGGTAAAGACTCTTCAGGATGGTTAAAGGGAGGTTTATATATTTGCCTAGTTCTCATGCATGTATGGCATGTAGCCATACATGTGTAGCTATAAAACTCATTTCTTCCATAGCATGGCCACATTTTACTAAGTGGTTTTACTGCCAACACGTAGAGTAAAATGTGTAACCCAATAACCCAAGCATTAAGAAGCCTTACATAACCATGGTTACGTAAGCAAAGTATTAAAAGAAAATTGGCTACATAAATGTGACTTAATTCTGCTGGTCCATTTATCCCTATATTTTTGTATCCAAATGATGCCCAAACAAGTTGAAATTTCAAACATAAACTAATTGGAAGGTTTTATAAATTATGGTGATTTTAGTTTAATTTTTAGAATTAATTTTTCACTCAGTAAAAATTACCCAGAAAATCATTATGTCGACTTAATCTTGATATCTGCGTGTCAATAATTCCAGATATTTAAGTTTCTAGTACCAACACATTTTTATGGAAATTATGGTATTTTCGGATTTCAATTTCGTTACAGAATTTCGGTGACGCCCTGTCGAAGTACGCACCTCTGAATACAACACTGTAACAATATTATTAATACTAAGATAATTCCTAAATTAAAGGTAATTATATCTCATGAAAATAGTTATGTTTAACAATAAAAAATCATCATCTTTTTCTCAATTTCCAATAAATAAAATTTTGGGGTGTTGCACTGTTCTTGGACTTGTTCTTGGATAAAAGGAGGGAGTTGAGCTGCAGTTGGACATTCATTAATGTGGTGGGCCGGACTAGCACACAAACTACAGACTTCTTGATGATAGGAGTCTGGGCCAACATATGGGCTTGAGGGGGATGGGCCAAAGGGATCCTGATGGGTCTTAGACAATATTTGGTCCATCTTTTGAGCTAGAGAGGTAACAATTTGGGCCATAGTATCCACTTTTTCCCACTTTTGGGCCATGAGATTATTCTTGAATCTAGGCTCCAATTCAACCCGATTTCTCACTTCTTACAACCCAGCCTTCTTGGAGGGCCCAACAGATCTCTCATAAGAGGATAAAGAGGCATGATTGATTGAGTTTTCACCCAACATTTCAAAGAGATCATAAGCCTCATCCTCACTTCTACTCATGAATGTCCCTCCACATGAAACATCCACCATTTGTTTATATTGTTCAGTCAACCCCTCATAAAATGCTTGGACAATTTGCCATTTTGAGAGACCATGGTGGGAGCATTTTCTCAAAAGCTCATTCAACTTTTCCCATTACTCATAAATTAATTCCCCTGGTGATTGCAAAAATTCAGTAATAGCCCTTCGCATGGTATTGGTTCGGCCTATAGGGTAGAATTTCTTTAGGATTTCTTGTTGCATTTCTGCCCAAGTTCGAATGGTTTTCCCCATAGTGCCCAACCAATATTTTGCCTTATCTTTTAGAGAAAATGGGAAAAGGGTCAATCTGAGGGCATCATCATAAAAATTCTAAATTTTAATAGTTGAGCATAATTTCCCAGAATTCATCAATATGCTTATGGGGGTCTTCATTGATATTTCCATAAAAGGATGGGAGCATTTGGATGGTGCTGGATTTAATCTCATATTGGATGGCTTGATGTTGTGGGAGATGGATACAAGATGAAGGCTGATATTGGTTTGGGATGAAGTAATCCTTCATTTGTTTGGGAGGCTCTTGATGATCATGATTATCCCCATTATGATTTGGCAATCCATTTTGATTTTCAGCCATTTGATTTTGTAAAAGTTTGTGCTTTAGATGAAAGAATCTCTCAATTTCTGGGATTGGTCCTAGCAAATTAGGTTTTTGTGATCTCCTACCATGCATGCACTAGGACCAAATGAGAGAAGAGAGAGAACTTTTTTTAAATTTTTTTTAGTATTTTTGTTTTTTAAATTTTAACAAAGACAAACAAGTTTCAAACAATTACCCTACAGATCTTAGACTTGAAAGTGAGATTTCTCACAAAGTGGCCTAGACCCAACTTAAGTCTACTATTAGGTTTATGCACTGGCCAGGTAAGAGGTAGGGTAGTGGGAGGCTCCCCCTACTTTCGTAGGGACCTAATTAGAGAACCACTTTCCCGCTTAGGCGTTTGCCTTTTAACCTCTAGCCTTATACACCAGTTTCCAAAACCAATTAGTGGGCCCAAGTGGATCTAAACCTCAGTGTGAACCCTAAGGCCAATGTTTACTGATTTTATTAAGGGTTGGGAATGTCAAAGATGCAGAGAATTGTGGTTTGTGGGCTAAGGAGGGGTGATCAAATCCCCACCTTATCTTTGTTAAGGATATTATCCTTAAAGTACTTTCGAAATGATGTGCACACCACAAAATCAAGCAAGGGGTTCTATGCAAGCATGGAAATGCATGATCATGTTTTTTAAACAAGGTTGCAAAATTCTCACCTTGTCTCCTGCAATCTTCGACAAGAAAGGAAACTTTTCAAAAAGAAAAATACCTAAAGATGAAAGTCGAAATGATGCATGTTCTAAAGATGGAAAGTTTCTAATCTTGACATGACATCTTTTTATTGGATTCAAGTGATTGATGATTTTTTTTAATTATCTAAACATGGTAACTAGGAAAAGGAAACTCAATCAAGAGGGTTTTAGGGGTACTTACCTCCAATGCAATCCCTCGTTCTTTTGAAAATTAAAACAAATAGAAAGAGAGAGAGAGAGAGAAGGAAACTCACCTCAACTTACCATTTTTCTGATTTTTTTTTCCAAAATAGAACTTTTTATCTATAGATTCTGCTTTCAGCGACAGTTTTCAGCATAATTTTTTTCTGTGATTTTTGAAGCTTTCCAGCCTCTTTTTTTTTGACACTGCAAAAGGAAAGAAAAAAAATTGTTAGAATGTGTGTACAAAAGAAACTCAAAATTATCAAAACTAGAAATCTAATTCCTAAGCAACGGCGCCAAAAATTGATAGCCTACGAATGCGTCATTAAACACGTGGCTAACAATCTTAAAATTATCAGCTTGCACAAAATATTTTAATAATAGTTAATTGGTGAGAGCTGATCGTATCCACGGAGAAGAAAACTTTTAATTTTGAAAACCTTGAGTTTTAGATTAGAAAAGTGAGTTGAGAATTTTAGAAGTAAAGCGTAAAATTATTTTGACAATTTTTTTTTATAAACTAAATAGAGAGAGGAAAGATTAATTAACAAATAACAACTAATATTAGGACAATAAAATTTAAGAGTTTTACACAATATGGAAATAAACTAAAATAATCTACCGAGAGAGAGAGAGAGAGAGAGAGAGAGAGAGAGAGAGAGAGAGAGAGAGAGAGAGAGAGAGAGAGAGAGAGAGAGAGAGAGAGAGAGAGAGAGAGAGAGAGAGAGAGAGAGAGAGAGAGAGAGAGAAGAGGATGAGAAGAGAGAGAAAGAGAACAAAAAATGGAAGAGAGGAGAGAGAAGAGAGACAACGAGAGAGAGGGAAGAGAGATAGAGGGAAAAGGCACGCTGGCCTCTCTGCGTGCATGTAAATTCATGCACGTGGAGAGGCAGGCGTGGGCCGCGGCGAAGCGCGAGTGGGCGCAAGCGCGGACGGGGGTGAGCGCAGGTGCGGACGCGGGCGGGTGCAGGCTCAGCCGAGCGCAGGTGAGGCAGACGCGGTAGGTGCAGGAGCAGGCGCAGGCGGGCGCTAGTGCGGACCGGTGTACGGCCTGGGGCATGCGGGTAGGCAGGTGGGCGCGCGGGCCGATGCTGGCATGCGCGGGCTGGCGCTGCGGAGGCTGTGCATGCACACAGGTGGTAGTGGCGTGGTGGGGCATAGGTGCGTGGAGGCGTGCGCGTGCAGGTGGGTACAGGCGGAGGTGCGTGGCGCTGCTGCTACTTTTGTTTGTCGAAGAGAGAGACCGGGCCAGAGAGATGGGGAGAGAGGAAGAAGAAGAAGAGAAGGGGAAAGAGGAGATCGTCGGAGAGGGGGAGAGAGAGAGGAGGTAAAAGATGGGAATGAGAGGAAAGATAGTGTTTTTATATAAATGGATAGAGAGAAGAGAGGAAAGAGGAGAGATTAAAGGAGAGAGGTTTTTGGAAAATAGAGGGGAGATTTTAAAAATGAGAGGGAGTTTTGAAAATTGAAAAGATAGAGAGGAAAATGAAAAAGATATTTAAAAATTAAAATCTCTCCTCATTATCTCTTGATGCAATTGGCCCATTTAAAACCACATTTCTTGGCCCATTAGTCCTGCAAACACAACATAAAAGAGGTTTAATCAATTATCAACTTATAAATAAATGATAATAGAAACTTATCAAATTATCAATTATTTGTCAATAAAATTACACAATTATTTATAACAATTTTATAATTATCACATCCCCCAACTTACTCATTACTAGACCCTTAGCAATGCACACAAGTGAATAATTGGGACAAATAAGAGCTAAAAACATCATATTTCATGACAAGAAAGCAAAGATGAGAATGATCAATCATAAGTATTTTTAGTTCTAAAGGTAAGTGTCAAAGGTAAACCTATTAGTTCATGTTATTAGACAATTCCTCAAGATACACTTAAAATTTTTATTTTCTTTGTGAAAATTTATGCTTGTGATCAATAGGCATTAATAAGATGGTGCATGGGCTTTTTACCTATTACTCAGAAATGAAATCAACTCTACACTCCTTAAATCCAATCCTCGAATTACAAGTAGCTTTCACTCTGCCTTTTCTCTCTCTCTTTTTTTTTTGTAATATTTTGTAAACTTGGATACCCTTTCACCGTTTGACGCGAGCTTGTACACTTCTTGAGGTGCAGAAACCTATTTACTAAGCTGGGGATTTCCTTCTTCAATTTCATTTCATCATTTTTTTTAATTTGCAGGTAGTAGCTTTTTCCCCACGATTAGTCTTCAATAGGAGTGTAGAATGTCAATCATCAACTTGAGTATTAGGTAAAACTTGTTGGGGAATCGTCCCCCCCGATCGGTAGCCTTCTCTCACACAACTCACATGTAGAGTTAGGAGAAGAGATTGAAGAAGGGAGAAGAAGAACACAGGACCACCAGATTTTTACGTGGTTCGGAGGCAAAGCCTTCCTACATCCACGGCCACAGCAGCAGTTCCAATACTATATGTTAGGAACGATCATACTACATGTACAAGGAGAGACCGCCCGACTATATATACTGGGAGGTTAGGGCGCCATAATCGAGATTTACAAGGACAAAATTGCCCCTCACTTAGATTCACGCAAGTCGCCTGTCCTGGGGTTGAAAAGTCAACTGCCTTGAGAAATCCGACTGCTAAAGTCGAATGCCAAATTTGACTACTGACTCCCACTGTTGAAGTCAAATGCTGAAGTCGACTGCTGACTTCGACTGCTGCAGTCGAATGCTGACTTCGACTGCTTAAGTCGAATGCTGACTTCGACTGCTTAAGTCGACTGTTAACTTCGACTACCTCTTCGGTAAGCCAAATCCGCGTCCCGAACCTTCTTGTCTACATCAGCAAGTTCAGGCTCCACACTCTAACAATCTCCCACTTGGAGTCTGAACTCCAAACAATAGCAGGCATCTCAAAGTCTTGATCCTCCTCAATGTAGTAAAAGAAAAAACTGGTTGTGGCATCCCCTCCATCAATCATTCATGGAGACCAACTGAAGCTTGGCATAGCTTCAGTTTCTCTCTTGTGACAACCTTAGTCAACATGTCTGCAGGATTTTCTGTCCCTCATATCTTCTCAAGCAAAAGAGTACCATCTACAATCAACCCATGGATAAAGTGATACTTCAGCTGTATTTGCTTCATCCTTGCATGGAAGACAGGGTTCTTGGCAAGGTGAATTGCACTTTGACTGTCACAAAATAGCACACTGTTGTTTTGTTTCTTGCCCAACTCCTTCAGAAAATTCTTCAGCCACACCATCATCTTGCTAGCTTCGGAGACAGCAAAATACTCTGCTTCTGTGGTTTAAAGAGCAACAACCTTTTGAAGTTGTGAAACCTAGCTCACTGCAGTCCCACCCAAGGTGTACACATAACCAGTGGTGCTTCTTCTTGTGTCCAGATCACCACCAAGATCTGCATCAACAAAACCTTGTAAAATGACATCACTTTTTCTGAAACAAAGACATTTACCTAAAGTGCCTTTTAGGTATCTCAAAATCCATTTTACTGCCTCCCAGTGTTGTTTACCCGTATCTGCCATATACCTGCACACAACTCCCACTGCATGTGCTATATCCGGTCTGGTACAAACCATTGCATACATCAGGCTTCCCACAGCTGATGCATAAGGAATTTTCTTCATGGACTCACACTCTTCAGCAGTCTTTGGTGACTGCTTTTTAGACAGCTTGAAGTGACTTGCTAGAGGAGTGTTGACTGGTTTTGCATCTTGCATGTTAAACCTGCCCAACACTTTTTGAATGTAGCCTTCTTGAGATAGCCTCAGAATACCATCTATTCTATCCCTCAAAATTCTCATTCCAAGAATTTGTTTTGCTGCTCCCAAGTCCTTCATAGAAAATTCCTTTGACAATTGCTTCTTCAACTTGTTGATCTCTGTCATACTTGATCCTGCAACGAGCATATCATCCTCGTACAACAACACTATGATATAGCAATTATCAAACTTCTTAAAATAGCAACAATGGTCCATGTTGCATCTAATGAACCCATTGCTACATATGAATCTATCAAACTTCTTGTACCACTGCCTAGGGGCTTGTTTCAGACCATACAAGCTTTTGTTCAATTTGCAAATAAGGTTTTCTTTACGATGTTCATGAAAACCTTCTGGTTGCACCATATAAATGTCCTCCTCAAGATCACCATGAAGAAAAGCTATTTTTACGTCAAGTTATTCTAGGTGCAAGTTTTCAGCAGCAACAATACTTAGCACTAATCTAATAGTGGTTAACTTGACAACTGGAGAGAAAATTTCAGTATAGTCAATACCTTCCTTCTGTTGGAAACCTTTCACAACCAGCCTTGCCTTGTACCTCTTGCTGCCATCATGTTCTTCTGTTAACCAAAAAACCCATTTATTTTGCAATGCCCCTCTTGCCAGGTGGTAGTTCAGTCAGCACCCAAGTTTCATTTTTGTGTAGGGAGTTCATTTCATCTTTCATTACCAACTCCCACTTGACTGAATCTTCCACCTGTAGAGCTTCATCAAAGCTCTCAGGTTCATCTACATCAGTCAACAACAAGTAGTACATTGCAGAAGAAAACCGTTCAACTGGCTTGCGCAATCTGCTTGTTCTTCTCAGTTGAACCTCTGGTTGCACTGTACTGTTCTCAGGATCTCCTTGAGATCTTCTCAGCACATCCTCTTCTGAAATTTCCTCCAGCTCAACCTGTGCACTTTGCTGACTTTCTTGACCCGCATCTTCAGATTCCACATAAGATCTATGCTTATATAGCAAATTTTCATTGAATATAACATTCCTTTGTCTAATGATTTTCCTGCTTTCATCATCCCAGAAGCTGTATCCAAAATCATCAGAACCATATCCAATGAAAAACATCTCCTTGACTTAGGATCTAACTTGTCTCTGTCATTGGAATCAACATGCACAAATGAAACACAACCAAATACTCTCAGGTGTGAGAGAGTTACCTCCTTACCGGTCCAAGCCTCTTCTGGTAGCTCACCATTTAGAGGAACACTGGGTCCTCTATTAATCAGATAAGCTGCAGTGTTAATTGCATCTACCCAAAAGGTCTTCGGTAGGCCAGCATGTAGCCTCATGCTTCTAGCTCTCTCATTCAGAGTTCTGTTCATGCGTTCAGCAACCCCATTCTATTGTGGAGTATTTGGAATTGTTTTCTCCATATGAATACCATGTGCTGCACATAAATCTTTGAATTCCTTGCTGCTATATTCTCCTCCATTATCTGACCTCAAACACTTGATCTTTGCACCAGTTTGATTTTCCACTTCAGCCTTCCACTTCACAAAAGTAGAGAACACATTAGATTTATTTTTGAGAAAATAATCCCATACCTTCTGTGTGGAGTCATCAATAAAGGTGACATAATAGAGTGAGCCTCCAAGGGATCGAACAGGGGCTGGTCCCCACACATCAGTGTGCACAAGTTCTAACTTTTCTAGCTTAGAACTTCTTCCAGCTTTAGAGAAGGTGACCTTTCTCTGCTTTCCCAGAATGCAAACTTCACACAGTCCAATATCTATGGACTTTAGATCACCTAACTTCCCTTTTGCACCCATCATCTTCATTCCCTTCTCACTCATGTGCCCAAGTCTGCAGTGCCAGATCTTGGAGTCCTCTTCTGAATTTGCCACTGCCACTAAGTCTTTGTCATTTGCAGTCATATAAAGAGTTCCCATCTTGCTGCCTCGTGCTATAACCATGGCACCCTTAGTTATCTTCCAGCACCCATTAACAAAGGTAGTGACATATCCTTCATCATCAAGCTGACCAATAGAGATCAGATTTCTCTTCAAGCTAGGAACATGTCTGACATTCCTCAGTTTCCACACAGTCCCGTTTGCTATTTTCAACTGAACATCACCCTTCCCCACAATATCTAAGGGCTCATCATCCGCAAGATAAACCTTCCTAAAATTAGCAGCAACATAATTTTGTAAGGTTTCTCTACATGAGGTAGAGTGAAAGGATGCTCCAGAATCTAGAATCCAAGATTCGATGGGACTATTAACACTCAAAATTAGAGCATCTTGGACTTCCTCTGCCATGACATTAGCAGGGTCCTCTTCCTGTTTCTGCCCCTGATCCTTTTTCTTTGGAAGTCTACAATCCTTCTTAAAGTGACCCTTCTTACCACAATTCCAGCAACCATCACCACGGGGTTTGGACTGACCTCTTTTCTTGGACTTGGATCTATTCCGATTTTGTCCACGCTGACTTGTTCGTCCCCTGCCTTCTGTGTTTAAGGAAAAACATAAAGCTTCACCAGATTCTCTTCTCCGAACATCCTCGCTCAGAATCAAGTCTCGAATCTCTGTAAGTTTCAGTTTACTTGAACCTGAAGAACTGCTAACAGCCGTCACAGTTGCACCCCAACTTTCAGGTAAGGAGGACAGAAGAATCAATGCTTTAATCTCATCATCAAAATCTATTTCCACATAACTCAATTGGGTTGTAATCACGTTGAATTCATTTATATGGTCTGTGACCGAGGAACCTTCGGCCATCTTGAAATTAAACAAACGACGCATCAAATGTACCTTGTTGGAAGCAGTTGGTTTCTTGTACATATTTGATAATGCCTTCATCAGACTTGTTGTGTTCTTCTCATTCATGATGTTGAACGTGACGTTTCTGGCCAACGTCAAACGAACAACTCCGAGAGCTTGTCTATCCAGAAGATCCCAGTCTTCTTTCTTCATACCATCTGGCATCGTTCCAAGAAGCGGCTGGTGCAACTTCTTTTGATACAAGTAGTCTTCGATTTGCATCTTCTAGAAACTGAAGTCCTTGCCATCAAGCTTCTCGATCCTCACCTTTCCTTCATCCGCTGCCATCGCTCCCACTGTTTCCTGCGAACCAGTGCTTTGATACAAGTTGTTGGGGAATCGTCCCCCCCGATCTGCAGCCCTCTCTCACACAAGTCACACGTAGAGTTCGGAGAAGAGATTGAGGAAGGGAGAAGAAGAACACAGGAACACCAGATTTTTACGTGGTTCGGAGGTAAAGCCTTCCTACATCCACGACCACAGTAGCAGTTCCAATACTATATGTCAGGAACGATCATACTTCATGTACAAGGAGAAACCGCCCTACTATATATACTGGGAGGTTAGGGCGCCATAATCAAGATTTACAAGGACAAAATTGCCCCTCACTCAGATTACCCAAGTCTCCTGTCCTGGGGTTGAAAAGTCGACTGCCTTGAGAAATCCGACTGCTAAAGTCGAATGTCAAATTCAACTGCTGACTCCCACTGCTGAAGTCGAATGCTGAAGTCGACTGCTGACTTTGACTGCTGCAGTCGAATGCTGACTTCGACTGCTGCAGTCGAATGCTGACTTCGACTACTCAAGTCGAATGCTGACTTCGACTGCTCAAGTCGACTGTTAACTTCGACTACCTCTTCTATAAGCCAAATCAGCATCCCGAACCTTCTTGTCTACATCAGCAAGTTCAGGCTCCACACTCTAACAATCTCCCCCTTGGAGTCTGAACTCGAAACAATAGCAGGCATCTCAAAGTCTTGATCCTCCTCAATGTAGTAAAAGAAAAAATTGGCTGTGGCATCCCCTCCATCAATCATTCATGGAGACCAACTGAAGCTTGGCATAGCTTCAGTTTCTCTATTGTGACAACCTTGGTCTCCCTCGTATCTTCTCAAGCAAAAGAGCACCATCTTCAATCAACCCACGGATAAAGTGATACTTCAGCTATATGTGCTTCGTCGTTGCATGGAAGACAGGGTTCTTGGCAAGGTGAATTGCACTTTGACTGCCACAAAATAGCACACTGTTGTTTTGTTTCTTGCCCAACTCCTTCAGAAAATTCTTCAGCCACACCATCTCCTTGCTAGCTTCGGAGATAGCAACATACTCTGCTTCTGTGGTTGAAAGAGCAACAACCTTTTGAAGTTGTGAAACCCAGCTCACTGCAGTCCCACCCAAGGTGTACACATAACCAGTGGTGCTTCTTCTTGTGTCCAGATCACCACCAAGATCTGCATCAACAAAACCTTGTAAAATGACATCACCTTTTCTGAAACAAAGACATTTACCTGAAGTGCCTTTCAGGTATCTCAAAATCCATTTTACTGCCTCCCAGTGTTGTTTACTCGGATCTGCCATATACCTGCACACAACTCCTACTGCATGTGCTATATCCGGTCTGGTACAAACCATTGCATACATCAGGCTTCCCACAGCTGATGCATAAGGAATTTTCTTCATGGACTCACACTCTTCAGCGGTCTTTGGTGACTGCTCTTTAGACAGCTTGAAGTGACTTGCTAGAGGAGTGTTGACTGGTTTTGCATCTTGCATGTTAAACCTGCCCAACACTTTCTGAATGTAGCCTTCCTGAGATAGCCTCAGAATACCATCTGTTCTATCCCTCACAATTCTCATTCCAAGAATTTATTTTGCTGCTCCCAAGTTCTTCATAGAAAATTCCTTTGACAATTGCTTCCTCAACTTGTTGATTTCTGTCATACTTGATCCTGCAACGAGCATATCATCCACGTACAACAACAGTATGATATAGCAATTATCAAACTTCTTAAAATAGCAACAATGGTCCATGTTGCATCTAATGAACCCATTGCTACATATGAATCCATCAAACTTCTTGTACCACTGCCTTGGGGCCTTTTTCAGACCATACAAGCTTTTGTTCAATTTGCAAACAAGGTTTTCTTTACGATGTTCATGAAAACCTTCTGGTTGCACCATATAAATGTCCTCCTCCAGATCACCATGGAGAAAAGCTATTTTTACGTCAAGTTGTTCTAGGTGCAAGTTTTCAACAGCAACAATACTTAGCACTAATCTAATAGTGGTTAACTTGACAACTGGAGAGAAAATTTCAGTATAGTCAATACCTTCCTTCTATTGGAAACCTTTCACAACCAGCCTTGCCTTGTAACTCTTGTTGCCATCATGTTCTTCTTTTAACCGAAAAACCCATTTATTTTGCAATGCCCTCTTGCCAGGTGGTAGTTCAGTCAGTACCCAAGTTTCATTTTTGTGTAGGGAGTTCATTTCATCTTTCATTGCCAACTCCCACTTGACTGAATCTTCCACCTGCATAGCTTCATCAAAGATCTCAGGTTCATCTGCATTAGTCAACAACAAGTAGTACATTGCAGAAGAAAACCATTCAATTGGCTTGCGCAATCTGCTTGATCTTCTCAGTTGAACCTCTGGTTGCACTGTACTGTTCTCAGGATCTCCTTGAGTTCTTCTCTGCACATCCTCTTTTGAAATTTGCCGTTGCCACTAAGTCTTTGTCATTTGCAGTCATATAAAGAGTTCCCATGTTGCTGCCTCGTGCTATAACCATGGCACCCTTGGTTGTCTTCCAGCACCCATTAACAAAGGTAGTGACATATCCTTCATCATCAAGCTGACCAATAGAGATCAAATTTCTCTTCAATCCAGGAACATGTCTGACATTCCTCAGCTTCCACACAGTCCCGTTTGCTGTTTTCAACTGAACATCACCCTTCCCCACAATATCTAAGGGATCATCATCCGCAAGATAAACCTTCCCAAAATTACCAGCAACATAATTTTGTAAGGTTTCTCTACATGAGGTAGGGTGAAAGGATGCTCCAGAATCTAGAATCCAAGATTCGATGGGACTACTGACACTCAAAATCAGAGCATCTTGGACTTCCTCTTCCATGACATTAGCAGAGTCCTCTTCCTATTTCTTCCCCTGATCCTTTTTCTTTGGAAGTCTACAATCCTTCTTAAAGTAACCCTTCTTACCACAATTCCAGCAACCATCACCACGGAGTTTGGACTGACCACTTTTCTTGGACTTGGATCTATTCCGATTCTGTCCACACTGATTTATTCTTCCCCTGCTTTCTATGTTTAAGGCAGAACCAGAAGCTTCACCAGATTCTCTTCTCCGAACATCCTCACTCAGAATCAAGTCTCGAATCTCTGTATGTTTCAGTTTACTTGAATCTGAAGAACTACTAACAGCCATCACAGTTTCACCCCAACTTTCAGGTAAGGAGGACAGAAGAATCAATGCTTTAATCTCATCATCAAAATCTATTTCCACAGAACTCAACTGGGTTGTAATCACGTTGAATTCATTTATATGGTCAGTGACCGAGGAACCTTTGGCCATCTTGAGATTAAACAAACGACGCATCAGATGTACCTTGTTGGAAGCAGTTGGTTTCTCGTACATATTTGATAACGCCTTCATCAGGCCTACTGTGGTCTTCTCATTCATGATGTTGAACGCGACATTTTTGGCCAACGTCAAACGAACAACTCCAAGAGCTTATCTATCCAGATGATCCCAGTCTTCTTTCTTCATACCATCTGGCATCGTTCCAAGAAGCGGCTGGTGCAACTTCTTTTGATACAAGTAGTCTTCGATTTGCATCTTCCAGAAACCGAAGTCCTTGCCAACAAACTTCTCGATCCTCACCTTTCGTTCATCCATTGCCATCGCTCCCACTGTTTCCCGCGAACCAGTGCTCTGATACCAGTTGTTGGGGAATCGTCCCCCCCCCCGATCGGCAGCCCTCTCTCACACAACTCACACATAGAGTTTGGAGAAGAGATTGAAGAAGGGAGAAGAAGAACACAGGAACACCAGATTTTTACGTGGTTCAGAGGAAAAGCCTTCCTACATCCACGACCACAACAACATTCCTAATACTATATGTCAGGAGTGATCATACTATATGTACAAGGAGAGACCGCCCTACTATATATATTGGGAGGTTAGGGTGCCATAATCGAGATTTACAAGGACAAAACTGCCCCTCACTCAGATTCACGCAAGTCGCATGTCCTGGGGTTGAAAAGTCGACTGCCTTGAGAAATCCGAATGCTAAAGTCAAATGCCAAATTCGACTGCTGACTCCCACTGCTGAAGTCGAATGCTGACTTCGACTGCTGCAGTCGAATGCTGACATCGACTGCTCAAGTCGACTGTTAACTTCGACTACCTCTTCTGTAAGCCAAATCCGCGTCCCGAACCTTCTTGTCTACATCAGCAAGTTCAGGCTCCACACTCTAACAATCTCCCATTTAGAGTCTGAACTCCGAACAATAGTAGGCAACTCAAAGTCTTGATCCTCCTCAATGTAGTAAAAGAAAAAACTGGCTGTGGCATCCCCTCCATCAATCATTCATGGAGACCAACTAAAGCTTGGCATAGCTTCAGTTTCTCTCTTGTGACAACCTTGGTCAACATGTCTGCAGGATTTTCTGTCCCTCGTATCTTCTCAAGCAAAAGAGTACCATTTTCAATCAACCCACGGATAAAGTGATACTTCAGCTATATGTTCTTTGTTCTTGCATGGAAGATAGGATTCTTGGCAAGGTGAATTGCACTTTGACTGTCACAAAACAACACACTGTTGTTTTGTTTCTTGCCCAACTCCTTCAGAAAATTCTTCAGCCACACCATCTCCTTGCTTGCTTCGGAGACAGCAACATACTCTGCCTCTGTGGTTGAAAGAGCAACAACCTTTTGAAGTTGTGAAACCTAGCTCACTGCAGTCCTACCCAAGGTGTACACATAACCAGTGGTGCTTCTTCTTGTGTCCAGATGACCACCAAGATCTGCATCAACAAAACCTTGTAAAATGACATCACTTTTTCTGAAACACAACTCCCACTGCATGTGCTATATCTGGTCTGGTACAAACCATTGCATACATCAGGCTTCCCACAACTGATGCATAAGGAATTTTCTTCATGGACTCACACTCTTCAGCGGTCTTTGGTGACTGCTCTTTAGACAGCTTGAAGTGACTTGCTAGAGGAGTGTTGACTGGTTTTGCATCTTGCATGTTAAACCTGCCCAACACTTTCTGAATGTAGCCTTCCTGAGATAGCCTCAGAATAGCATCGGTTATATCCCTCACAATTCTCATTCCAAGAATTTGTTTTGCTGCTCCCAAGTCCTTCATAGAAAATTCCTTTGACAATTGCTTCTTCAACTTGTTGATCTCTGTCATACTTGATCCTGCAATGAGCATATCATCCACGTACAACAACACTATGATATAGCAATTATCAAACTTCTTAAAATAGCAACAATGGTCCATGTTGCATCTAATGAACCCATTGCTCCATATGAATCCATCAAACTTCTTGTACCACTGCCTTGGGGCTTGTTTTAAACCATACAAGCTTTTGTTCAATTTGAAAACAAGGTTTTCCTTACGATGTTCATGAAAACCTCCTGGTTGCACCATATAAATGTCCTCCTCCACATCACCATGGAGAAAAGCTGTTTTTACGTCAAGTTGTTCTAGGTGCAAGTTTTCAGCAGCAACAATACTTAGCACTAATCTAATAGTGGTTAACTTGACAACTAGAGAGAAAATTTCAGTATAGTCAATACCTTCCTTCTGTTGGAAACCTTTCACAACCAGCCTTGCCTTGTACCTCTTGCAGCCATCATGTTCTTCTTTTAACCGAAAAACCCATTTATTTTGCAATGCCCTCTTGCCAGGTGGTAGTTCAGTCAGCACCCAAGTTTCATTTTTGTGTAGGGAGTTCATTTCATCTTTCATTGCCAACTCCCACTTGACTGAATCTTCCACCTGCATAGCTTCATCAAAGCTCTCAGGTTCATCTGCATCAGTCAATAACAAGTAGTACATTGCAGAAGAAAACCGTTCAACTGGCTTGCGCAATCTACTTGATCTTCTCAGTTGAACCTCTGGTTGCACTGTACTGTTCTCAGGATCTCCTTGAGATCTTCTCAGCACATCCTCTTCTGAAATTTCCTCCAGCTCAACCTGTGCACTTTTCTAGCTTTCTTGACCTGCATTTTCAGATTCCACATCAATTCTATGCTTATAAAGCAATTTTTCATTGAATATAACATTCCTTTGTCTAATGATTTTCCTGCTTTCATCATCCTTGAAGCGGTATCCAAAATCATCAGAACCATATCCAGTGAAAATACATTTCCTTGACTTAGGATCTAACTTGTCTCTGTCATTGGAATCAACATGCACATATGAAACACAACCAAATACTCTCAGGTGTGAGAGAGTTACCTCCTTACCGGTCCAAGCCTCTTCTAGTAGCTCACCATTTAGAGGAAAACTGGGTCCTCTATTAATCAGATAAGCTGCATTGTTAATTGCATCTGCCCAAAAGGTCTTCGGTAGGCCAGCATGTAGCCTCATGCTTCAAGCTCTCTCATTCAGAGTTCTGTTCATGCGTTCAGCAACCCCATTCTATTGTGGAGTATTTGGAATTGTTTTCTCCATACGAATACCATGTGCTGCATAGAAATCTTTGAATTCCTTGCTGCTATATTCTCCTCCATTGTCTAACCTCAAACACTTGATCTTTGCACCAGTTTGATTTTCCACTTCAGCCTTCCACTTCACAAAAGTAGAGAACACATCAGATTTATTTTTGAGAAAAATAAACCCATACCTTCCGAGTGGAGTCATCAATACAGGTGACATAATAGAGTGAGCCTCCAAGGGATCGAACAGGGGCTGGTCCCCACACATCAGTGTGCACAAGTTCTAACTTTTCTAGCTTAGAACATCTTCCAGCTTTAGAGAAGGTGACCTTTCTCTGCTTTCCCAGAATGCAATCTTCACACAGTCCAATATCTATGGACTTTAGATCACCTAACTTCCCTTTTGCACCCATCATCTTCATTCCCTTCTCACTCATGTGCCCAAGTCTGCAGTGCCTGATCTTGGAGTCCTCTTCTGAATTTTCCACTGCCACTAAGTCTTTGTCATTTGCAGTCATATAAAGAGTTCCCATGTTGCTGCCTCGTGCTATAACCATGGCACCCTTGGTTATCTTCCAGCACCCATTAACAAAGGTAGTGACATATCCTTCATCATCAAGTTGACCAATAGAGATTAGATTTCTCTTCAAGCCAGGAACATGTCTGACATTCGTCAGCTTTCACACAGTCCCGTTTACTGTTTTCAACTGAACATCACCCTTCCCCACAATATCTAAGGGCTCATCATCCGCAAGATAATCCTTCCCAAAATTACCAGCAACATAATTTTGTAAGGTTTCTCTACATGAGGTAGAGTGAAAGGATGCTCCAGAATCTAGAATCCAAGATTCGATGGATTCTATGCAACTGTTACTATCACTCGTTACTCGATGTTTCTTGTGCAATGACCATAAGATCTCATCTATACTCTACTCGCTCGTCTATTCACGTTCAATCTACTAGCTCGTCTCTCTCATCTATTCATCAAGTACTCCCTTGGTACTCTTTGAGCTGTGTGGCACCTACTGTTTTGTACTGTTCATGACTGTCTAGTGCTATAATATGGGTCTTGTGACTCTACTGTATTCAATGCATACTGTGCAGGGCACGGAGTGTGACGGCCCTCATTATACTGGTATGGTTATACCCACCCACGTCAGTATAACAAGCGTCATCACAGTGGGACATTTACCCAACGATACATTCAGCTGAGATACATGTGAATATAGAACAGAGTAGCGGAAGTAAAAGAACTACTGTCTTCATTCATTCATCATCCACATTTAACATACATGAAATTGCAATGACATTAAAGAACTTAAAGTTCACATAATCTAAATTGCTGAAAATTTAATACATAAATGTCCACCATTATACATTCTTTCCATGATAACACTAATACAACGTTCAATCTACATACTATGAAATGCAAAAGTCACAAGTACTCCAAAGACTAATCTCCGCGCTCGGAGTCCGTCTCCACCGTCTCCTCCAACGGTGCCACGTCACCAACTACACCTGTATGCCAAAGCAAGTAGTGAGTCTAAAGACTCAGCAAGTAACACCACTCATACCATACACGTACATGTCATAGTAGGATCTACACACACCATTGCAAAAAAACTCAACATATATCATGCTTCACGTTTGAAATGAATAACCAACCATGATAATTCTATAAGTAAACACATGATGCATGCTTTCAGATTTCCTTATCAAGAGAAATTCCTAACACATGTTCTCTAATCATTCCTACTCATGAAATTCTACTTTGCATTTTAACTAAAACATGAAAGCACTTAGCATGATTATCCTACGTACATGAAACAAAACACACCTAGCATGGAATCTACACATTCTTGTGCATACACACAAACATTTTACACATTTTAAGTTGCTGGTTTTCACATGATTTAGCAACCATAACCCTACACATGAGAGCTACAATGTTATTTAAAATACAACATGTGAACAACCAAACATGAAATCTTGTGCACATACTTGTTAATTGTCCCTAGCATGGATTCTAGGCATTTTACACATATGAACATGTTCCTAACATAATGAAGCTACTGATTTAACATGGTTTCAGATTTGTCACAACATGGATTACAATATCATATCCTCACATTTTGGTCTCACATTTTCTTTACACAATTTCCATTTCACATAAATTGCACTTTACACATACACATTACACATTGTTCACTTTCACATTAACACATGAACACATGGACATTTACACATTTACACTTTCACATTTAGTGCTGTGACACATAGTCCAAACCACCAAAGAAGGACACAACACATCACATCACATAGACGCCATCTAGGTAATACAATGGCGACTCTTGGACTGCGCAGACCGGGAGAACAAGTCTCCACCTTAACCAGTGATACTTGTCCACCTCCAGGATTTCCCCCTAATGCCCTTAGGGTCACTTACACATTGAACCTTCTCAGGGGGACTTTTCCCCGATACGGTTCCACTGCCCTCTGTGGAAGCAATGTCACACTTGGCACAATTTTCACATTACACATCTTACCGATTTACGCACTTAGTTTAGCCCATGACATTTACATTTTACTCATTCACTCATTTACACACATGGTGCTCTGTTTTCCTGACATGTCACTGTAATCACAGAAATCTAGTGTTCAGGAGATTTCACAAATCAAGTTGACACATACAAAATCGAATTATTTTACAAGGCATGCATTAGTTTCACATTTTTCATGGAAAGTTGATATTACATCATATACTAGTCCAAATGGCCTGAAATTTTAACCACAGACTGATTTCGGGTTTAGGATTCCTCATGCAAATTTTCAGATTTTTCTGAACTAAAACAAAATTTCAAAACTTCAAACATCCATTTCACAATTCAACTTAACATGGAATTAAACATAAGCACAATGTTAACAGCTCACTATCTGAGCCCTAACAGACATGGAGCTACAGAATTTATTCCTAAAGTTTTAGGGCAATACATGATTTATGGAAGATTTATCATGACCTAGCATGATCTCTATTTTTTTTCTAAACAAATTTTGCAATAATTCACACGGGCATGGAAATAATCTCAGAAATTTAGGATGGGGACTGATCTTCACATGCATAATCCTCACAATTTAGGGTATTTAGACTTGTCCTAAATCATGCAAACATGGTTTAACAAGATCAAAATTCATCACACATGTATTTTCATGAAATAATTAAACCCTATCATTCATGATAATCCATCCACACACCACATTCATCACATCAACAATATACATAATATATAAATGATTTACAGTATATCCTCATCATGAAACATATCGAAAATAGTTGTATGGAAGGGCAGAACAGATCACTGTTTTGTCCAGATGAACTTGGCGGCGGTCTCTAGCCGCTAATTCAGTGTCAACAGCATAGTCGATGGACGCCAAGCATGATCTCAGCGTCAAGGGACATTGCCGTTAACGTCGGGTCTGTGCAGAACACAGACCCGAGCTCCAAAGATGGGGTGAATGTGGGGGTCTAGGACACGAGGGAAAATTCATAAAAATTATAAAACCATCCTAGACACATACAGGGACGTTATGAATGGGGTACTTGCCCCTAGAAAAGTCCAAGGGATCTGAATGGGTCGGAGAAGCTCTCCTTGGGCAGTCCCAAGAAGCCTCCAAAAGAGCTCTCCTCCGGATTCTAGGTCGATGCAGGTGTTGCAGCAGTGGTGGGGAAGCCTTCCTCGATGATCCAGCAAGCTCCTTGTTGCAGCAGGTGGCCGGATCAAGCTCCAGAAGCTCGGATTTTGGGTTCCAAAGTGGAGGTTTTCCTCAGTTCAGAAACTAGGGTTTCTTCTCTTCTTCCTCTCTTGCAAAAGGGTAAGGAGAAGGGTTGGGGAGCAAATTCGGGTTTAGACATATGGGAGAGGCTTCTCTCTCACGCATGGGGTGACAAGATGGCTCTCAGACCGTTGGGAGACAGCTCCCCAATGGGTGAGTTGCCTTGGCTCAAGAATTTCTGGCTCTGCAACGCATGCAGGTCAGAGAAGTTGGCGTCCATATCGTTGGACGCTGGGATTAGTGTTGGCGTCCATGGGTGGACGCTGACACCACATCGACGTCATGCTATTGACGCCAATATGGCCTTCGGCCAGAAGTCTAAAACATGCAGAAACCATGCACCTTTTACACCTATATGCATGCTATATGTATACGTTATCATGTACACACTACCATCAAGCATTACATACATTATTTATTGTATACATACACACATAAGTACACTAATTAATACATACGTAGATACATACATACGTACATACACGACACGAATTATTTACATGCAAAAATCTAGAAAAATTCAAGGGCCTTACACCCTCTCCCCCTTAAAAGAAACTTCGTCCTCGAAGTTAGAACGACACTACTCAAACAAAAGGGGATACTTCTTCTTCATCGCATCCTCAAGCTCCCAAGTAGCCTCCTCTCGTGAGAAGTTCCGCTATAGGACCTTCACCGATGCAATACTCTTGTTCCGGAGATGCTGAACCTTCCGGTCAAGAATAGCTACTGGTTGCTCGACATACGAAAGATCTGGCTAGATCTCCACTGGCTCATGACTAATCACATGAGACGGATCTCGGACATACTTCCTGAGCATAGATACGTGGAATACCGGGTGAACTCTAGCCAAAGCTGGGGGTAATGCTAGCTCATATGCCACGCTGCCCAAGCGTCTGAGAATCTCATATGGGCCAATGAACCTAGGGCTCAACTTACTATGCCTTCCAAACCTGACAACACCTCGAGTAGGCGATATCTTCAAGAAGACATGATCGCCAACCTCGAACTCCAAATCCTTTCTCCTGTTGTCGGCATAACTCTTCTGCCTATCCTGTGCCGCAACAAGCCTCTTTCTGATAAGCTGGATCTTGTCCGAAGTTTCCTGAACTAACTCCGGTCCGATCAACTGCCTATCACCAGTCTCCTCCCAACACAATGGAGATCTGCAGGGCCTACCATACAACGCCTCGAATGGAGCCATACCAATACTCGCATGAAAGTTGTTGTTGTATGCGAACTGCACAAGAGGTAAATGACGCTCCCAATCATCCTTCCAATCCAGAACACATGCTCTCAACATATCCTCGAGCGTTTGAATAGTCCTCTCAGACTGTCCATCGGTCTGGGGATGAAACGCCGAACTGAGCTTCAGCATCGATCCTAAAGCATCCTGAAGACCCTTCCACAATCTCGAAGTAAATCTCGGATCTCGATCCGAAATGATCGACTTCGGCACACCATGCAATCTAATGACACTACTAACATACAATCTTGCTAAACTCTCTACCGATTGCTTCTTCTTCATAGGCATGAAATGAGCAGTCTTTGAGAATCTATCTACAACTACCCAAATCGAGTCATTGCCCCTTCTAGATCGAGGCAAACCTGAAAAGAAGTCCATAGTGACAGCTTCTCACTTCCACACTGGGATATCCATCCTCTGCATAAGGCCGGATGGTCGCTGTCGCTCGGCCTTCACTTGCTGACACACTAGACATCTAGACACATAATCCGCAACATCCTTCTTCATGCCGGACCACCAAAATGATCTCTTCAAATCCTGATACATCTTAGTGTTACCCAGGTGAATAGAGAATCGCGACCTATGAGCCTCCGCTAACACATGCTCACGGACATCTACTAAATCAGGGACACAAACATGGTGCTGAAATCTAATCACACCGTCCTCATCACGAGCAATGACGGCCCTCATTATACCGGTACGGTTATACCAACCCACGTCGGTATAGCAAGCGTCATCACAGTGGGACATTTACCCAACAATACATTCAGCTGAGATACACGTGAATATAGAACAGAGTAGCGGAAGTAAAAGAACTACTGTCTTCATTCATTCATCATCCACATTTAACATACATGAAATTGCAATGACATTAAAGAACTTAAAGTTCACATAATCTAAATTGCTGAAAATTTAATACATAAATGTCCACCATTATACATTGTTTCCATGATAACACTAATACAACGTTCAATTTACATACTATGAAATGCAAAAGTCACAAGTACTCCAAAGACTAATCTCCGCGCTCAGAGTCTGTCTCCACCGTCTCCTCCTACGGTGCCACGTCACCAACTACACCTGTACGCCGAAGCAAGTAGTGAGTCTAAAGACTCAGCAAGTAACACCACTCATACCATACACGTACATGTCATAGTAGGATCTACACACACCATTGCAAAAAAACTCAACATATATCATGCGTCACGTTTGAAATGAATAACCAACCATGATAATTCTATAAGTAAACACATGATGCATGCTTTCAGATTTCCTTATCAAGATAAATTCCTAACACATGTTCTCTAATCATTCCTACTCATGAAATTCTATTTTGCATTTTAACTAAAACATGAAAGCACTTAGCATGATTATCCTACGTACATGAAACAAAACACACCTAGCATGGAATCTACACATTCTTGTGCATGCACACAAACATTTTACACATTTTAACTTGTTGGTTTTCACATGATTTAGCAACCATAACCCTACACATGAGAGCTACAATGTTATTTAAAATACAACATGTGAACAACCAAACATGAAATCTTGTGCACATACTTGTTAATTGTCCCTAGCATGGATTCTAGGCATTTTACACATATGAACATGTTCCTAACATAATGAAGCTACTGATTTAACATGGTTTCAGATTTGTCACAACATGGATTAGAATATCATATCCTCACATTTTGGTCTCACATTTTCTTTACACAATTTCCATTTCACATAAATTGCACTTTACACATTGTTCACTTTCACATTAACACATGAACACATGCACATTTACATATTTACACTTTCACATTTAGTACCGTGACACATAGTCCAAACCACCAAAGAAGGACACAACATATCACATCACATAGACGCCATCTAGGCAATACAATGGTGACTCTTGGACTGCACAGACCAGGAGAACAAGTCTCCACCTTAACCAGTGGTACTTGTCCACCTCCAGGATTTCCCCCTAATACCCTTAGGGCCACTTACACATTGAACCTTCTCAGGGGGACTTTTCCTCGATACGGTTCCACTGCCCTCTGTGGAAGCAATGTCACACTTGGCACAATTTTCACATTACACATCTTACCGATTTACGCACTTAGTTTAGCCCATGACATTTACATTTTACTCATTTACACACATGGTGCTCTATTTTCCTGACATGCCACTATAATCACAGAAATCTAGTGTTCAGGAGATTTCACAAATCAAGTTGACACATACAAAATCGAATTATTTTACAAGGCATGCATTAGTTTCACATTTTTCATGGAAAGTTGATATTGAAGAGTTATGCGGAAGTACACAATACGGTAATCTAGAAGGGGGGGGGTTGAATAGATTACGGCAATTTTAAACTATTGATGGCTTCTTTTCGATGCTACAGCGATCTTAATGAAATTTGATTCAAATTCAATTAAGTGTGAGACCGCTTGAGTTGATTTAAGAGAAAACAGGGAATCAAACGTGCGTATGAACACCGTGCCTACCAATCATCTATCGCAAAACGCGAACAAACCACAGAACACGATGATTTAAGGTGGTTCGGAGTACACAACTCGTGTATCCTACATCCACCGTCCACACACACACGCAGAAACGACTGCTTATGAGCGAGTTCAACACTACAACTCAAACACACACACGTTGTCTGATGAAACACGATCAGAACAACCACAAATACGTGAATCAAGCACAAGGGATGCTCGAAACACAACCACACACACACACGATGGATGGAAATTATGAAATGGAGAAGAATTGGGAATTAGGGAACAAATCCAGTTGGAATTCTTCTCGTGGATCGTCCAAACGCTCTTCAAACTTCGATTGGATGTAGATTGATCGATGTAGAAGGTTGAATTGATGACGATCCGGCTTCAGCTCCGCATAGATGGTGATTCCACGTCGATCTGGGCGGAAAGTTGAAGCAGAGCAGCAATTTGGGGCTTTTCCTCTTGGTCCCTTGGAGGCTCTTGGATGGGAGGCTGCTCTCTGCGAAATTGGCTCCAAAAGGATGCTTATATAGTGTTAGGTAAAGGTGGGGGTCGTGGAGGAAGGAAACACCCAAGTGGGGCCGGATTTGGAAACCCAAAATCTGAAGTTTCCGTCGGCTGTCGACAGGTGCACTTGCATCTGTCGACAGGCAGACTCAGGCTGAGAACTGGGTTTCAGGAAAATGAGTTTCTGAGTGTATCTGTCGACAGGCAGTTTGCATCTGTCGACAGATGCACTCAGGAATAGAAAACCTGAGCTCTGTCCTGGGTTGTCTGTGTGTATCTGTCGACAGGTACATTGCATCTGTCGACAGATGCACTCAGAGATGCAAACCTGAGTTCTGTCTGGAATGACTGTGTGAATCTGTCGACAGGCAGTTTGCATCTGTCGACAGATGCACCTCTTTGACAGATTTTTGTGCCTTTTGCTCATCTTTTCAATGCCTCTTCAAAGTTCCATCTTTCATGCTTGTACACCTACATGCAAATACATTGTTAGTGATGTACATTGTATGATTTAGCAATGTTTAACTCAATCACTTTCATGGTGTTTTTCATGTTAGTTAACACATCAATTTTGCATTAAATCAATGTTCAAGAATGTTAATGTGATCATCAAAAACATGATATATGGAAAACCCAACAATCTCCCCCTTTTTGATGATGACAAAAATATTCAATTGATGCATATATTGATGTTCTCCCCCTTTTTGACAACATGCAAAAAGTCAAGTCATGCACAGTTAGAGACAAAAGAACATGAACTGAGTTTTCATTGATTATCATTGAAATTTCACAGTACATGCGATAATGATTACATGACTCTCAAGAAAGGGAAGTAACATGAACAAGCAAAAGATGACAAGACAAGTGAGACTAATTCCCATCTAAGACTCTTAGTGACCTCTAATGACCCTGAGACCCTCTATTCATCGTCATGTCCAGCAGGAGGAGGGTGACGGGATCCATCTCTCTCGGAGTAGAGGTGGTCAAGACGGTCATCTAAAGTGTTGAGGCGAGCGTCCACTTGATCAAATCTTGACGTCATCCGAGCAAATCCTGAAATCATTTCTTGATGGATTTGTGCCAAGTAATCATGAACGGATTGTTGTGGAGGCACAGGTACATCATCAAACTCTTGAGCTTGGTCAGGCATTTGCTCATCTTGAGGGTCTTCATCACTGCCCTCATTTGCTTCATCATCTTCATTGTCTTCTTCACCGGTTGACACTTCAGCTCCTTGTGGTTCCTTTCCCTTGAGAGTCCTTGTGACGACGCCGTCTACAATTTTGTAGCCCATGCGGTTGGCGGCGGTGAGGTCAAAGGCACTTCGGGATTTTAGTGAGATGAGCTCACTTGGAGGGATAGGAATGCCAAGGAAAATAAGAAGAGAAGTGATGGGGCAAGCATATGGCATTGATCTTTTGGTGTTAGAGAAACACCGACGGATGAGGCTTATCATGAGTTCAGGAGATTGATTTCTTGACACTTGAGGAAAAAGATGAATAGGGATTTATGGACCTCGGTGACTAACTCTCGACTTCCATCCTTCGGGACGATCAAGGTAGTGAAGATGTGATGGATCATCCGGATCAAAGGAGGAAAGGAGTTGGCGTTGAGACGAGCAATCTCCTTGGTAGTGTCATAGGGTTCCAACGTGAGAAGCTCATAGTACTCAGAAGCAGAGGGATTGTAGTTGAAGATTTCAACTCCTGAGTTTGGAATTTCAAGGGCTGTGGAGAGAAGATTGGCGGTGAGGCGAAAACGAGTGCCTTTCACCGAAGAGTAGAGATCTCCCTGATCGGAAAGCCCTAAGTTATTGTAGAACTCGGATACGGCAGTTGGAGAGTATTGCAAGTGGGAGTATAAGAAGGATGTCCACCCTTGAGTGTCAAAATAAGGTAGGAGTGAGGGGAACATCGGTGCTAAGGACTCGAAGTCCACATACCGGGATTGGACAATCTTCTTGAAGGTGCCGTTGGGTCGGATAAGACGGAGACCTTGAGGAACGATGAGTTCCGGCAACCGATCCTCACGATGCTTGCTGCGGCGTTCAGAAGGAGCCCTGGAGCTTTCTCCGGCGTCCGTCGGAGCGCGACGACGGCGAGCGAGAAGCTTCGATTTGGGTGCCATCGCAGGAGGAAGGATGAGAATGGTGTGAAGGGAGAGTGGAGGGATCCCAGACGAGGAGCAGGATCGTCGGAGACGGAGCCCTGAAGGGGGAAAGAGAGGGGGTTTGGAGAGGAGGAGGAGGGAACAAGAGAGGAGGGGTGAAAAAGGGTCGTGGGTGGCCTTAGAATGGACTTGGAGGGTTTTAAAAGGAAGGCCCCACAAAAAGGAGGTGAACCGGCGCGAGGGTTTTCTAAAAAAAACGGATCTGGGCCGTCGTCTGTCGACAGATGCAAGTCTATCTGTCGACAGATACTCCTTTTTGGTGAAAACTTGATTTTTGACAAAATTTTCAAAGGGACAAGTGTTCATTTGTTGTTTTAAGGCAAAATGGGTGTATGTGCAAGACAAAAATCCATATCCATTAAGATGAAGACATGACACAAATCTAAAATGATTTTGAATTAAAAATGATAAGTTCTTTAATTAGATCATGAGGAACACATTTCACAAAAGCCAGTGAAAATTAAATAACTCTTTTGATTAAGGCCGTTGAAGACAAACATGCATTTAAATAGAGATGATAGTCAGATGACAATTGAATTAAATGCCCACAAGAATGTCTTACCGAAGAAACACATTGGACTTGACAAAAAATTTCGGAGGCTTCACTCTATTTCTGGTATGATCTTGGAAGATTTAAGCAACGAAGATGGAAAAGAGTGGCAATGAGGAGCACTTTCACTTTTTCATGTGAAGGTAGACATTTGTGATGCCAATACCCCCAGTTACTCAATGTGAGTGTCCATCAAGCCATTGTATAGAGATAATGAAACAACCTTTTGACGCGAAGACCGACATTTGTGATGCCCATGTCCCCGGTTACTTAGTGATTTTCATCATTGCTCTACCTCCATCCCACAAATGAAAAACAAATTTGTTGATTGAACTGAAGAAATAGGTAGCTTTTCTCCTTTTTTTTTTTTTTTTTTGCTTTTTGTCAAGTACATGAGATTTCTTTAGGCAAGTTGTAATGTGGAACATTAAATTCAAGAGTTTTCTGATTTTTCAAATCATTTTAGATTCATGTTTAACGACAAGGGAGTTATTCAAAGAGATGTTTAAAAATCATTTGGTTTGCTCATTGTGTTCAAAATGATCTAAAAAGACCTTAATCAGGTTATGCATCAAACAACATTTAGACTTGGTTCATGACTTTGACATGAAGTGGATATGAAGGTTATATTGCACACAAACAAACCAAGGTTTACCTTTAAATCAAGTAAGGAACACTTTTCTTGAAAAGTATGAAGAAGGATTTGAAAAATAAGGAAGAATGTGTGTATCTGTCGACAGAAGAAGTCTGTCTGTCGACAGATGCACACAGACTGAGGAGTTGAGGTTTCTGTCAGAACAAGACTGATTGTATCTGTCGACAGATGGAATGTGTCTGTCGACAGATATGAACAGAGGATTTTTCTGGTTTCAGATTGATTGCACATTGAGTTCAAGGAAGTGAGAATTCAACAAGTAGATGTAGGAGAGTTTCCTCAATAAAATACTCATCTATCCTTAACTCACTCCCCCATAGTGTGTGCACGTGTTGACACAACATCTAAGCAAGGATTCACACAAGCATTTGATACAAGCAAACATGTTCATTTCAAGAATGTCATACACAAGCACATGGTCACAAAAAAACATTGTTTCATGGAGTTAACATGATAAAATGTAAGGAAACTAAAAATCCTATGTGAAGTACAGGACCTTTATATGTAATGGGACTATGGATACTTGGCGGAGAATATTTCCTCACGCATGATGATAGTTTCCAAACAAGCCGAACTTGTTCTTCCACAGTTCACCATTTGATATACCACATAGTCATTCACACATAAAGAGCATGTACTCCAATATGGAGAGTTAGTTTCATTGCATTTTACACAAACCCAATTCTCTTCTTAAGGATGTGAATCTATCTTCAGACAAGGGTTTGGTGAAAATATCAGCCAATTGTTTTTCTGTGGGAATGAAAATAAGTTCCAAGGTTTTATTGGCAACTTCATCTCTCAAGAAATGATGACGGATTTCTATGTGTTTAGTCCGAGAGTGTTGGACAGGGTTTTTTGAAAGGTTGATAGCACTTGTGTTGTCACATAGGATAGGTGTGCATCCAATTTGAACATTATAGTCAGCTAACTGACTTTTGATCCACAACACTTGAGCTGCACAACTTCCTGCAGCGACATATTCTGCCTCTGCAGTGGAGAGTGCAACCGAGTGTTGTTTCTTGGATGCCCACGAAACCATGCAACCGCCAAGGAATTGGCAAATCCACTAGTGCTTTTTCTATCAATTTTACATCCAGCATAGTCAGCATCAGAATATGAAATCAAATCAAAGCTACTGCCTGCTGGGTACCAAAAACCCAAATTGCATGTGCCTGAGAGATATCGGAAAATTCTCTTGACTGCAATTAAATGGCTTTCCTTTGGACTAGATTGATATCTAGCACAAAGGCAAACACTAAATTGAATATCCGGTCTACTTGCAGTAAGATAAAGGAGTGAGCCAATCATACCTCGGAAGTGCTTTGCATCTACCGGTTTACCTTTCTCATCATTTTCCAATTTGATGCTTGTGCTCATTGGGGTGGAGGCCGGTTTAGCTTGCTCAAATTGAAATCGTTTGAGAAGCTCTTTGACATACTTTTCTTGATTTATGAAGAATCCGTCTTTATGTTGTTTCACCTGCAAACCAAGAAAGAATTGAAGCTCCCCCATTAGACTCATCTCAAATTCACTGTGCATGTGTTTAGAAAATTCTTCACACAGTGAAGGGTTAGTAGAACCAAATATATATCGTCCACATAAACTTGAACAACAATTATGTGATTGCGAACCTTCTTAGTGAAGAGTGTTTGGTCTACTTTACCTCTTGAGTAGTTCTTGCTTACCAGAAAATTGCTTAGTCTATCATACCAAGCTCGAGGTGCCTGTTTCAAACCATAAAGAGCTTTGTGCAATTTATACACATGGTTAGGCATTTCAGAATTTTCAAAACCTGGTGGTTGAGAGACATAGACTTCTTCTTTGATATAGCCATTTAAGAAAGCAGTTTTAACATCCATTTGATAGAGTTTAAACTTATGGGAGCATGCATATGCCAATAAAATTCTGACTGCTTCTAACCTGGCTACAGGAGCAAAGGACTCTTCAAAGTCTACACCAAATTCTTGACTATATCCTTTTGCTACGAGTCTTGCTTTATTTCTTATCACTTTTCCTTCTTCATTAAGTTTATTCCTAAACACCCATCTAGTTCCTATGATAGAGATTTCAGGGGTTTTAGGAACTAAACTCCATACATTGTTTCTTTGAAATTGACCAAGTTCCTCATGCATAGCATCAATCCATGAGTTGTCTTTTAAGGCTTCTTCAACATTTTTGGGTTCCACTTGAGAAACAAAAGCAAAAAGATCATGTTCAATTATTTTTCTTACTTGAGACCTCGTTTGAACAGAATCATTTAAACTACCTATCACATCATCAAGTGGGTGATCTTTGGAATACCTCACATTTGTGATTGTTGAAGGGCCGGGAGTATCTTGTCCTTGAGGAATTTGATCTTGTGAATGTTGTTCTTCAGGAGGTTCACTTTCTGGTGGATTCTCTTCAAGTGTTTCATCTTGTTTTCTGAATGCTATTTCATCATCTTCATCGTAGTCCCTGTGAAGATATCCACCTTTGGTCTTGGAATCTTCTTCAGATTTGTCTTTTGCTTTGATCTGAAGATCCTTAAGTGATGTTCCTTCATCCTCTTTTTCAGTCCTGTTAATATTCAAACAGTTAGATTTGGCATAAGTCTCATCAAAGATGACATGTGGAGTTTCTTCCACAGTGCGTGTTTTATTGTTAAACACCCTATATGCCCTAGAGTGTTCTGAGTAGCCTAGAAAAACACCTTGATCACTTTTGGCTTCAAATTTATCTAAATCAGATTTATCATTGTTGTGAATAAATACCTTTGAGCCAAAAACTCGGAAGTACCCAAGGTTGGGTTTTTACCTTTCAATAACTGGTAGGGGGTTTTCTTTATCACAGGTCTTACCATGGCTCTGTTTAGAATGTAGCACGAAGTGTTCACTGCTTCTGCCCAAAACCTTTTGGAGAGTTGGCCTTCAACCAGAAGAGTGCGAGCCATTTCCACCAATGTTCTGTTTTTCCTCTCCACTACTCCATTTTGTTCTGGAGTCCTTGGGGAAGAGAACAGATGTTCAATCCTTGGTGCCTGCAAAAATCAGAAAATGCATTGTTATCAAATTCTCCCCCGTGATCGGTGCGTATTGAACATATTTTATTCACATTGCCATGCTCAATCTTGTTAAAGAATTCTTGGAAGATTGTGAGTGTTTCACTTTTGTGTGCCAAGAATTTGACCCATGTGAACCTAGAGAAATCATCTACAATGACAAAACCAAAACGTTTGCCATTGAGACTTAGAGTTCTAGTTGGTCCAAACAGGTCCATGTGCAACAGTTCAAATGGTTTAGATGTGCTTACCGGTGCTTTAGATTTGAAAGACTTCCGGGTTTGTTTTCCCTGTGCACATGCATCACAAAAACTTTCGTTGTTGCTAAAAGAGATGTCAGGAAGTCCACTTACCAATTTGAGCTTCATGATCTTGTGCAACACGTTGTAGCTCGCATGGCCAAGCCTACGATGCCACAAGGTCAATTCATCCTGTCTATTTGCAACAAGACACAAGTTGTCATTTTCTGGATCATCTAAATCAACTAAGTAAATGTTATTCACTCTTTTTCCAGAAAATTTTACACTTCCTGTTTCTTTATCAACAATTTGACATGAATTTGATTCAAAAATGACGTTGTGACCTCTATCACATAATTGACTTATGCTAAGCAAATTGTGATTAAGGCCATCAACCAACAGTACATTTTCAATTGAATTGGAGGAACACTTACCAACATTACCTGTGCCAATGATTTGGCCTTTGTTGTTACCTCCAAAAATGACTTGTCCTCCGTCTTTCTCCACTAGGAAACAGAATTTACCTTTGTCGCCCGTCATGTGCCTCGAACAGCCGCTATCCAAGTACCATTTGTTTTGATGTTGGGCTGCTAGGCATTCCTGCATATGTGGATCAGACAAGAGGTTTTGGTACCCAAATTACTTTGGGTCCCAAAATTTCATTCATGCAACAAAGTAGATGTTTAGGAATCCAAACTTGTTTGACTTTTTGTTTCTTTGGATTATTCCAACATTGTTTTTCATCATGACCAATCTTTTTACACACATTGCATGAAGGAATTTTCTTTTCAATTTTCTGTTGCTTGATAGACTGTTTATTCATTGAAACTGTTCTTGTCTGTCGACAGGCACCATTGTATCTGTCGACAGGTGGCTTTTTCTTTTGTTTGTTGGGAACATTTTGTTTGTGTAATATTGGCTTGGTCTGAGACTTTCTTGAATTATGCTTTGTGGGAGCATGCTTGCTTGTGCTTGGGCTAGAATCAATAAAGGAGGTGATCAATGATTCTCCTATTTTCTTTGTTTGACTGGTTGATATCCTAACCCATGCTTGGTTACATGTATTTTGGTGCCCAAAACTGCATCTAGATTTTGCTTCCCTTTTACAAATTTCATTAGGTCCTCAGATTTTTCTTTCAATTCCTTTTCAGTTTGTTCCAACTTTTTCTTTGTTTCCAATTGTTCTTCTTGAAGGAATTCAATAGAATGGCTTAAACAGTCTTTTTCTTTTTGTGTTTCTTGCAATTTATTTTCAAGCAATCCATTTCTTCATTATGAGTTTTTTCATCAATTTTCATCATTTCTAATTCTTTTGTTAAGAATGCAATTCGTTCATCATTGTTCTTATCATGCACAAGGGAGTTGCATTTCTTTTTAATGCTCTATTCTCAGATCTATATTCACGAAATTTTCAAATAAAGTAGTGTATGCTTCCTCCCATTCACTTGCAGTGAAATCATCAAATGAGAAATTTACCTCGCTGGAGTCATCACTCCTGGCCATCAAGCATTTCACTTCTTCATCATCGGATGTTTCTTGTGCATCTTCATCTTCATCTTCATCACTCCAGGTGGCCAACATTGCTTTGGCCTTTTTAGAGGTGAATTTGTCTTTCTTCAGCTTCTTCTTGAGTTCCGGGCATTCTCCTCTCATATGCCCCTGTTTCTTGCATTCATAACAAACAATGTCAGATTTTTTGTTTGACTCATATTTCTGTGAAAAATTTTTCTTAGGAAAGGGTTTGGAATTACCTGTGTCTCTCCTCTTGAACTTCAAAAATTTCTTGAATTGTCTAGTGAGCATTGCCATTTCACCATCATCACTCTCACTAGATGTTTCTTGCTCATCACTATCTTGTTGAATAGATTTCTTGGAGCTTGTTGATGTTTTATTGGATGCTTTTAGAGCAATTGACTTCCTAGGATTTTCTTCTAATTCTTTTCTCTTGATGTTGATTTCATATGTCATTAGAGAGCCAATTAGTTCATCCAATTTCATTTTGGAAAGGTCTTTGGAATCCTCAATGACAGTGGCCTTAGTATTCCAAGATGAAGTAAGAGAACGAAGGATCTTTCTTACTAAGTCACTTTCAGAGTATTCCTTCTTAAGACCTTTTAGCCCGTTAACTATTAGCATGAATCTTGCAAACATGTCTGATACGGTTTCATCAGTTTTCATCTTGAACATTTCATATTCAGACACTAACATGCTAACTTTAGTTTCCCTTACCTCGGACGTACCTTCGTAAATGAGTTCAAGCTTGTCCCACATCTCTTTTGCTGTTGAGCATGTGGAGACTCTTGAGAACTCCTTTGGATGCACCGCACATTGCATCATGTTTAGTGCGCTCCAGTTGAGAGTTCCTTTAGCTATTTGGTCTTTCGTCCAGGTGTCTTCATCCTCGGGCAACACGTATGGTCCCTTGCTGACTATCTTCCACAGCTCGTAATTTTGAGCTCTCAAAAATACCTGCATACGGTTTTTCCAATAAGGATAGTCAGTGCCATCAAAATAGGGTGGCCTGGTTACTGAATGTCCCTCGGCCATATACCCTTTGCTAGAATCCATAAGATCGAAAATCTCCTGATCGCTAGATCAAATGACGAACAACAGTAAATCGGAGAAACCCGCTCTGATACCAATTGAAGAGTTATGCGGAAGTACACAATACGGTAATCTAGAAGGGGGGGGTTGAATAGATTACGGCAATTTTAAACTATTGATGGCTTCTTTTCGATGCTACAGCGATCTTAATGAAATTTGATTCAAATTCAATTAAGTGTGAGACCGCTTGAGTTGATTTAAGAGAAAACAGGGAATCAAACGTGCGTATGAACACCGTGCCTACCAATCATCTATCGCAAAACGCGAACAAACCACAGAACACGATGATTTAAGGTGGTTCGGAGTACACAACTCGTGTATCCTACATCCACCGTCCACACACACACGCAGAAACGACTGCTTATGAGCGAGTTCAACACTACAACTCAAACACACACACGTTGTCTGATGAAACACGATCAGAACAACCACAAATACGTGAATCAAGCACAAGGGATGCTCGAAACACAACCACACACACACACGATTGGATGGAAATTATGAAATGGAGAAGAATTGGGAATTAGGGAACAAATCCAGTTGGAATTCTTCTCGTGGATCGTCCAAACGCTCTTCAAACTTCGATTGGATGTAGATTGATCGATGTAGAAGGTTGAATTGATGACGATCCGGCTTCAGCTCCGCATAGATGGTGATTCCACGTCGATCTGGGCGGAAAGTTGAAGCAGAGCAGCAATTTGGGGCTTTTCCTCTTGGTCCCTTGGAGGCTCTTGGATGGGAGGCTGCTCTCTGCGAAATTGGCTCCAAAAGGATGCTTATATAGTGTTAGGTAAAGGTGGGGGTCGTGGAGGAAGGAAACACCCAAGTGGGGCCGGATTTGGAAACCCAAAATCTGAAGTTTCCGTCGGCTGTCGACAGGTGCACTTGCATCTGTCGACAGGCAGACTCAGGCTGAGAACTGGGTTTCAGGAAAATGAGTTTCTGAGTGTATCTGTCGACAGGCAGTTTTCATCTGTCGACAGATGCACTCAGGAATAGAAAACCTGAGCTCTGTCCTGGGTTGTCTGTGTGTATCTGTCGACAGGTACATTGCATCTGTCGACAGATGCACTCAGAGATGCAAACCTGAGTTCTGTCTGAGAATGACTGTGTGAATCTGTCGACAGGCAGTTTGCATCTGTCGACAGATGCACCTCTTTGACAGATTTTGTGCCTTTTGCTCATCTTTTCAATGCCTCTTCAAAGTTCCATCTTTCATGCTTGTACACCTACATGCAAATACATTGTTAGTGATGTACATTGTATGATTTAGCAATGTTTAACTCAATCACTTTCATGGTGTTTTTCATGTTAGTTAACACATCAATTTTGCATTAAATCAATGTTCAAGAATGTTAATGTGATCATCAAAAACATGATATATGGAAAACCCAACAGATATTACATCATAACTGGTCCAAATGGCCAAATTTTAACCACAGACTGATTTGCGTTTAGGATGCCTCATGCAAATTTTCAGATTTTCTGAACTAAACAAAATTTCAGAAATTCAAACATCCATTTCACAATTCACTTAACATGGAATTAAACATAAGCACAATGTTAACAGCTCACTATATGAGCCCTAACAGACATGGAACTATAGATTTATTCCTAAAGTTTTAGGGCAATACATGATTTATGGAAGATTTATCATGGCCTATTATGATCTCTATTTTTTATTCTAAACAAATTTTGCAATAATTCACACGGGCATGGAAATAATCTCAGAAATTTAGGACGGGGACTGAACTTCACATGCATAATCTTCACAATTTAGGGCATTTAGACTTGTCCTAAATCATGCAAACATGGTTTAACAAGATCAAAATTCATCACACATGTATTTTCATGAAATAATTAAACCCTATCATTCATGATAATCCATCCACACACCACATTCATCACATCAACATATACATAATATATAAATGATTTACAGTATATCCTCATCATGAAACATATCGAAAATAGTTGTATGGAAGGGAAGAACAGGTCACTGTTCTGTCCAGATGAACTTGGCGGCGGTCTCTGGCCGCTAATTCAGTGTCAACGGCACAGTCGATGGACGCCAAGCATGATCTCAGCGTCAAGGGACATTGCCGTTAATGTCGGGTCTGTGCAGAACACAGACCCGAGCTCCAAAGATGGGGTGAATGTGGGGGTCTAGGACACGAGGGAAAATTCATAAAAATTATAAAACCATCCTAGACACATACAAGGACGTTATGAATGGGGTACTTGCCTCTAGAAAACTCCAAGGGATCTGAATGGGTCGGAGAAGCTCTCCTTGGGCAGTCCCAAGAAGCCTCCAAAAGAGCTCTCCTCCGGATTCTAGGTCGATGCAGGTGCTGTAGCAGTGGTGGGGAAGCCTTCCTCGATGATCCAACAAGCTCCTTGTTGCAGCAGGTGGCCGGATCAAGCTCAAGAAGCTCGGATTTTGGGTTCCAAAGTGGGGGTATTCCTCAGTTCAGAAACTAGGGTTTCTTCTCTTCTTCCTCTCTTGCAAAAGGGTAAGGAGAAGGGTTGGGTAGCAAATTCGGGTTTAGACATATGGGAGAGGCTTCTCTCCCACGCATGGGGTGACAAGATAGCTCTCGGACCGTTGGGAGACAGCTCCCCAATGGGTGAGTTGCCTTGGCTCCGGAATTTCTGGCTCTGCAACGCATGCAGGTCAGAGAAGTTGGCGTCTATATCGTTGGACGCTGGGATTAGTGTTGGCATCCATGGGTGGACGCTGACACCACATCGACGTCATGCTATTGACTCCAATATGGCCTTCGGCCAGAAGTCTAAAACATGCAGAAACCATGCACCTTTTACACCTATATGCATGCTATATGTATACGTTATCATGTACACACTACCATCAAGCATTACATACATTATTTATTGTATACATACACACATAAGTACACTAATTAATACATATGTAGATACATACATACGTACATACACAACACGAATTATTTACATGCAAAAATCCAGAAAAATTTGAGGGCCTTACACGGAGAGTGTCCGAGGGGCTCCAATCTAGTCCTGGGGGCAGAGAGCCACCAGAAAATACCTGCAGGGGCTATAGACGGTGTTCTGCATTGCACCGGTTCTGACTATACTGTCTTGGCTAGACATCTGACTATTATCCTTTTAGTCTGAGGAGTTCAGACGTACTGTCATATTACTGTGCTATCGCAAACTATTATACTATTAGTCTGAAGAGTTCAGACATACTGTGCGATTACTATGCTATCGCAGACTGTTACTAAACGGCTACTGTCCTAGAAGTGACTACTACGTATTCTACTAGTGCACCGTTGTGCAACCATACACGCTATCTCGTTACATGCTATCTCGTTACACGCTATCTTGTCATATGCTCTACTTGCTCTACTTGATACTTGCTATCTTGAGTTATTGCATACTATCGTGACTTAATCGCATTCAAAGTGCTCTACTCTCTCATTGTCTAATAACAATAAAAGTGCTATATTTTCTCTCGGCTATCTACGGATAACCAAAGTGCCATTACTATTTTGATTGACGAATGTTAATCAAAAGTGCTATACTATCTCGATTGATGAGAATCAATCAAAGTGCAATTTACTCTTTACATGCCCATCTACTATCATCTCTTCTTGCTATACATGTTGCTTGCTATTCTTGACAATATCGTTACTTGCTATTGTTGTTATCGTTTTCTATCGTGACTTGACTTTAGTCATCGCGCTATACTTGATTCATCTGCTATCTGAACCATGTTACTTGTACTATTACTTTCTCAACTTTACATGACTCTCTATATTATTATTTGCTCTGCCATTTAATGCATTAAATATTTAAAGCCTACTTGATCCTAAGATTTAAGTCCTACTGGGCGTTATCACTCACCCTTCGTTATTTGTTATTGTGTCTCAGGTAAGTTGGACAATGACGTTACACACACCAATGGGACAGGACCCGAGTGATGAGTGACCTGGAGTCAAGTCATGAAGTTGCCGTAGTACAATGGAGTCTAGTAGTTATTGCTTTAGATTTCTTTTCAATGTAATGATATCATTAAACCCCTATGTATTGGCTTCGAATTAGTGGTTGTAATGGTCTTAGTGATTTTATAATGAAATCAAGAGTTTATATTAATTATTGTTCCTTAGTTGCTCAAATGTTTACGAAAGTATGTGCAATTGTCGATACCATACTCGTTGTTCACGTTCTCCTCTGATTTATTCCGCTGCTAAATTGGAGGGGCGTGACACAAGCAAAGCCAAGAAGGTACACATATTTGTCAAGCAAAGTACACCAAAGAATTGTTGAAGAAATTCAGATTCGACAATGCTAAATCACTGTCCACTCCAATGAGTACATCCACAAGGTTAGACAGTGATAAGGAAGGTAAGAAAGTTGATCAAAAACTTTACAGAGGTATGATAGGGTCATTGCTTTACTTGACAGCTAGTAGACCAGACATCTTGTTTAGTGTATGTATGTGTGCTAGATATTAGTCTGATCCTAAAGAATCCCATTTAATATCTGTTAAAAAGTTTTATAGATATTTAGCTAAAACTCATGACTTAGGACTATGGTATCCAAAATTATGTGAAACTAGTTTAATTGGATATTCTGATGCTGACTATGCTAGATGCAAGGTAGACAGAAAAAGCACTAGTGGAAATTGTCAATTTCTTGTAGGATGCCTGATTTCGTGGTCCTCAAAGAAGCAAAATTCAGTAGCACTATCAACAGCTGAAGCTGAATATGTAGCTGCTGGGAGCTGTTGCACTCAACTCCTATGGATAAAACAACAGCTGGAGGACTATGGACTACACATCAAGACTATCTCATTGCTGTGAGACAATAGAAGTGCGATAAATCTCACGAAAAATCCAGTACAACACTCCAGAACGAAACATATAGAGGTCAAATATCATTTTATTAGAGATCATATAGCTAATGGTAATATAAATATCTCTTTCATTGATACTCTGAATCAGTTAGCAGATATCTTTACAAAGGCCTTACTGAAGATAGATTTACGTCTCTTAGAAGGGAATTAGGCATTTGTAATTTATAACAGATACGTGTGCATGTAACTGAAATAATAAATTTCAGAATAACACTTACTCTTCCCACTAAAATTTAAGAAAATCCTTTATTTCTTGCGTCATAAATTGCTACGGCATTTTAGTTTAATTCTTTATTATTTACGTTATCTTCTCTTTTGTCGTTATCCACATTTGTTACCCTGCCATTTCAAAAAGGTGACTTCATGACCTGCCGTTGAGTCCGTAAGTCATGCCTCATCGATTTCCTCTCTCTCTCTCTCTTATCTCTTTCGATTTGCCTGGTGCGATAAACCCTCATTGATTCCAGAATCCCCTCAGTGCGATTTCGAAGAACTTCTCTGTTCCTGCTCAAATTTCTTGAGGGCTTCTGTTCCTTTATTCCCCACAATCCTCCAGAAACTCTCATTGTTCAAATCTATGCTTCTGGGAGTTCCGGCAATGTAGGTGGTTATAGCGTTGCCTTCCTCACTGCGGATCAGTAGGAACGGTTTGCGGCTGTCAAGATCAAGCTATGTGGGAACAAGGCAGTGGACATTGAAGATCTTGAGAAGCATAGGATGCACAGTATTGTGGAAGCTATTCAGAGGATGAAGTGGTTGAGGCTAGTTACAGTTTCTGAGCCAAGCTACTCAGACCTAGCCAAGGCATTCTACACATGTTTGAAGATAGAAGAAGATGGGTCCCTCTCCTCCTCAGTTAAAGGTACCCCAATTCATATCACCTATGGTCTATTAGAGAGGCTATTTAGTGTGTCGACAGTCGGTCGTAGTGGAGTAGACACTGTTGATATTCATGCTAAGGGGTTAGGAATTATCAGAATAGAGTACAGATTGAAAGATGGAAAGATTGATATCAACCAGCTAAATGCGTTCAACAGAATTCTTCATTTTATAGTCTTCCAGATATTAGTGCCAAGGAGCACCACCTTCTCATCCTGTCCAAAAGGAGATTCAGACATGATGTTTTGGGCCATCCAGAATCAGGATCAATATGGCTCCATTATAATTGAGAGGATGAAATTTACTGCAGAGATGATATGGGACAAAAAGAATAAATTGAAAGCATCACTTCCTTATGTCAACTTGCTGACCAAGATTTTCAAGCACTATGGCATTGACCTGAAGGGAGAAGTGATGGAGAAGACGGGCTAGCCTATTCGGTCCAGAAATTTAAAGAAAAGTGGTTTTCTCTCTAGTAGGAAATGTTTGGACCAAGACCTCTGTGGCAGAAGGAGAGGCAATCATTGGAAGAGCTCCTGAAATTCCAGTTGTCCAAGAGGAAGAAGCAGAAGTCAAGGTTGAAGAACCTATTGCAGTTGCAAGAAGGATAGAGGAAATAGCTTCTAAGCATATTGAGCCCATTGGGCAGTCATCTGGAGTTGAAACCCCCACAATAGTCATTGCATCCGTTATTGAAGAATCTTTGGCGACTGTTGCTCATATTGAGGGAGAGTGGGAAGAGACACATGAAGAAATCATCCCAAATATTCCTACTGGAGATGTTAGTTTAGAAGAAGTGATTCCAGAAGTTTTGGCACCAAGCCACACAGCAGATGTTCAAATGGAACATGCTCCAGCTCAGGGGGAGCCAGAAATTCAGGGGGAGCATTCTGCTAGTGCTCCTGCAGATCCATTCCAGGAAGGAATTGTGGAAGATGTTTCAGATGATGTTGTGGAGCCCTCTATCAACTCCGGTGGAAAGAGAAAGGTTGTTGCCTCAAGAATTCCCCTACTCACCAGGAAGGCACACCACAAATCAAAGAAGAAAAGAATTCATGTGCACATGAAGCCTGTCATCAATAGATTAAATGCACATGGGGAGATTCTGTGCTCACTACAATCTGAAGTTCAATCTATTTTTCTGAGTTAGAGCACTGAAGCCAAAGAGATTGAAGCAGTGAAAAATGAGCTCCAGGTAATAAGAGGTGAGCTGGGAAGCTTGAAGCAATTAGTAACAGATCTATCAGACTTTGTGAGGGTGCATTTATCCACTCCTGTCCCTCTTGCTCCCACTCAACCAGTATTAGAAGAGCCTGTAGTTGGGCCATTAGTGCCAGTTGTTGAGGAATCAGGGCCACCAGGGTCAACAGTTAAGGAGTCAGGGCCTCCAGGGCTATCTATGGAAAAGTTTGGGCCGAGAGGGCCATTAGCTGGAGAGTTAGGGCCATCAGGGCCAGTGGAGCTAGAGGCAGATCAAGTCAGAATTCAAGAACCTGTAGAAGAAGCTGTTGTACCCCCAAAGCCAGCTGTTCCTTCTATTTTTCAGACTCCAGCTCCTTCTTCTCCACCTTCATCCTTCTCTGCTGCACCAGCACCTGAACCTTCCATAAAGCCAGTTCCAAAGCTCATCTCCTCACCTACACCTTTTCCTCTACTATTCCTCTACTTCCACAATTGAAGATCCTCCAGCATCATCCTCAGCTGGTCCCTCATCTACTGGACCATCAGCTGCTCAAGTATCTATACCTCCTCCTACTACTTCTTTCTCTTCTTTTCATCCACCCACTCCTCCATCCTTCATAACTATCATTCCGGAGGGTGCTCGTGTTCAAGGTCACATCATATAGGACATCAAAGATGAATTTGAAGAAGCAATCCTTCGTTCAGTCCTGTCTGTGTCCTCCCATGTTCACAGGACTAGTTCTTCCAGTCTTGCCCCCAAGAAGAGAAAAGTCTAAAGAATTGCTCTCTCTTCTGAACCTAGATTCCCTCCCCATTAGTTATCTCTTTCTGTTGAAACTAGAAGGAGATCCCTCTATTGTGAATATCTTCAGAGGTGTACATTTGCTGCAATTTTTGGCCTCCCTCACCTTAACCTCACAGAACACCTCACCATTGTTCTTCCTCTCTCTCCAATATCCAAATCAGATCAGTCCAAAATCTTCTCCATAGCTGAATCTAAGACTGAAGACCAATGGGCTCGGGGCCATCAGTCTCTCTACAGGAATTTTGTGCTTGCTAGATCTGACAGGTTTCCACCCTCGGACCACCAACTTACACTATTTGAGTGGTTTGTTATTCACCATAGAAATACTTGGGGTCCCTTCATCCAGAGGGAAATCAAGTTGATCTGGCACTTCCAGATGTTTCAAGACTATAGGTTTATCAACAAACTACCAGAAATTCAGCTTGGTCAGTTCAGGGGAGCCATTGCACAGCTTAGGACTAAAAATCCAGTCAACACTTCCCTTCAGGTAGACTTTGCTACCCTTCAGTTGCCAAAGGTTGTCTTCCTCCTCAAGCATCATTCCTTGCTCATGGACTCTGTTGTGGGTCCCATCATCTTTGAAAGATTTGCCAGAGTTATGGCCAGAATCACAGTCCATCAGGGTGCTCCTCTTGCCTTCCACTGATTTCTATTCCGGGAGTATCACAGGGGTTTTATCAAATCTGATGTCCTTGCTCCCCGCCTGTCTGAATGTGAAAGGCTCTCACCATCTGAATGGGAGGAGCATTATCATCAAGCTGCTTAGTAGTTGGACACCTTGAACTCTTCTCTGTTCAGATCAGGCAAACCTTCTCTTTCTGTCGAAGAATTCTTAGACCTCAACTCAATCAATTTGGTTCAAGATCCTTTTGCCCTTTGGATTGAAAGATACAAATTCTATGAACCTCTGAAGAGGGAGTTGCACCAGCACAAGATTTTCTACCCTATATCCATCGACAAATTCCTGCAACATGCTAGTTTGGGCACTACTAGCTTATATAGATCCTCCTTTGGCAAGGATGAATATGCTAATTTCATTGAAGCTCAGAGGCAACTACACATCCAGAGGATGCTTCCTGATATGGGGCCTTCCTACACTATGGCTTGGGGTGCTTTTAAAAACTATTTTGAAGAGCAGGAACTCCAGGCTTGGCCAATCATTACTCTCCATGCCTCTCTTTTGTCTCCTGCCTTCTACATTTCTAATCCCCATTAAGTAATCAAATCTGATACTTTTGGCTTCCATTTATCTTTGTCTATCTCTACTTTCTTTTCTAGTTATCTAATTCTTTTTACTTAATGACACAAAGGGGGAGAAAGTATTCTGAAAGACATACCCTAAAATTTAAATTTTTTAATTTTTGTAAAAACAAATTTCAATTCTTATTATTTCTATACATGCAATCCTTTTATGTTTTGCCAACACCAAAAATGGGGAGATTGATGATTAGTCTATCTCCATAAATAAATTATCTTTTATTTTAAGTATTTTTGGTGATTAACAAAACCTTGAAAAAATGTTTTCTGACAACTCTATCTGAAGTTCACTCACAGAAAATAACTCTAGAAAATTCTCTATAAGTTATCCTCACTTACTGCTATCTGAACTTCATTACATATGTTTCTAAGTACACATCGATTTCCTTTATAGAAACAACGATTCGATCACCATAACAATTCGATAAGTAACTTAAACAACGATTTGCTCGTAAAACAACGATTCACTTTAACTTAAACAACGATTTGCTCAAAAACAACGATTCGCTTTGACTTAAACAATGATTTGCTCGAAAACAACGATTTACTCGAAAACAACTATTCGCTTTGACTTAACAACGATTTGCTTGAAAACAACTATTCGGTTTAACTTAAACAACGATTTGCTTGAAAACAATGATTCACTTTAAGTTAAACAACGATTTGATCGAAAATAATGATTCGCTTATACTTAAACAACGATTTGATCGAAAATAACGATTCGCTTGTACTTAAACAACAATTTGATCAAAATCAATGATTTGCCTTCATTTAAACAATGATTCGATCACAAATAATGATTTGGTCGTAAACAACAATTTGTCTTCACTTGAACAATGATTTCGGTCTCACAATGATTTCATTATTGAAACAACGATTTCATGATCGATTTCGTTCAAATAATAATTTAATGTTCGATTTTAGTAAAACAACGATTTCATCTGCTCATCGATTTCTGTTAAGTAATAACTTTGTATAGAACATCGATTTCATTATATTATTACATAGATTATGTTCACATCAACTTAGTTTCAACATGGAATACATTCTCACATGATTATATCATCAATTTGATATCAATATCATTTCTATATAGAATACTCTTTATATAGCTCTTGTACAGTCTTACTTTATCTTCTTATTTTCATTCCTTATAATACTTAAATATGCATTTGCTTAAGACTCTGTGGACTTCAAAAAGCTTCCCGTGCATCCTAAAATCTTGATCATTTATTGTGGTAGTATAATATTTTCACACGAAATATTCTTGCTTACTTCATGTGTCACATAGAGTCTTGATTTATGTGATGTCAAAATAACCTTTCCTATTTGGCATACCTTCATACTGCACGACTACCAATGTTGACTAATAATCTAGACAAAAAGAAGTTGTCTGGGTATCAGCATTTATTGCATGCAGGGCTTTTGTAGTAAAGCACGTCAAAGATGGATCTGTCAACTTGTCAAAAGGATAAAATATTTAGAAAATCTTTCCCTGAAGGTGTAAGGATCAATCCAAGCACATATGGCTGCAGGCTCACCTCTCCATGCCTAGGACCAGTCTCTCTAATGTACATGAAGCTGTGTGACAACAGACACCTGAACGACTACTACAACGGTCAAAATAATTTGCAGAAGATAAATAGAAGATTGGTGACTCCATGCAAGACAGTCAGATCATTTGAACTCTTGAATCTTCGAAAAGCTTGAAGCTCCAATCACCTGAAAAACAACAAGAGCCAGCTCGTCCATTTCAACCTTCCAAAGCTCTTAGCTCTCAGAGATCTCACTCTATTCTTTTCGAGAGAAAGTGTAGGTCTGAGAGAGAGAGTTCATTCAAGTTTATCTGGTGTCTCTCAGACTTCACCTCAGATCAAGCATTGTCTATAAGCTTGGTCTTGGGGCACTCCGCTTTCAACAAGATCTTTGTGAACATTCCTGTTCGAGTGTGAAGAGAAGACCTGTTGAATCATGTGGTGTAATTCCTCTTCTGGTAGAGAAGAGAAGACCAGCGGTTGCTGGATGTGTAAGTGTCCATAAGGGGGACTGTACTCTTGTTTAGTGGAAGCCCAAGTTGTTACTTGGGGACTAGATGTATAACACTACAAGAATAACACAGTTTAGCTACAAAAGTTAGCTACGGAAATTTTTGTAGCTAATCCGTAGCTAAGTTGCTGCGGATTAGCGACAGATAATATGTCGTCGCAAAATTGATAATTTAGCTACAGATTTGCAATGGAAATAATCTGTCGCTAATCCGTAGCTATTTAGCTACGACTCAGCTACAGAAATATTCCATAGCTCTATCTGTAGCTAATTAGCTTCGGATCCGCTACGAAAACATTCTATAGCTAAAGTCATAGCTAATTAGCTGCGGATCCACTACAAAAACATTCCATAGCTAAAGTCGTAGCTAATTAACTACGGATCAACAACCAAATATTTATTTGTGTATACATAAATATATACGTATAAGTATATATGTAGTAGTGTAAGTATATATGTGCATTAGTATATACAATGTATAAGTATATACTCACAAGTATATATATAGTTTATAAGTATACACATGTATGTAGAAAAGACCGACGTAGAGAGATAAAATCCTAGAGAGAGAGAGTCTGCGATTTTCTTAGGTTTTGTGGGCACCGCCACCGCTGGCCCTTGGGGCCCGGCCGGCCATGGCCATGGCCGGTGCAGGTGATCCTTCCACGAGTTCAGGAAAAGCGGCGGCTGTGAGGGGGCCTTCAACAGGAGGACCTTCATTTGCGCGGGTGGTGGCGGCTTCCTTGGAGCTTACTCCGGTTTGCACCGACGTGCATGAGCCATCATTCACAGACAAAGGAGAACCAGCGGTATTTTTCACTAAGCAGGAGATTGATGCTTCATTAATTCCTTTCCGATTTTCTGTTGTGGCCAAGACGGCCTATGGTAGGCCTCCTTTTCCTGAGATCAGATCCCATCTAGTATCCAGATGCAGCATTAAAGACTCCTTTCTCATCAGTGCGCTAGATAACTGGCATCTCCTCTTCCGATTCAAAAGCCAGAACGACTACCTTCGGGTGCTCCTCCGAGAATCTCTTTACGTCCAGGGCAAGCTGTTTAGATTCTTTAAATGGACTCCGCTATTCAAACTCTCTGAAGAACCCTCGATCATCCCTATCTAGATCGATTTCCCTGCTTTGCCTGTTAACCTCGTCCAAAAGAAACTTTTATTGTCTATTGCAGCGAACGTGGGACCAGTCCTCCAAATAGCACACGCTACAGAACTTCTCATCAACACCAAGGCAGCAAGAGTTTGTGTGGAACTTGATCTTCTTAAACCTCATCCAGACAGAGTTTGGATAGGCATGGGTGATCTCGGAGGATACTGGCAAGAAGTATCCTATTTAAACCTACCGGATTATTGCTGTTCTTGTTTCCGGATTGGCCATCACAAAGACCAATGTCGTTCAACTAAAGAGGTCACCAATGTCCAAGGTCGTATGCAACCTGCTATCAAGGCTGTGGAGAATCCGCCCAAGGTTTGGGTTCATGTCGTCTCTAGTGTTGATAAAGATGCTTCGCTTCTTGCTGTAGAGGCACCTTGCTCGAGCAATTCTAAACTTCCAGATCCTGTTCCCATGCACGTCCACCTGGCCCCACTGCATGCGCTTAACCACGTGAGGCCTCCCATCGTCGACCCAGGTGAGCAGCTTCCCCCTCAAGTTCCTTCTGTGCCTATCCCAAATGCTTCTGTGCCTGCTACCTCTCGACTGATGAATGATGATGAGAAACAACCAGATGAGTTACCAAGACAGGATGTCGTAAGAGAATGTAGTGAAGTAATGGATACTGATATACATATACAGGAAGATACTCATGCTGGTTCCAGAATAGTTGAACCATCGATTCCTCAATAGGGTGCAACTGATCAGTCTTTTAGAGAAAACTTGAGTCTCTTTAAAGATCGTGGAATGGATAGTGGTTTAGACACTGTTTCACTTGCCGCAATGGATAATCACTTGATGCCCTTGAGTTCTGTAGTCATGGTAGATATATCCAGAAGAGATCGGATTACCACGAGAGCTCACTCTCGCTCAGAGGATAAAGGTAAGGAATCTGTAATCCAATGAATTCGGCAATTTTTTGGAATATCCGAGGAATCAGGAATGTGGCGTCCAAAAGGAGTCTTAAATAGATGGTTTTGAAGTTGCATCCTTCTTTAGTGGCAGTTTTTGAACCCAAGCAATCCATTGATAAAGCCTCTATGGTGTCTTTCTGTATTAAGCTAGATAACTTTGATCATAGCTCCAGTCAGGATCCCAAGATCTGGGTCTTCTAGGATTCCTCTCTTCCTCTGCATGTTGTTGAAAATCTGATCAGTACATTACTTTCGGTCTTCGTACTTCCAACTCTTATTCAGGATATATCACTTGTGTTTATGCTTCTTGTGACTGTGCTCGAAGGCATGTTCTTTTTGATGATTTGTTACAATTTGGTACTTCTGTGGATGTTCCCTGGATGATTGGCGGGGATTTTAACGTCATTGCCCATCCTTCTGAGAAAAGGGGTGGTTCTTTGCGAAACTACAATAGCATGATTGACTTTAATGCTTTCATGTCAACTGTTGGTCTCTTTGATGCTGGCTTCATTGGTTCTACATTTACTTGGAATAATAATCGAACTGGGAGTGCTAATATTCGTGCCCGTCTTGACCGTATCCTCATCAATGATAAGCTGCAAGATTCTTGGCCCAACCTCGTGGTTAATCATTTGAGGAGGGGTTCGTCTGACCACTGCCCTCTATCTATTTCTGCGGTTTCTCATTCCAGAGGGCCTAGCCGATTTGTATTTCAAAATATGTGGATTACTCATGACTCTTTCCTGCAGGACATCTCCAAGGTTTGGCACAATACTGTTGTTAATGATGTAAACCGTTGGACTCGTCTCCAAGTAAAACTTAGGGAGGAAAAGAAATTTCTAAAAGTCTGGAATAAGGAAGTTTTTGGTCATGTTACCCAGAAGGTTGTCTTGGCCTCTGAGGAAGTGGAGCGGCTGCAACAGCTCTTTGACGCCTCGCCAACAGAAGGCAACAGATCTTCCCTGTCAGCGGCTAATGCTCAGCTTTACCAAGCTTTGAATAGGGAGGAAATCTTTTGGAAACAAAAGTCTAGAGTGGACTGGTTGGTTAGCGGGGACAGAAATACGTCGTTTTATCATGCAACAGTTAAATGCAAGAGGAGGAAAAGTTTCATTAATAGGCTTAAAATTCATCCTACGGAAGAGTGGTGCATGGAACAGGAAACCCTTAAAGCTGAAGCAGTTAAATTCTTCCAGAATTTGTTGACTTCTAAGCCACATGAGGTTGATCCTAATCTTCTTTCAATAATCCCTTCATCTATTACTTCAGATCAGAATAATCAGCTTTGCAGCATTCCCACTGAGGAGGAAATTAAGGATGCAGTCTTCTCTATGAATGGTAACAGTGCTCCTGGTCCAGATGGCTTCTCTGGTAAGTTTTTTTACATCCTGCTGGAGCATCATTGGCATAGATATCATTGAGGCGATCAAAGGTTTTTTTGCTGGCTTTCCTTTGCCCAGGGGGATATCTTCTTCACTCATTACCCTCATTCCCAAAGTGGAGGAACCCAGAACTTTTAGTGATTTCAGACCCATTACTCTCTGCAATTTTGTGTTCCAAATTATCTCCAGGATTCTTTGTGGGTGGTTAACTCCAATCTTACTAGGTATTATTTCAGTTCACCAAAGTGCTTTTGTTCACGGAAGATTTATTCTGGATAATGTAGCTCTTTCTCGGCATATTCTTTGAGACATTCATCGTAAGGTCAGAGGGCAGAATATTATGTTCAAGCTTGATATGGCTAAAGCTTATGATCAGATGGAATGGGATTTCATTCTTCTTGTTATGCAGAGGTTTGGATTTTCTAGCAGATTTATTTCCTATGTTGGAATGCTTCTTTCCAACTGTTGGTTGTCAATTTTGTTCAATGGCACCATTGCTGGTTACTTTAAGTCTTCCAGGGGTATCCGCCAGGGCGACCCTTTAGCTCCCATCCTTTTCATTATTGCCTCTGAAGTACTCAGTCGGGGTTTATCTAACCTATTCAGCAACGGTCTTATTAAACACTTCAGCGGTCCTAGAGGATGTCTGCAGGTTTACCATCTTCTGTATGCCGACGATACTCTAATCGTCATGAATGCAGGCATAAGAGGTGTGAAAAATCTGCTGTGTTTTCTGAAATCTTAACCAAGGTAGTTCTGGTCAACTAGTTAATGCTGATAAAAGCTGCTTTCATATTTCTAATAAGGCGCCTCCTGCTTTGGGGCCTCGAATTACTAATGTGACGGGATACAAGCATCAAAGTGGCTCACTGAAATATCTTCGTATTCCCTGAAGGCCAGCAGGTTGAAGGTTCACGATTTTAAATTTCTGGTTGATAAGGTGACTCGAAAATTAGCGGGTTGGAGGGCCAATATGTTATCTTAGGCAGGTCATGCAGTCCTCATTCGCTCAGTCCTTTTGAGTCTTCCAGTATATTTGGCTAGCTCCATTTCACTACCCTCATCTATCTGCCATCATGTCAATCGAATCTGTGCTAATTTCTTCTGGCAGGGGGCGGATGGCCAGTAAAGACGCCACTGGGTGGCGTGGTCTTCTTTACAAAAAAGTTATGAAGAAGGTGGTCTTAATTTCAGAAATCTTCATTCCCTCTAGGTTGCAGTAGCGGCTAAACAAATCTGGAACATTCTTCATGGAACTTCGCTTTAGGCTGAGTATGCTAGACAAAGGTTCACTAAGCAGTCTCATCTTAGTGACATTAATACTCCCTTTCCCTATGGTATCTCTAAGAAAATTTTTCTTAAGGCTAAGGAGCTGGTGTTAGCTAATAAGAGGTGGGTTGGAGGTGATGATTCCACTGTTCTTTTCTTTAAAGATATATGGATTGGCGATAAAGCTCTTGAACAAGATCTCTGTAGCCTTGACATTGACTATCAGAGGTCTAATATCAAGGTCAAGGACATGGTTTCTGACGACACTAACCCAGTATGGAACTATCTGGGCATTTCTCATCAGCATGTAGGGGGCCTTCTCTCTAGGAACCTAGATGAGTTTATCTGGGCGGCTACTGCTCATGGTACTTTCACTATCAAATCTGCTTATAGTCTAGCGTCAACTCATGGTGTTTCTCATCGCTCTTGGTTGAAGTTGTGGCATCACTCTATCCTACCTCGGTCTGCTTTATTCTCTTGGAAGCTGCTTCATAGGGCAGTTCAAGTGGACTCAAGGATAATGGACTGTGGTATTCCTCTTATATCTAAATGTGTTTGTTGTAGCTATCATGACCAGGAATCCTTAGATCATCTGTTTATTTCTAGTGACATTGCAAAGGTTCTGTGGAGATGGATCGCCCCTCTTCTGGATAATAATATTACATGGAGTCCTCATGTTACTACTAGACTGTGGAGTGTTCTTGTTTGCACCAAGATGTAGTCGCTTCTTCATTTTTCTGGAATGGTTTGTTGCATTTGCATGCTTTGGGAGATTTGGAAGTTCAGGTGCTCAGCCCGAATTTAGGGAATTTTTTGCTCAGTGGAATCCATCAAGCAGTCTATCTTGGCTACTATTAGAAAGACCATGGCGGCATTGAACTTTTCTGGTTCTATCTCTCTCAACCACGCCTTTATTCTACAGTCTTTTAACATTCAGGTTTCAGTCAGAATTAAAGCTCCCATTCTTGTCAAGTGGAAACCCCCGACAGTGAACTACTCTCTTAATGTTGATGGTGCTTCCAAAGGTAACCCGGGCATTTGTGGGGGAGGTGGCTGCATAAGGGACAGACTTGGGAACTTCATTGATGGCTTCGCTTTCTTTTATGGTTTTGGGAGCAACATCTTGGCTGAGGCTAGAGCGATCCATGATGGGCTTCGCCTAGCTATCGAGCACCATTATCACATCTCAGTTCTCTACACTGATTCGGCTATCCTTCTTTGAGCTATATCTTCGGGGCGTCCTCCTCACTGGGCAGTATTCCCCTGGTGGCGTGGGATTTGTCATATGATTCACATTTTGAAGCCCAACATTGTGCATACTTTTCGGGAAGGAAATCAAGTTGCTGATTCGCTTGCCAATTTTGCGTGTATCAATTGCTCTAGTTCAATTTTTTCAGATGTTCGTAGTCTCCCCACCCTAGCTAAGGGCGCTCTGTTGGTTGATAAGGCCGGCCTGCCTAGTTTTCGGCATTAGCCTCTGGGAGTTTGTGTGTTTTTGTGAGTTTTTGTTGGTGGCTGCTGTCTGGAGGTCGGGTGTTTTGGTGAGCTTTTCCTGGTGGTTGCTTTCATGGAGTCGGGTGTTCTATATTCCTTCTTTGCTATTGAAATAAAATTTCCCCTTTGGTGATTGCCGAGTGGAGTGAGACCATTTTCTCCCTCTGGGAGAAGGTGCACTCTCCTTGTCGCTGACCCATTGGTGGCTTTTTGCAAAAAAAAAAAAAAATTGTATGTATATGTATTATGTATATATTTATATATATATATATATATATATATTATATAAGTATATACATGTATATAATTATATAAGCGTACATACATAATATATATTTATTTACATATACAGTATAGTAGTAAATATATATGAATGTACATGCAGTAAGTATATGCCTATTAGTACTATGTATAAGTATAATAGTATACAAGTATGAAGTACTATATTTATATTATTATTTTGATATATAACAATAATATATATATATATATGTATAAATTTATAACTAGATAAATATGTATATATATGTAAATACATACTTATGTATACTTATATAGTTACACATATTTATATATTTAGAATGTTATATATTTTTACGTATATTTAAATATGTATATACTTCTATATATATATTATTTATATTTATAATTAATATTAGTTAAATAAATATTAGCCATTAAATTTTTCTTTCACTAATGTAATTTTTCAAATTTTACTATAATTAATATATAATATAAATAAAAATATATTTTAATAACATATAATCTATGTAAAAAACCTCCGCCCCCTTCTTTTCGCCTTTCCCCTTTCTTTGGGCTTTTGTCTGTGTAGGAGGCGGGAGGTTTCGCGCTGGTGCTTTGGGCTTTTCTCTGGGGTGTCGCCGGTTTTGCCTGCGCAGAGGAGGCACGGGAGGTTCCGCGCTGGGGTTTCGGGAGCTTGAGGTGGCGCGGGAGCTTTCCGCGGAGGACAGCTAGGGTTTCGCCTGCGCGGAGGAGGCACTAGAGTTTTCGTCTGCGCAGAGGAAGTTGGGGTTTTGCGTGCGCAGAGGACGCCGCGAAGGACTTCGTCGCACGGTGAAGTCGAGAGGGGCGTCGTCGGGGTCATCGGGAACGTTCGTCTTTAGGTACATCATGATCTCTCCCCCCTCCTTCGGCACCATCCCTGTAAAGCAATTCACATAAAAAATGCCCAAAACAATAAAAAGACATGGGAATGCAGTCCATGTGCACCCCCACCGCCGTGGAGGAAGAAGCCAATTTCTCCGCTGTGTCGATCTTTCTTCCACATGCGTCGATTGCTACTGTTTGGATCATTTTAATGTTTGAACGTTGTTGTTTGCAAGGGACGTCAATAATCTGGAATTTTTTTTTATCATAACATGTATGGATGGATGATGGTGCTATCTATGGAGTTTGGCAAGAAGTCACCTGCAAATCGCTATCCACAGCACCACTTCAAAAATTTTGGCAGATCAGTTAATAAATGATTTGACGATAAAAAATCCCCCACCCTGAAGAGAGTAAAAACCAAAGCATCCCAGGTTTCGAAGACTTGGAATTTGACGTGATCATAGAGAAATTTAGGGAAATATTTTGGAAAACCTGTACCAAATGAGGTATAAGAAGTTAACAATTGGATTTTGGTTGGCATCTTAAAATCCGACAAAGCCATCCACCCTCAAGACAAATGCAGCCCCAATACAGGTAGAGAAGAGATGAGTGAGTGTTGTTTTCCTGGCGTTTCTGCATACAGAACCACAACCCCCAGTTTTTTCAAATTCACCTGGGATCTTGCTTGTTTTCTTCTTCTTGATGCTACCAACACCCCTGTTAATGGTGGGTGTCCTACTGTTCTTAGATATACCACCAACGGGACATGACACCTATCTAAGAAGGCAGCAAAAATGAACATAAAATTGGGGTCATCTATAATAGGGATTCAGACAACTGTTGTTTTTTCCCGGTGCTGGTGGTGTTGGTCCTGCATTGCATCTCCATGCGGAAAAGACCAAAGGGAAAGCCATCCCTAGATAATAGGCAAAAACCCAGAGACCAATCCACAATAGATGTGTTCTTCGTTATTGGAGCAGAAACAAAACAATTAGAAACATAAAAAATTGTAGGTGGATTGCACCTACTGAAGAAGCCTCAGACATAGAGAGATAGAGAGAGAGAGAGAGAGAGAGAGAGAGAGAGAGAGAGAGAGAGAGAGAGAGGAGAGAGAGAGAGAGAGAGAGAGAGAGAGAGAGAGAGAGAGAGAGAGAGAGAGGAGAGAGAGAGGAGAGAGAGAGAGAGAGTAGTTTTTTATTTGTTACTGTTCTTCAATTTTTGCTATCAGATGACGATGTGGAATGTTTTTATTTATTAGTAATTTATGTTTTTGGCTGTCAAATGATGATGTGGTATATTCTTGTTTGTTGGTGTCAAATTTTGTGTCATGAATTGGTATTAGTAAACCAGTTACCTATGTTTAGATGCTCGTTCATGTGATGCATGTTATGTATTTTCATTGAATTTACAGGAAGAATGTCTGCAAATCGTGAGTGGATGTACCATAGGATAGTCGACAAAGAAATATCAAGGGAATTTAGAGATTGCGTTGATGGATTCATTGAATTTGCACTTCAAAATGCCAACAAAGTAGACCCAAAAGGCCGTATTCGTTGCCCTTGTGCAGTATGTCAGAATAATCGCTTCCATGATCCATATGATGTGACTCATCATATATATACAAGGGGGTTTGTTAGTGGTTATATGAACTGGACTGTGCATGGTGAACCGTTTTGGGAATGTACAAGAACAATAGGTGAGGAGGTTGAAGACAACCCTTATGTTAATATGGTTTTTGATGCTGCTGGTCTTGGAGTTGATATGGGTATGAACTTTGATGCTACGAGAGTTGCCAATGAGGAAGCACCTAATGAATCAGCTAGTAGATTTTACAACTTACTCAGGAATGTTGATCATCCATTGTGGGATGGATGTAAGAGCCATACAGTTTTATCTGCAGTACTACAATTATTGAATCTAAAGTCTGAATATAACATGAGTGAATCTTGTTTTGATCGTACGTGCTCAATCATGAAGGGTATGTTGCCAAAAACAGAGAAATTACCGAAAAATTTATATCGTGCAAGGCGGATGGTCAAAGAACTGGGATTGGGTTATGAAAGAATAGATGCATGTCCAAACCACTGCATGTTATATTATAATGATGAGATTAATAGCAGATCATGTTCAATTTGTGGTCATCCTCGTTTTAAGCCAAAGAGAGGTGGGGCTGCTAGTACGAAGGCAAAAGAAGTTCCTTACAAGTCACTTCGCTACTTTCCCATTTCACCAAGACTGCAACGACTATATATGTCATCTAAGACCGCTAGACATATGAGGTGGCATGCAAATAGAGTTCATCGTGATGAAGATAAAATCATACATCCTGCAAATGCTGAAACTTGGATCCATTTTGATCGTAATCACTCGAGTTTTGCAAAGGAGGTGAGAAATGTGAGACTTGGGTTTTGTACAGATGGATTCAACCCATTTGGGAACAGAACAAGCCCTTACTCTTGTTGGCCGATATTTGTAACCCCACACAACCTTCCACCAAGTATGTGTATGAAGCGTCCTCATCTTTTGTTGTCTTTACTCATTCCACGGCCAAAGTCACCAAGCCAAAATTTGGACATATATTTAAGGCCGTTGGTTGATGAATTGAAGATGTTGTGGAATGTAGGAGTCCTCACCTATGATGCATATCAAAAACAAAATTTCAATATGAGGGCAGTTGTGATTTGGACGATCAGTGACTTTCCGGAATATGGTATGTTGTCTGGTTGGAGTACACAAGGGAAGTTGGCATGCCCATACTGTATGGAGGATACAAAGTCGTTTAGACTGACTCATAGTAGGAAGCCATGCTGGTTTGATTGCCACCGTCATTTTTTACCCAATGACCATCCATTTCGATGTCAAAGGAATGCATTCCGAAAGGGCATAGTTGAGAGAGAGGAACCTCCTGTACGATTGAGTGGCATCGACATACAGAGATGACTGCATCACTTTCCAGATGGGGTGAAAGATGGACGGAGTTCTCAACCATTTTTTGGATTTGGAAAGGATCATAATTGGTGAAGAAATCTATATTTTGGGAATTTCCATACTGGTCAACTCTATTGATTCGACACAATTTAGATGTCATGCATGTAGAGAAAAATGTGTTTGACAATGTGTTTAATACTATTATGAATGTAAAAGGAAAATCAAAGGACACTGTGAAGGCTAGAATGGACTTACAATTGATTTGTAGAAGGGCAGAGTTGGAGCTACAAGAACTTAATGGCAAAGTGTTCAAACCAAGAGTAGCTTATGTCGTTGGAGCAGAGCAAATTAAGGAGATATGTCAGTGGTTGCAATGTTTGAGATTTCCAGATGGATATGTGTCTAACATTGCTCGTTCTGTTAATGTAGATGACGGACGATTGTATCGTATGAAGAGCCACGACTGTCACATATTCATGCAACGCTTGATTCGCATAGCATTCCATGACATGCTTGACAAACCTATATGGGTTGCCTTGACTAAGCTAAGTCAATTCTTCAGAACATTGTGTGCATCAGAAGTACTTGTGGATGAGGTGCAGAGTCTGGAGGAGTCTGTGGCCAATACAATATGTCATCTAGAGAAGATATTCCCACCAGCATTTTTTGACTCCATGGAACACTTAATAATACATTTACCCTACAAAGTTCGAGTTGGTGGTCCTATGCAATATCGTTGGATGTATCCCTTTGAAAGGTATATATATATATCTGTTGTATTTTTTATTACATATATCTTTCAGAGTAATTAATGTAATCTACTTTGACAGATGTATGTTTGATCTTAAGAAGAAGGTTCGAAATAAAGCGAGTGTGGAGGGTTCAATTTGTGAGGCGTACATCTTAGAAGAGATCTCAAATTTTTCTTCGATGTATTTTGAGCATCATGTTCAAACTCGACATTCTCAGCCACCTCGTAATGATGATGGGGGACAAGTTGGTGCAACGGATCAGTTGTCCATATTTTGACATCCAGGACGTGCATTTGGTAGTCATACATCACAGTTTTTGGATGATCGGGAGCAAGATGCCATAAAGATATATGTCCTTTTAAATTGTCCTGAGATAGAACCATACATTGAGTAAGTGCAATTAGTTGTTTATATATAGCTCGATTTTAATTGTGAATTATTAATTTCAAATCATTTGTAGACAATTTGATATAGAGATGCGACAACAATTTCCCAACCTTAATGATGCACAGTATGATAATGAACGTGAGAAGAATTTTTCTACTTGGTTGAAGACATTGGTAAGCATGGTGGCAATTTGTATATTATAAACCTTCTATAATATTATCTAAATTACTAACTCCTTTGTTATAGGTTCGAGAAGGTGATGTGTCTAACACACGAGTACGTGAATTAAGCTATGGTCCGACAAAGGTTGTACAAAGTTACGGTGGTTATATGGTTAATGGTTATCGATTTCACACAAAAGATTATGGACTACATAAGTCGACCATGAACAGTGGGGTGTGCGTGAAAGGTAGTACCTATGCAGAGAGTGAACTTGACTATTATGGAATCCTTGAGGAGGTATTGGAGGTAACCTATCTGGGCATAGATAACACAGTCACATTATTTAAGTGCCATTGGTTTGATCCCACAACCACAAAAATAGATAAGATGTCTGGCATTGTAGATATAAAGCATAAGTCAAAGTTGGGAACATATGAGCTGTTTATAATGGTAGCACAAGCCCAACAAGTATATTTTACAGCATATCCCAATACAAGAACAACAACCAAGTCTGAATTGTGGGCAGTTTGCAAAGTTAAACCTAGGTTGTATCCTGATTACGAGGTAGAAGAGGATCATGGACGTTGCAATGATGAATTCTTCCAATTAGATGATGTAGATGACTTCAGTCATGGTCACGGGGTATGCTTGAACTGCAAGACGATATTCGGCTGTGTAATGACACAGAAATGGAAGAAGTTGAGGTAAATGACATAATAAGTGGATCAGAAGTTTATCAACAAGAAGAGGAGGAAGATGAGGAAGATGAGGAAGAAGAGGAAGAATTTCTAAGCAAAAGTAGAACTGACGAGGATGATGATGAAAATGAATTGGATTTTTGTACATCTGAAAATGAGGATGAGATGGCCACTTCTTGTACGCTGCTTCTTTTTATACAATCAACTATTTTTTATGCAATCAATTTCTTTTTGTGTAATCAACTTCTTTTAGCACTTTACTTTGTCTTAAATCAACAATTGAATTATTCAACAGAATATGGTTCGTGGACGTCGAGGTAGTCGAGGCATCTTAGGTACCAGGATAGGTACATGTATATGTTGTCTACTATATATTAACTTCTTAGTTAATTTAATGTAACAAGTGATTTTAACCATTTTCTCTACAGGGTCTCAAACTATTGGTCGAGGCAATATAGGTAGAGGGACATGTAGAAATATATGTTGTATACTTCTTCATTAATATAATGTAATAAACAATTGCAATTTTATTTATTGACAATTATAGTATCTCGGTCCGATAATCAACCTCCACCACCACTTCCGCCTTCAGCACAACCTTCGCCTTCACCTTCACCTATTTCTCCGGCTACAGTTGTGCCTTCAGGTAAATATTTTAATTTTATTTATTGTAATTATCGATGTCTTCGGCTATAGTTGTGCCTTCAGGTAAACGTTTTAATTTTATTTATTGTAATTATCGATGTGTAATAAAATCACTTCCAGGATCTCAATCAGAGTCTCTACCTTCGCCTTTGCCTCCATTTGTGCCTTCAGGTATGCATTTTAATTTTATTCATTGCAATTATAAATGTATAATCAAATCAATTGCAGGTGCCCACCCTTTGCCTTCGCCTCCAGCACAACCTTCATCTTCGCCTCCAGTTGTGCCTTTAGGTATATTAATTAACTATATTTGTTGCAGATATACATATCTAATCATATCACTTGCAGGATCCCATCCCCTATAGTCGACCATCCTGATAGTGGTCCCTCAGAGACTAATGGTAGACGGTTGATTGCAATTATCTACAGTGATGGTAGACCGTAAGTATTTAGTTTAATTTATTCATTTCTATCTCATATATGTATTTGATTATTTTTTTTATCAAAATGAAAATTTTCTATTATGCAGGATGAAGTTTGAGCCACAAGACATGACTCGAAGCATTACAAAAGCATTACTTCAGTATCTCCCCGGGCCAATTGCACAACAGAAGGAGTACCCAAGCGAGGTCTTAGACAACTTATTCCAGACATTTTTGGTAGAGTCTATTATGTGAAGTTATTATCATGTACTTTACTACTTTTTTTGAATGACATGATCTTTTTTAACATAACTTTGTTCAATTGCATACAGACTTCTCACCATTTTGTGACTGAGAGGGAGGTGGCAGATGCAAGAACTACATGGAACAAAATTGTTGCTAATCGGTTCACCGATTATCTTAATAAGCAAAAGGCAGCAGCAAAGAAAACATATGGAAATTTTGATGATCCCCTAATGTGGAAAGGCCGCGGCCCACCTGCTATCAAGAGAGATTACTGGGATGCCATGTGTGACAAGTGGGCGACGGAGGACTTTCGACATCGCTCCAGGATTGCTGCAGAAAATCGGACTAAAATGCCTGAAGCGACTTTGCATACCAGTGGCTCTATAAGTTTTGGGAGACAAAAAAGGAAAATGGTAAAACCTCATATGTTTAATCTTTATTATATGCATACTGTTTAAACTAATATTCATGTTATATTTAAATTTGTAGGAGAAAGAGAAAGGCGGCCCTGTGTCTTACAAGGAGTTATTTGAGCACACACATCGAAAGAAAAATACAGGTGATTTTGTATCACAAAAAGTGAAAGAGGTGATGGTATGTATTTATTTTATACAACTTATATATTGAACATTCTTCAATGTCTATGTATGTTTTAGATTATTAATTAATTAAAATTTTAATATTTTGTAGGAGACGTATGCAGAACATATGGTAGACAAACATGGCGGTGACTACACTCAACATCCTGAGTTTGATGCCATGGCTTGGTTGGCTGCAACTGGACAACCTAAGAAAGGTCGAGTATTTGGATTTGGGAGCGTTTAGATGCCGGTCGAGTCATCAGCTCCTCTCAAGACTCACATGGCTCCACTATTGCGACGACTCCACCTTATAGTAGTACACTACCCAACGACCAAGTTCGTGAGGTCGTTTTTGATGCATTAAATAGTTGGTTAACATAGACCCTAGTCCCCACTTTACAAACTATGGGTGTTAGTCTTAGATCGCCTGCTAGTGTGGCTTCTTCTGGTGCTAGTCATGTATGTATATATTTAATTTTTCTTCATCTTATTATGATTATTTACATGTTGGTGTAATAACTATTGTTTCTATTTTTTGTTTGCAGGTCCCTCCTATTCGTGATCCTACTATTGATGCTCATCAGGTTGAGAGGGCCGAGAGAGACGATGATGAGGATGAGGATCCTCGTATTCAGGATGACTAGGAGCATATTATCATTGTCTTTTTATAATTTAGAAAATAATCTTACTTTTGCTGTGAACTTTCTAATGAGACATTAAATGTAAGTGTAGATTTATGTTTTTATTTGTGTGATATGTCTATGTGTGTGGATGTATGATTCCATTGAATGAATGAGCAGGTTTATAGTTATTATTGAATGAATGAATGAGCAGGTTTACAGGTACTATTGAATAAATGAGTAGGTTTACAGATACTTGTACAAAATTTGTGAGAAAATCATTTTTAAATTTTTTTTTTTGTGATTTTGGTTTAGCTACGGATTTGCTAAAGAACTTGTTGTAGCTAAGTCGTAGCTAATTAGCTACGGCTTAGCTACAAAATATTTCCGTTGATTAGTTTTAACAGCTTTGTAGCTAATCCGTAGCTAATTAGCTACGGATTAGCTATAGATAATTCAACTTTTAATCTGTAGCTAACTTTAACTACGGATTAACTATGGAATTATCCATAGCTAATCTGTAGCTAATTAGCGACAGATTAGCTACAGAACTATCTGCAGCTAATCCGTACCTAATTAGCTACGGATTAGCTAGCGAACGTGGCTGTAGCGAATTAGCGGCCAGAAATTAGCTACGGACGCAGTCTATAGCTATTCCGTACCTAATCCGTAGCTAAATTGGTTAGCTACGGATTAGCTACGAAATAGCTACGATTTGGGTCCGTAGCTAATCTACAATATTCTTGTAGTGGTAGGACTCCTTGGGATAGGAGGTCCGGACTAGGATAAAAATCTCCTGTTATTTATGTGATTGCTTTTGTGTCTTCATTATCACTAACTCTAACTATTGAACTTAGTGTTTCTGTCTAGTTTATTTTATTTATAGGAATTTCTACTAAAAGACTTTTTAAGCAATCCATTCACCCCCCTCCCCTCTGGGTTTTCTATCTGGGCAACACTAATATGGTGCAAAATACTAGCAGAGATATACAAATCATCAGGGACAAGATTAAAATAACTCAGTCCAGGCAAAAGAGCTACGTTGACAAAAGAAGAAGGGACTTAGAATTTCAAATCGGAGATCATGTACTACTGAAGGTATCCCCGACTAGAGGATTTCAAAGGTTTGGGATGAAAGGCAAGTTAAGGCCAAGATTCATAGGTCCATTTGAAGTACTGGAAAGAGTTGCCGAAGTGGCATATCGTCTAGCATTACCTGCTAAGTTTTCCACCGTACACAATGTTTTCATATGTCGATGCTGAAGAAGTATGTGTATGACCCATCTCATGTGATTCGCTATGCCGATATAGTCCTGCACAAAGACATGACCTACGAAGAGAAGCCAGTAAGAATATAGGACAAAAAGATACAGCAGCTTTGGAATTGACCAATATCCCTGGTAAAGGTACTCCAGAGAAATCATGGAGTCAAAGAAGCCACTTGGGAACCCGAAGCAACCATGCGACGGAATTACTTGGAACTATTCAGTAAGTCATTCTTCCTCTTACGATTATATGAATTTGGGGACCAAATTTTTTTTAAGAGGGGGAGGATGTAGCAACTCTAAAATTTAAATGTTCATAAATAGATTTAAATTAGAATAAAAAGTGAATAAATTTGAATAAAATGGAATTCAACTAAAACCCAATAAGCCAAATTAGGAAATGAGTTACATTAATGATCCATACACGAGTTAGTGGGCCTAAAAGGAAAGAGCCCAAGCTGAATGGGAGATATTTAAGCCGAATTTTGCATCTTAATTAATAATAAATAGAAAAGGGTTAAGATAATCATTATTTTAACACAAAATTATGTTAAAAAGAGTCCTAGGCTTATCCTAATCCCTTAGCCACGAAATTGGGACTCTCCCCAAGCCAAATAGGTGGATAAAGACTAGGACAATAGTGAGATAAATGTAGAAATTCAGAGTTTGAAAGGAATGATGAGTTTTAAGTGAATAAGGCCTCTTAAACAAGCAAATACACCTCCAATTCATCTCTAGTCGACCCTAGGTGTACTATGAGGCTTGGAGCATGAGGGATAGGAGGCTTTGGACGAGGAGAGCAAGGAGGAGAGGCTAGGAACAAGGAGGATTCGTCATCTTCACACATTTCCAAACCCTAGGATTGCACAGCGTGAAAGGTAGACAATCTCTCAAGCAAAAACAAATTAAATTCGTCCCTGACATGAACCCCTCATACAATGCCTTATGTTTTCCCCAATTATCATCCTGCCATTCGTGAGTATTCCATGTTCAAAGTTTGTCATGAAATTGTACCTGAACTGACTTGTTTACCTTGATTCCATGAATCCACATGATTACGTGCCTTGAAACTTTTACCATAAAAACTGCATGATGTTAGGATTCGAATGATCCTATTTTCCCCAATTTCCATCATGTACCATCTTCGAATTAAATTGGATTCCATTCCATCACTATGTATGTTTTTAGGTCACGAAATGTAACCTAATCAAAGCATGTCCATACCATGCTTATTTTCTAATTACTCTTTTCTGTTGATACATTTGCATTCTACTTTCGTTTAAAACTGGTTTTAGAATTTTTAGACATGTATATGATTTTAGATTGAATTTATATTGGCCATGTATCAATTCCATAGAGGATTGGCCCGAAATCCCAAAAGAACTAGTTCACCCTTGGGGTTCGGCCAGGCCCTCTGAGAACGCGACGGCTCGACCTGTCGCAATTCTCAAGAGGGTCATGACGGCTCAACTCGTCGCGATCTCCAGGCTCGTACCGATTGTCCAGAACGCAACAGAACCCGACGTCGTGATCATGGATCGACTGCTCTAATCGCGACTGTTCACCCTGTCTCGTTTACAGTACCTGACAATTGGCCTAATTCTGTTCTAATGAACGCGACCAACCATCCCGTCGTGATTTGAATCGCGATAGGTACCCCCGTCATGTTTTCACTGTGACTGACAGAACCCTAATTTCGATGCAAACCCTTTCTAATCATGTCATTTAATCACTGTTTAACTCTTAATTGTACTATTATGAATAGTAACGACATGTTTAATAATAATGGATATTAATATCATGATTTACCATTAAATAAAAGCTATGTGCACGATTATTCTTGTTATCATGATTACCTTACACAAGCACACCCTATACATAAATGCTTGCTATGAAGCCTTATCAATTTACTTAATAATCTATCTGGTAATTAAGTGTAATTATTCATATAAATATCCTATTTATTTTAATGGACTTGTCTTCATTTTATCTGCATATTTTATATCGTTATCGCATCCCTCTGCCTTCGAGCACTCGAGGCAAGACGGACAATGTTTCATTACACACTTCTATCTTGGCTTGGACGACCTCTCCGTTGGGAATACTCCTGATAGGACCAAGAACTCTTGTCGAGGCCTCCGTAAGTCTCCTTGACTTTGGCGGACATCCATTGTCGACGAGCAGGTTGTACCATCAAAACTTATTACATCCTTAGGGATCAGTATGATCCAACGGCCTTAGGGTGTTCTCTCTTACCTTGATATCACGCCGAACCTTTGGCCTGTGTTCGTAGCATGGCTAATGGGCGGTCATGGCTTCTACCAGACTGTCGGCACACGATCGAGTACTGTATAACTATTATTATCGCATGTTTATCGTTGTTTTACGATCTTGACCCTGTTCTCATCTACTATCTCTATACTCTCATATGTTCATGTTCTCTCTATACTCTCATCTATTCGTCAATTACTCTCATCTGTTCTTAGTACTCTATTTGGCCATCTTTTTGATTGTTTAAGATAAAAACATGATTTATGCCAGGTAATATTTTAAAGGGCATGATCTGGTCCTGGGAGGTGTGCCCGAAAGTGCTAGTGCCCTTGGGAGTTTGATGATAAGGATGTATGGCATGACATCCAAGTGCTAGACAATCTAGATTAATCTATGACAATCAATACAAGTGCTATGTTGACAATAAGTTCAACTTTACATGCTATCGTGACTAGTGCACTGTTATGCAACCTTTACATGCTATCTCGTTATATGGCCGATCCGCTATCATGCTTGTTGTGCTATAAAATTGCTATCGTTCTCTCGTTATCTGCGACATTTTCTCTCCAGACTATATATGATCGTTCACTCTACTTATCGTACTTGATAAGACATTAATCACTTAAAGCATGCCTATTTATATGAGATATTAAGTCCTACTGGGCGTTTATCGCTCATCCTGTGCTATTTATTTCATGTGTTTCAGGTGAGTCTGATGGAGACTACCACACTCACGAGGAAGGGAATGAGGAGCAGGAGTGACCCCACGTTTCGACAACCAATACTTTTTAGTAGTTAGTTAGTTATTAGTCAGTCAGTTTGTAATAGTTAGATTTGAATAAAGTACTCTGGGCCCTAGTTTTGGCTCTGATTAGTGAGTGTAATAGTTGATTTGAGGAGTTATTAATGAAGTTGGATTTTATTTAGCGTTATTCCAAATTGTGCAATGGTTTGATGTTATTCTCGCTCTATACTTTTTATTTAACTGTATTACCGCTTCGATATTCCGCGTTGGGGCGTTACAATATATAAGATCTAATATCTCCTTGGCACGTTCTCCATATCCAGTAAATGGAGATTTAGCCATTTTACCCATGAGGCAAGACTCACAAGTTGCAAATGATTCATAATTAAATGGACTCAAATATCCATTATGATGCAGCTTTTGGAGCCTTCGCCAATATGTCCAAGCCTACAATGCCACAAGTAGGATTGATTCACAATGTTCTTGCTCTTCTTAAGAGCCATATCAAGATGGAGATCATGATAAGAAACATCCAATAGATATAAACCATCGACCATACTCGTAATAGCAATCAAATTATTACTGAGATAAATGGAACAACATTTGTTCTTTATTGTCAATGTAAATCCAACACTGTCTAAACATGAAACAGAAATGATGTTCTTTATTATGCTAGGAACATAATAATATTTTTCTAAAGATAGAACATCTCCAGATGGGAGTTTAAGGTTCACTGTCCCCATAGATCTTGCCGCAACCTTTACACCATTTCCTAGCCTTAACTCCACCTCATTCTTGGTCAGATTTGTTGAGAAACTACCCCTAAGAAAATCTAAGATTTGAAGATATAGTATATATCATGTTTTTTCTATAACAAAATCTTTAAATAGACTATCTACAAAATAAATGTATCTCAAAATATATATGCATTCAACTAAACTTCATTGCCAAAAATTTTCTAAGTCCACAAACTCTTAGTACATCTTACTGTATCTGACTTCAGACTCTGACTGTTGACTCCGACTCCTTAAGAATCGAAGTCAAAACCATCCTGAAATTTTTCTAAGTCCATATAGCTATACATGATTCGACTGTTCACTTCGACTCATACAGTCGAATGCTTCATAAATCCTAACTACATGATTCGATTGTTCACTTCGACTCTTACAGTCGAATGTTTTAGAAATCAATCTCCATAGTATCCGACTACTAAAGTCGAATTGTCTTATTACTTCAGAAGTCGAATCATTCTATTGTGTATCAGTCGAATTCTATTGATTTCTTCTGAAGTCCAATTATTCTTTCTGAAGTCGAATCATTCTATTTCCACTCCGACTTCTATATTCGAATTGCAATTTTTATTGAAGTCGAATTACTCCTTCTAAGTCGAATTATTCCTTTTCATCTTCGACTTCTGTACTCAAGCTTAGTTCCTATTAAAGTCGAATCACTCCTATCCTATCCCCAACACTTGAATTGTATGATCCTTGAATTCAACTTCACTGTCAGTTCTGTACTTAAATTCTTTTCTGAAGTCTCTGAGGATAAACATATAATCTAATCTTGTTTCCTAATCATCTTGGACATAGTTTCTAATGAGATCTTCATTGACTAAATATTTTATTGATTCATCAGATTGTCATTATTATTTCTCTGACAGGACAAGATATATTATACTTAAAATATTCATCTAAATCCTGTGTTGATTATTTCAGAAATATTTTTGAATTGAGCTTTGTGTTCTTCATGTCTTTGTTCCAGATTTTCTTGGATACAATAGATACAGTGCATTTATGAATTCTCAGGCGCATGGCATCTGACCTACCACTGTCAGACCCATACCCTACTTTTTAGTATATCTGTCAGACTCCCTTTTTTGTCTGAAAGCATATCCGAGGTTTCCATACGTTCTTTTATTCTCCTCAGACTTACCTACCTCCAAGGTATGGAGATCCCTCTTCTTTTTGTCTTGTCTTTGCTGTAGAGATTTATTGAAGAACGATTTTAGCATGCCTCCTTCACAGTCCACTCTGAGAGAGAAAGAGCTAATCTTCTAGCTGTGAAGAGTGGACCTATTCTGAAGACCTTGGAAAGTAGCAAAACTGAAGAACTCCTGGATAACAAGCTCTTCAAGATCCAAAGGATTCTAGAGTTATCTTCAAACGGCCAGATTGCAAACAGACACATTTCTAACAGCCATCTTTCAAACGGCTATATTTTGAAGAATAGAAAAGGAGCTGAAGTTTGAAAGACAAGAACAAGAATGATAGCAGAAGCTACTCAAGCCATTGAAAATTCCAGTGAGCTTCACATTTTCAAAGAGCTATAATTCATAAGCCTTCTTGCAAGCCCAATGAAAGAGCTTCCCATTTCAGCAAAAATTCTCTGAAGCTCTCTAAGTCTCTTAGAAGTCTTGTGTTCGGGTGGCAATTGTAACTGCCTACTTTTCTGAAGTCCACCCTTCTCATTCAGATAGGATTTGAGTCTTATTTCTGTTCCATCAAAGTCCTTCTAAATTCGGTGTGTTTGTGCTCAGCTTTGAGGCAAACACACAATTGTCTTACTATCTATTTGTTGTGTAATTTCTACAGAAGCATGTTTCTGCATTTCCCCTCCTATGTAGGAAAGGCCTTGTGAAGGCAGTTGTTGTACCCCTATTTAGGGAAGACTTGCTAAGGGAGCAAGTGGGTGTGTAATTCCTTTCAAGGGTGAGAGAAGGCAAATTTATTGGCAGATGGTGAAAATCTCAAGTAGTTGACTTGAGGACTAGACGTAGGACTTCCACATAAGAAGGGCCGAACCAGGATAAATCTCTGTGCATTTCTGTGTGATTGTTTCCGCCCTGTTTACACTTGAATCACACACACCACACTAAGTTCTAACAAATTTATTTAGTGTTGTTCATTTCAGAAGAAAAAATTAAATCAAAGAAGTCCTATTCACCCCCCCTTTAGGACATTCTTAGTGCCATTTTGATCCAACAAGTGGTATCAGAGCAAGGTCTTCTCAGAAGAATCAAAAAGGATTTGAGAAGAAATGGCATCCGAAGCTCACAACTATGAAGGACAATCTATTACAAGGCCACCATTCTTTGATGGTGAAGACTATCTGTTGGGTTTACATTTGGTATGTTTGTTTTTGATGATGAGAAATTCATGAACAATACAAATTGATGTGATGTGAATATGTGAAACATGATGAGAATGTCAAGTCAAGCAAATCCTAATCAAGAAAAACATGTCTAACTTGTTCATTTATATGTTCATAATATCTCACTAATAATGTTCCTAAATGTAGGTGAGATTGCATGCAAGACAATGTACCAAGACTAGATCAAAAGTTCAAGGAAAACTCAAGAAGCATGTGCCTGTCGACAGCCCTAAAGGCTCTTGTCGACAGATATAAACAGGAAGACAAGACTGGCTTCAGGACTAGTGTGCCTATTGACAGAAGCAAATCGCCTGTCGATAGCCACTGACAAGAAACTGTCACCCGTGAAGCTCATTTCTCTGGGTTTTTGTAACTCTGTTAGCACCTGTCGACAGATGCATATCTTGATGTCGACAGACGAAGAGAAACTCTAGTTCCGTGATTTCCACATGTTTCCAAGTTGGGTGTTTCCATCTACCACGACTCTCCATACTTAAACACCCATATATAAGGAATATTTTGAAGGTATTCTCGTACAGAAGCAGCCACCATACCAAACCCTAGCAAAATCTCAAGAGAAAAGTCTCTCTCTGCTGCTCTGCTTTAGCACTCCGTCCAGAGCGAAGAAGAACCATCTTCTAAACGGAGTTGAAGCCGGTTTGTCCATCGTTCAAGCTTCTACATCAACTCATACCTGTCAAGATGAAGTTTGAAGCACATCTGGACGACCATCATGAAGAGTTCTATCTCAAGATTTGATTCTTCAACTCAGAACTCTTCTCTGTCTCTGTTTTTCATACTCTATGTGTGTGTTGGTGGGTCAAGTGTCTCTTGTGCTTGATTCACGTGGGTCATGTTGTTCTGATCATGTGTTAACATCAGACAATGTGAGTGTGTGTGTTGTGGAGTGAAACTCGCTCATAAGCAATCGTTTCTACGTGTGTGTGTGTGGACGATGGACGTAGGATACACAAGTTGTGTACTCCGAACCACCTTAAATCTTCGTGTCCTATGGTTTGCACGTTTTCACGATAGATGATTGGTAGGCACGCTGGTTCTACACATGTGACGACCCAACCAGCAAACTGGCCCAACAACTGTGCCAGTTGGTAGACTTCCCAGGAAGGTCACCCATCCCGGGACTACTCCCAACGGAGCACGCTTAACTTCAGAGTTCTTTTCCTACTCGAGCTCTGAAAATGACTAGTCCGGATTGTTGGTAGTGTACTGATTTAGTCCATTTAACATATTCTAACATGGGGTGTTATAATCTACCCCTCTTATATAAGCGAGGTCCTCGTCGCTATTCACATATAGCACACAATCAAACCCTAGGCAGGCAGGATTCTAGAGGTGGCCCCCACAGGCTCAAGAGGTGGCTCCCACTATGTAGCACTTTGCGCCATTATGGCCTCAAGAGGTGGCTCCCATAGCGTAGCACTTTGCCCTGTGTGGCACTTAGTTCCTGCACTTCCGGCTGGGCAAGGCTCTGATACCATTTAAGACGACCCAACCAGCAAACTGGCCCAACAACTATGCCAGTTGGTAGACTTCCCAGGAAGGTCACCCATCCCGGGACTACTCCCAACTGAGCACGCTTAACTTCAGAGTTCTTTTCCTACTCGAGCTCTGAAAATGACTAGTCCGGGTTGTTGGTAGTCTACTGATTTAGTCCATTTAACATATTCTAACATGGGGTGTTATAACACACGTTAGATTGGTTGTTCATGTTCTATTCACAACAAGCACACTAATTGCAAGTCAAACTAATCTTGAATCTATTTAAGATTTCGATAAGTTTGTGTTTTCATCGAAAAGAAGGTAATTATGGTTATGGTTAGTTGTAATCTATTCAACCCCCCCCCTTCTAGATTACCATACTGGATAATTTTGCACATCTTTCAATTGGTATTAGAGCGAGGTTTCTCCGATTTATTGCTTTTGAGGTTTGATCTCACGATCAGGAGATTCTCGGTCTCATGGAATCTAACAAGGGGTTAATGCCCGAGGGATAGTCAGTGTCCAGGCCACCCTTCTTCGATGGCACTAACTATCCTTATTGGAAAAATCGTATGCAGGTGTTTCTGAGAGCTCAAAATTTCGAGCTATGGAAGATCGTCAGCAAAGGAGCATATACGCTTCCCGAGAATGAAGATACCTGGACAAAGGACCAAATTGCAAAGGGAACTCTCAACTAGAGCGCCTTGAACATGATCCAATGCGCAGTGCATCCCAAGGAGTATTCAAGAGTCTCCACATGTACCTCAGCAAAAGAGATGTGGGACAAGCTTGAACTCATATATGAAGGTACGTCTGAGGTAAGGGAAACCAAAGAAAGCATGCTAATATCTGAATATGAAATGTTTAAAATGAAAAATGATGAAACCATATCAGATATGTTTGCTAGATTCATGTTAATAATCAACGGGCTGAAAGGTCTTAACAAAAAATACTCAGAAAGTGACTTAGTTAGGAAGATACTTCGGTCTCTTCCATCCTCATGGAATACTAAGGCCACTGTCATTGAGGATTCTAAAGATCTCTCAAAAATGAAACTGGATGAATTAATTGGTTCCCTGATGACATATGAAATAAATGTAAAAAGAAAAGAAATTGAAGAGAACCCAAGGAAGTCAATTGCTTTAAAAGCTTTAAATAAAAATTCTTCAAGTTCCAAAAAGGATGTTCAACAGGAAAGTGATGAAGATGGAATGTCTAGTGATAGTGGGAGCGATGAAATGGCAATGCTCACTAGACAGTTCAAACAGTTCCTTAAGTTCAAAAGGAAAAGCTCAGGTAACTCCAAATCCTTTCAGAAAAAAGATTTCTCAAATAAATTTGAGTCTAACAAAAAATCTGACATTGTATGCTATGAGTGCAAGAAAGAAGGGCATATGAGAGGAGAATGCCCTGAGCTCAAGAAGAAGCTAAAGAAAGAAAAATTGACCTTCAAGAAAGCCAAGGCAATGTTGGCGACTTGGAGTGATGAAGATGAAGATGAGGACGCACAAGAAACCTCTGGAGATGAAGAGATTCAATGCTTAATGGCAAGAAGTGATGACTCCAATGAAGTAAATTCTTCCTTTGAAAGCTATACTGTTGATGAATGGGAAGAAGCATACACTAACTTATTTGAAAAATTTTGTGAATTCAAGTCTGAAAACAAGGCATTGAAAAAGAAAATCAATTCTTTTGTTCATAGCACAAACATTGATGAACAAATTGCAGCCTTAAATAAAGAGATTGAAATGATGAAAATTGATGAGGAAGCTCACAGTGAGGAAATGGACTATTTGAAAATAAAATTGCAAGAAATTCTAAAGGAAAAGGAAAGCCTAATCATCTCTCTTGAAAATCTTCAAAATGAGCATCAAGAAACTGAGAAAAAGTTGGAACAAGCTGAAAAAGATCTAAAAGAAAAATCTGAAGATCTTACAAGGTTTGTTAAGGGAAAGCAGAATCTTGACGCAATTTTAGGATCAAATATTTTTGTTGCAAAACATGGAATTGGGTATCAACCTGTAAAACAAAAGAAAACGGGAGAGACATTGATAACCTCCTTTGTTGATCCTAGCCCAGGCATAAGCAAATAAGTCCCTCCTAAGAACAAGAAAAATCAAGCCAAGGATAAACAAAAGCCCTCAGGTGTTCAAAAGAACAAGCCAACTGTCGGCAGGCTCAATGAAAGCTGTCGACAGGTTGGAAAAATGTTGCCAAGGGTTACTTAACCAGGCAACCAAAAAGGAAAATTCAAATAAATGGTCAACAAAATAACAAACCAATTGTTCTGAAAAATTCCCCATCATGCAATGTGTGCAAGAAACTTGGTCATAAAGAAAATCAATGCTGGAATAACTCAAATAAACAGAAATGCAAGCAAATCTGGATTCCAAAGCATTTACTTTTTGGCATGAATGATACATTGGGACCCAAAGTAATTTGGGTACCAAAACCTCTTGTCTGATCCATATATGCAGGAATGCCTGGCAGCCCAAAATCAAAACAAATGGTACTTAGATAATGGCTGCTCGAGGCACATGACGGGCGACAAAGACAAATTTTGTTTGCTGATGGAAAAAGACGGAGGTCAAGTTGTCTTCGTGGGTAACAATAAAGGCCAGATCATTGGCTCAGGTAAGGTTGGTAAGTATGCCTCTAACTCAATAGACAATGTTTTGTTAGTTGATGGTCTTAATCACAATTTGCTTAGCATAAGCCAACTATGTGATAAAGGTCATAAAGTTGTTTTCGAATCAAGTTCATGTCAAATTGTTGATAAGGAAACAGGAAGTCTTAAATTTTCTGGAAAAAGGGTGAACAACATTTTTTAGTTGATTTAGAAGATCCAGAAAACGAAAATTTGTGTCTTGTTGCAAATAAACAGGATGAGCTTACTGTGTGGCATTGTAGGCTTGGCCATGTAAGCTACAATGTCTCGCACAAGATTATGAAGCAGAAATTGGTAAGTGGACTTCCTAAAATTTCTTTCAATAAGAATGAAAGTTTTTGTGATGCATGTGCATAGGGAAAACAAACCCGGAAATCCTTCAAATCAAAAGCACTAGTAAGCACCTCTAAACCTTATGAACTGTTGCACATGGACCTTTTTGGACCTACTAGAACTCTAAGTCTCAATGGCAAACGGTTTGGTTTTGTCATTGTGGACGACTTTTCTAGGTTCACTTGGGTCAAATTCTTGGCACACAAAAATCAAGCACTTAAAGTCTTTGAAGATTTCTTTAATAAGATTGAGCATGGAAATGTTCATAAGATATGCTCAATCCGCACTGACCACGGGGGAGAGTTTGATAACAACTCTTTTTCTGATTTTTGCAGGCTCCACGGGTTAGAACACTTATTTTCCTCTCCAAGGACTCCAGAACAAAATGACATAGTGGAGAGAAAGAACAGGACCCTGGTGGAAATGGCTCGCACTCTTCTGGTCGAAAGTCAACTCTCAAAGAGCTTTTGGGCAGAAGCGGTGAACACCTCTTGCTATATTCTCAATAGAGCCATGGTAAGACCTGTGATGAAGAAAACTCCCTATGACCTGTTAAAAGGTAAGAAACCCAGTATTGGGTACTTCAGGGTTTTTGGCTCAAAAGTGTTTATTCATAACAATGATAAAGTTGATTTGGACAAGTTTGAAGCCAAAAGTGATCAAGGTATTTTTCTTGGATACTCAGAACACTCTAGAGCATATAGGGTGTTTAACAATAAGAATAAAATTGTGGAAGAAATTCCACATGTTGTCTTTGATAAGTATCATGCAAAAAATAACAATTCAAATATTCACAGTGTAATCACGGGGATTGTGCCCCCCCTCAACACAAACATGTACTAAAACTAGTAGTATAGGAATGTGATCGCCACCTAGTAAGTTGCCTAATGAGTAGAAAATGACACGGGCTAACTTAACTAGGAAATGGAAAGTGAAAGAGGGCGGACCTGGTGTCGTGGCAGTCTTACCTGCCGCGACGACACTGGTAATGCATCTCTATAGCCTGACGCGTCTCTTGTCGCGTCGTCATCCGTCGTCGCGTTCTCTGTGTGCGGGAGATGTCGTGTGTGGACCTTCTTCCCGTCCTCCAGCCGGCTGAAGGACAAGAGCTCCTCGTGGAAAAGCTTGGGTGCCTGCCAAAACAAAGAAGAAACAAGAAAAGCCCTATTAGAACATGATAAGTGTAGTATTTATTCTAAAAATGAAGGGAAACGAACTAACATGAAGGGAACGAACCTGGGGGTGGTTTTAAACCCCTTGGGTGTTTGAAAATGTGGGTGGAAAATGGATGCAACCTATCTAGAAAATAAATGAAACGCATGAAGAAATGAAGAAAAAGGGAAAGGGGGAGAGGATGAGCACCATAAGGGTGACTCCCTGGCTTGATGATCGTCCCAAATGTAGTACAAAGGCTTCAGGGAAGTGTTGGAGCCGCCATTCACACATTCCACCCTCCGTTGATGAAGGAATGAGTGGCCTTTTTGTGGAGTGGGATGTGTGGGAAAAGTAGAAAATGGGAGGGCTACGGGTCTAAGTGTAGGTCAAAGGAGATTTTGGCAACCCTTCGGGGTGAAAAATGAGGCTCCCCTCATCCTTCAGGAAGGGCCTTGCTTTTATAGAGCTTTTAAGAGAGAATATCCCATAATAATTAAAATGAGTGATAAAGACCACCCAAATCGCATGGAGAGTCCTTGGGATCCTCAAGGAGAGTCCCTAGGGCCCAAATCTCACCCAAGGGGTTGAGATATTCCCTGGGGATAAAGATACACCCATGGGAGGATAAATAGGAGGTGGTTTCGGAGGTCACAGCGCCCAGCTGTTGTCGTGGCGTATCATAGGGCCGCGACATTGGAGACGCGATAGGGCGGAGCATTGCGACAGCGTGCCCACGTGCATGGATAATGCATGGGCTGTCACGGCGGCTTGCATCGACGTGACACGGATACGCGGCGCTACGATGCGTCGCAACTATAAAATAGAGTAATTGTGAATTATCAACCAACCACATGAAAGGATAAGAGTTATTAATGGCCAAGGACTCTCTCAAATTAATAATGGGCGGGATTTCAAGGCAATTTAAATTGTTAATGGGCTCAAAGCAAGGCTAATGATGGGCTCAAGGTGAGTGACCAATTAGGGGCCCACTATGGTGACAAGAAATATGGTTCAACCCATTAGCTAGAATCGGGTGTCTACAGATTGCCCCTCCTTGGCTTCCACTTTGCAAGGAAACGAAGCGGAAGTGGAGTGGAAGTGTCACGAAGTGACGGCGGAGCGGAAATGATGCGGAGTGGACTGAAAAGTGGGAGCCAAGGTAAAGAGACACCCGATCTAACTAACAAGCAATTGGAATTTTCGTGAAAGCCCCGAGTTAGCTGCTCGAGTAGAATGCAAAGAAAAGCACAAGTCTGGACGAGAAGGAGAAAATAAGAGGACGATCAACCCCTCGATTGAGAGGTACCCTAGCCGATTGGCCTGCAGGTTTCGTTTTGGACGGACATGTGCGTGCCAGGCAGGTAACTCATGACTCTGTCGTGGGAGCGGTTCGCAACCAAAATGGATCAAAGGAATAGGATGAAAATTTCGATAGAGAATCCAGACAGGGAAATTCTTGTCAAACTGACAGGAACAACTCACTCGTAGGCAAACCTTTCGATCCGGAGTGGAATGGGATTTCTTGTTTGAAACATGAAGAATGATTGGGCACTCAACAATAGCTCCCATTAGCCAGGGATGAGTTGTGAAAGCTCAAAGACCTATATGATGCATGTTGGGCTAAAAGAAAAGAAATCATTAAAACGAATGCAAAGAAAAGGAAAAAAATAGAAAATACATCAAGGATAATAATGCTAAGCTGAATAAGAAATGGGTCAAGAGACTACCCACAACCGCAGTGCAAGCCTGAATCCATCGTCCCCGAGCTTACTCAACTCAACGGCCTATCCGACGATTAACAATGTGCACCTAGATTATCACTATTTTTTTGGTAAAGGGGAACTCAAATCCCAGAGCACATTGAGAACCAGCCGGTCCTTGACATGATATAATAGCTAGAATACCATATAGTAATGCAGGGAGTAGGGGAAGAAATACTTACCTGACTTACCTGTAACGACCTCTTTTCCTTTTCTGGTTTTCTGATATTTTTTTTGTTTTTTTGACAATAAACAGACATAATAAGCACAAAATGACAATATATAAACAAACATAATTAAACAAACAAATACACTAAGTACAAACATGGAAACAACACAATAGATAAAGAGGCGGCGGCCTAGGTGACTGCAACATAGTCACGGCGCCCCGCCATATTGCAACTTGGTCGCATCATATCGCGGCGTCGCGACTCTGACCGAACTTTAAAAACGCAGGAAATCGGGGTTTATCCTTATCCTAGGACTTCTAGACTACTACTATGACTCCTAAACCTCTCCTAATCTTATCCTAAGACCTAGAGACGGGATTAGACTAGGTTTGCACCTACTCAAGCTCTATAAAAGGAGGGTTTGGGAGGCTAATCCCGCAGCTAAACTCCTGCCTCATCTGTTCTTCAGCTTTCTCTCTCCTACAGCCATGAAGAGAAGCTTTTCAACTTTCCAAGAGGATATACCACTATACTCCGGTCCAAAGGCGGCTCGTGAGTCACATGCGAATCTCCAGTGACTCTCCGCCATCCCGGGGCACATATGCATGCGCCCAGAGCTCCAAGTGCTTTTCCTTTTCTGAATTTTGAACTTTGCTCTATTTTCTTCTCTTTTTCTTCTTCTCACTCTTAGACTCCATGTTCTTCTATCTCCCCTCAGATCTTACCCGGCCAGAGGCGATTCTCCCGGGTGCCATGGCTAGCTCCGATGCATGAGCTTCTCCCGCCTTCATCTATTAGTCATCTGAAAGAGTGGGCGCTATCCACTGTATTCATCCTCGCCAAGAATTATGACAAGATCGTGCACATGTGGGACAGCGTTACAGCGCTGGTGGAGCTGTGGCACACCCAGACTCATACGTTCGTCTTCCCCACATTCGAGGCCACAATCCTACTGGAGGAGCTGGAGATAATGCTCTACCTCCCACGGTACCAGAGGGGCGAGGAGTTGGAGATTTCCTACACCGTGGAGCCCATCAACTCATGGAGCATCCTTGCAAAGATTACCACGAGGAAGACTGACCTGCACTCTATGACCAGCGGGATGCACATGTATATCCTTCCTATCGCGCAATGGATCACTTCCCAATGCAAGCGCAAGACCGGGAACCACACGGCCATCGCCAAGGCAGCTGCAATCTGCATTTGCGGGGTCATCCTTTTCCCGGCGATGGACGGCGCCATCTCTTTCACCAATCTAAGCATCATCGCCTCAATTTCAGAAGGTATGAGTATCAGGCAGGCGGTCTTAGGATATCTATATGCTGGGTTGACTTCTGCAACTACTGGGGGTTCCTTCTACGGCTCGATCATCGCCCTCGAGCTTTGGATGGGTATGCACATTCAGTTTAGGGTGATGGAGAACTTGGCGACGGAGTGCAAAACGATGCTCCACCTCCGCTAGCATTCGTGGACGGGCCTCTCTGCATGAGCACTAAGGCGTGGTGCAAGACTGCTCAATTGAAAGGACTGAAGACATGGTGTGATTACTTCAAAAGGATGACCGTGGCTGAATTTGAAAGGCACCCGCGCTTCATGCATAATCGGATGATCCATCTTCCTCAGCGCACCGGACTGGCCTTGCGTCTGCTGGGCAATGAAGTGCTGACACTCTACAACCCGGATCGCTACTACCTCCAGTGCGGTGTGGCTCGCACAGTTGTTCCCTTCCTTTCACACTTCCTGCCTATTCAAGAGAGGAAGAGGGGTGATGAGCAGGACGAGCGCGACATGCGTAGCGCCATTGTCCATTGGGAAGGATGCGCATTGGGTCTTCTCCAAGCCGAGGTAGAAGAAGATGAGGACGTGACCAAAGAGTACCTCGAAGCATTGAAGAAGATTCAGCCGGCAGTGGGAGTCATTTGAGCATTGATTGATTTGATTGTAGGAAAGATATCAGATGGTAGTTAGGAAAGGATTTTAGCACTTGTTTGATTATAGAAAGAATTAGTGCATGTAATGACTTGAGTTGAATGAATAAAATAGAATTTCTGTTTGGCGCAATGGGCTCTGTTGATGTCGCGACAACTTTTAAGACCTCTTTAAGAACGCGTCAAGGCGGATGGTCGCGATCATGTAGCGGCCACCCTAATCGAGGCGACATAGACGCGTCCTCCCGCACGGTCGCGACTCAAACCGAGTATTCAAAATGCAAAGGGCGCCCTCCTTTCCCCCTTTCCAAGCTTTCAAACTCTCAAAAGCCCCCCAAAACCTTCAAATCTTCGAATTTCTTGCATCTTGCTCTCTTGCTCCTTGCAACCCTCCCCAATCTTCATGCTAATCACCCAAAAACATCATGGAAGGAGGAAAGAACACCGGTGAGGGCTCGTCCCGGGGGAAGTGACACGCGGAGCAGCGGAGCTCCCTGCGCCGTGCGGAGGCACCCCCAGTCGAGGCGGAGGAGGCCGACGTCGAGATGGAAGTGGAGGAGGAGGCGGAGGCCCCAATGATGAATATAGAAGAGGCGAGGAAGAAGAAAGCCAAAGCGATGAAATCGGTAAGTAAACTCAATCCAAATCCATGAATGAATGTGTAGGAATAGTAGACGGAGCCCCTAGAGGGCAGATGTAGGGCGAGAAGCCCGGAGAAAAGAGGATCGGACAAGGGAGGCTTCGGTCGGTCCAGTCCTGAGAACGCGTCAGCCCGACCCATCGCGACAGATTATCGCGGCGGTCCTGGGCGTCGCGACCATTCCGTGGTGATGCTGGCCGATGCGACCTTATCGCGGCTTAGGAAAGTGACGCGATACGGTCGCGGTACACCGCACTGTCGCGACAAGGCAGCGACCTCCATGGGTGTCACGACTTGAACCGAACACAGAACACTGATTGTTTTTAACAAAACTTTCGCGCCTGCAAGGTGAGATGAGGGCCCGAGTATCCTGGACGTTGGTTTTGGCTGTCTTCCTGGCGTTCCCCCCTTTCCAGAGAGAGAGTGGAGGAGATGGGGTTCGGTGAGATCTTTAGGATAGGGAGAATGAGGGCGGATCCGGCTCTCACTCAGGCTCTGCGGAGCAGGTGGGATGCGGAGGCGGCCGCCTTCATATTCCCATGGGGACATATGATCCCCAGCCTCGAGGATGTGAGCCGAATCACAGGGCTAAGAGTTTATGGGATGGCGATTAGCGGGATTACCTACCCATGTTACCAGGAGCTAGCTGAGTGGTCGCTAGGGTTACCTGTAGGTCATAGGTCTTCCTTAGTCCCCAGGGTAGCACTGCAGGAGAGTTTGGGACTATTTGATGTGGGGAAGGGAGCAGGGGAGACCGAGGATGAGCACTTCCAGAGGCTGGTCAGGATTAGCCAGAGGGAGTTGGCGAGTGAGCCGGGAGCGGAGGCGGACCTGGACCTGCGTCGCTTCTTCGTACTCTTTCTTGGTAGACTTCTGTTTGCCACAAGGGGTGACATAGTCCATTGCCGCTTCTTGCCTCTTCTGGATGACTTGGCGGAGGTAGGGGGGTACGCCTGGGGAGCAGCCTTTCTAGCACATCAGTTCGATAGCCTGAGCGCCTCCGAGCGGTAGACTTCGACGAGCGGGTTCTTCCCCTATCTTCAGGTACAATTCTTCTCCTTAACCCTTGAATTAATCTGCAATTTTTCTATAAATTGTCGCTTAATCTGCTTCTCACTTTGTAGGTCTGGTCCTACCTACACCTCCCAGCCTTGGGGAGAGGGGATCTCACACGGCCGGGCCTCGTGCCCATTGCACGCTGTTGGGATTCTCGCCAGGACTCTCGCAGCCTTGGTGACCAGTTGGAGCGCTTACAGGAGGCCATAGATAGCTACCCTCACTTGGATGTAAGTACCCATAACCTTTCCCTTTAATTAATGCTTGATTTTATTGCTTGATGACTAACCGAATTTTATTGTACAAGTGGTTTGGCAGCCATATCTGGGGGAGAGTGATGAGGGACAGCCCTGGTTGGTGCAGGCCCGCCCCTACTTTGGTAGGTCGGTGTGGGTGCATGCACTCAACCTGGTGCTACCTCTTCACTTGTTCCTTTGCCAGTGCTCACTCGGCCTTCGACAGAGTGCAGTGGAGTTCCCCGTCTGGGACTGGTACCGCAGGCTGGGTCGGAGCTTCCAGGGGCTTCACAACACGACCGATTGGCATGAGCGGGCGAAGGAACAGATCAACGATTAGGAACGCAAGGGGAAAGCAGTAAAGTCGAGCACGACGACTGACGACGCGTACCTCCAGGCATATGCCTTGAAGTATGGAGGGAACGTGTACAAGAGCGCCCGACACCAGGTAACAACCCTAAAACCACAACTCTATGAATTTGAATTTATGGAGTTGAATTAATGATTTGAAAATGTGCTGCAGGTGGACGTAGCTGGTGAGGTTGCATCGCTCTGAGCTTTACTCTACTCGGCGATGCAGGATCGGGAGGCGGCGCAAAGGCAGACCGCAGAGCTGGTAAGTACTTACTCAGACTTCAGTACATAATTTTATAGCTGATTTTGGAAACTGACGTGTACTTTTGTGTGCAGAGGAGGGAGCTGGAGAGAGTGAGGAGCACCGGAGCAGGCAGTACCTCTTCTTCACGAGCGGTAGGGAGCTCTCCGTCGCTTCTGGAGGCTCAGCTGGCAGGATCGGTGCTGAGGGCCGAGGAGGCACAGAGGCACCTAGAGGAGAGGGTAAGTACAACAGAACTCCAGATTGAATCTTTATTTCAAGAATTGATATTGACTGAATTGTTCTTTTGCAAGAGAGGGATTTGCAGCTCACCACCGAGCACGCGATGGAGCTGCAGGGGCAGAGGGACCAGCTGCAGGGGCGAAGAGACCAGCTGCAGGGTTAGAGAGACCAGCTTCAGGGGGAGATCCAGACCATCCGAGGTGAGAGAGACCAGCTGCGCATTCGGGCGGAGGTAGCTGAAGCACGGGCCACGGAGGTGACGAGGGAGTTGGATGCCCTACGCGTGTAGGGGTCTTCAGTAGATCAAGCGGAGCTGACTCGATTATGCACCGACCTGCAGGCGCAGCAGGCAGTGTCCCGGAGCCTTTAGGAGATAGTGACGGCCATAGGCGTTCACACAGTAGGAGCAGGAGCGGGGCGAGCACCAGCAGAGCGACGGGCGCCTCTGTGGGTTAGTATCTGGCGGGTTCCTCCAGTCGTCGGAGAAATGAGGAGGAAGAGAGGCGCCACCGGGCAAGGCGAGTGCCCAGAGTGGCAGAGGTGGTGGCGAGATGCCGCCACCACTGGATAGACAGGAGGGATCTGGGGAGAGTGGCGGTGGACAGTGAGGAGATTGTGAGCCACCTCCCCTTTATCCTTTGTACATATTGTTCATCCCTTAGTGAAAATTTTACTTTATGTCAATCTTTATGGAATGAATGAATGTGAGATGAGATTCAAACACACGAGAGAGAGAGAGAAAGAGAGTACTGAGTATGGCGCTGCATGTCCTTTAGAATTACTTGCCCCTGCACACTTAGCAAAAACAGGTTAGATCTGCTCTTTGACTCAGCCCTTTGTGCTTAAATAAACATGAATCTGACTTTGTAATTGTCAAGGGGTTGAGTCTTATTAAATAGGCGAAAAGAAAATAAAATGATGCATGCTAAAAATGAAAGCGATATGTAAACTTTTTTTTTATTTTTCAAAGATTTTTAGAATTTTTTGGATTTTAGAAATTTTTGATTTTTTTGGGGGTTTTCTGATTTTTTTTTGATTTTTGAGATTTTCTATTTTTTTTAGCTTTTGAGATTTTCTGATTTTTGTTGGCTTTGGGATTTTCTGATTTTTTTTTGCTTTTGAGATTTTCTTATAACAACACCTCTTGCCTTTTTTGAGTAATTAGCCATGGACCTCATTCCCATCTCTTGTTTAGCGAATAATATCTATGTGCAGCGTGCATTTATCTTTGGCTTACTAAGGTTTCTTGCCCCTTTGAATATTGATGTCTCAACACAGACCAGGTGTGGGGGTTCTTTTGTCCTTTTAGGGAGAACAGGAAGATTAGCAATGAGACAAGACTTAGTCTTGGGGTCGGGGTTATTGGCTTGTAAGATTTGCAATGGGTATGTTACATGTAAAATCCGTCTGTTGTCCAGGGACTTCAAGGCCATTGCTCTCTTTTAATTGGGGCATGCGTATGATCGGGCTCAAGGGCGTCCCGTGGGGCACTATACTGCCACTCTTTGACATGCCCCTATTCTCTTATCATTTTTTTTTCACTATTTCATCATTTCTTCTTTTGCTTTTCTTTTGAATTGACCGTCCCTCTTTGAGACTTCATACACATGATCTATACCGCTTGCTGGTCTACATGCTAGCATCCCCTTTGCCCCTGAACCTTTTCCGAGTGAGAAGAGAATTGACCTCAGGTTCCCTACACGAGGGCTGAGTGAAAACACCATAAACAAAGGGGAATTGGCCTTAGGTCGCCGTGTTGTGTGTGTGTGGCCGGACATAGAGGTCATTTACCACAATGAGGGGGAGTGAGGCATATGGCCAACAACATTCTTTTTTGCAAATTGATGTTGTTATCAACATTAGGGGTAGAATATTTTAAGGTACAACCCATTTCATGGGTGAGAGAGCCCCTCACCTTCGGCGTTAACTATCCTATATGCGTTTCCGGGGTACACTTCCTTAACGACGTACGACCCTTCCCAATTTGCTGACAATTTGAACCTTAGACCTCAAGGTTTTATAAAGATTCGCTTCAAAACCATGTCTCCTTGTTGAAATTTGTGTTCAATCACTTTCTTTTGAAAAGACCTTGAGAGTCTATTTTGATACGAAAGAACATGATCGGCTGCAGCTAAACGCCATTCGTCTAAAAGTTCTAGTTGTGTAAGCAACGCCTCCCGATGTTCGTCGGGATTAAGTTCTTTGTCCAACTGAACTCTTAGCGAAGGAATGAGGATCTCGTGTGGACATACTTCCTCCATCCCATAAGTAAGTGAAAATGGAGTTTGCCCAGTGGGCGTGCGGACGGAGGTGCGGTAGGCCCACAGAGCCTCAACTAGTTTTTCTGGCCAATCAGCAAATTTATTAGACTCACAAGTTTTCTTTAGAATTTCCAAAAGCATTTTGTTTGTGGCTTCGGCCTGGCCCCTGTGGATAGTACGGAGACGAATGATGCAAGGAAATGTTGAATTTCTTACATAGGTCCTAAAGCTCTTGAGAAATGAACTAGGGTCCATTGTCGGTGACGAGGCTACTTGGCACTTTGAACCGCGCGATGATGTTCCTCATGATAAATCTGCACACGGTTGAACCTTTGATTTCCGCGAATTCTTCAGCTTCGGCCCATTTGGTGAAGTACTCAGTAGTAGTGAGAATGAAAGATTTTTGTTTTACTTGAGCATTAGGATCACCATGAGGCCCAATGATATCAATGGCCCACATGGAGAAAGGCCAAGGAGAAGATAGTGGATGCAACGAGGAGGATGGAGCATGTATTTCGTCGGCATAGATCTGGCATTTGACACACCTACGAACGTAGATGGCACAGTCTTCTTCTAGGGTTGGTCAGTAGTAGCCCTGCCTAAGAATTTTCTTAGCCAACATTTGGCTATTGACATGCCCTCCACATTCACTGGAATGGGATCCTTCCACTACCTTCCAAGCTTCTTCGTCTGACAAACATCGGAGGAGCATTCCATTTAGAGTGCGTCTGTAGAGCACTTCACCAATAAGGGTATACTTTAACGCCACTCTACAGATGGCTCGCTTGTCCTCTGCTTCAGCTTCTTCAGGGAAGGTACCCTCTCTGCAATACTGCTCAATTTCGTGGTACCACGGCCTTTCTTCTTCCATCATTTCTCATAACTCCACAAGCAATAACTCCTTTGCTTCTCTTCTCTCTGCCTTCAAAACTAGGGAGCTCCTAAGGTTAACGAACCAAGGATCCTGAGTGGAGGGAGCCTCTAATCTTTGAACGGTGATTGTCTCAGCGCTGCGGCTGAGAGGGAAGGAGAGAGAGGAGGCCAGGGATGCGAGGGCATCAGCCAGGATATTTTGAGAGTGAGGAGTATGAATGTAGATGAGTTGACAGAATTGCTTGGCTCGGAGTGTGACCAGATCTTGATAAGGCTTGAGTTTAGGGTCACGAGTGCGGTAAGTAGAAAGGACTTTCCGAAGGATGAGTTGAGAGTCTCCTATGATCTTGAGATGACACGCGCCTAAGAGGTTGGCAAGCATAAGACCGGCAAGGAGAGCCTCATACTCGGAGATATTGTTGGTGGCATAGAATTGGAGCTGATAGGCTAGAAGAATGGTGATCCCTTCTGGGGTGAGTAAAACAGCGCCTATGCCCCATCCCCTAGAATTGAGAGCTCCATCAAAGTGGGAGACCAGAAGGGATCGCGAGAGATAAGTGATAGGTTTTCATCGGGGAATTCTTCTTGAACCATGTCACTGTGAGGGAGAGGAAGGTGAGCAAGGTGCTCAGCAATGGCATACCCTTTTATGGCTTTCTGAACTATGAAGGTTATATCGAATTGAGAGAGGAAACTTTGCCAGCGTGCCAGTCTGTCGGCGAGGACTGGCTTCTCCAGGAGATACCTAATAGGATCCATTCTAGAAATCAAACTCACCTTATGAGCTAGAAAGTAGTGCTTCAATTTCTGCACTACCCAAACTAGCGCTGCACATGTTTTCTCCATCGTAGTGAGTTTGAGCTCGGAGGGGTTGAAGAGCCTAGATAGGTAATAAATTGCCCTTTCTTTGCCAGATTCGTCATGCTGAGCAAGGACAGCTCCTAGGGAGTCCTCAATGGTCGACAGATACAAGATTAAGGGTTTCCCAGGGATAGGCACCTGAAGCACGGGCGGATTCATGAGATAACTTTTGAGTTCATCGAAGGCCTCTTGGCACTTAGTGTTCCATTCAAAATTGACTCCTCCTTTCAACAATTCATGGAAGGGATGGCATCTTTGGGAGTGCTGAGATATGAATCTCCTTATAAACTGAAGCCGACCAATCAAACCTCGAAGCTCGGATATGTTCTTGGGAGGAGGCATTTCATTTATTGCCTTGGCCTTGTGCGGGTCTATTTGAATCCCCCGTTTGCTAACTATAAAGCCTAACAATTTACCTGAAGAAATGCCAAACACGCACTTCTTCGAATTCATCTTCAATTGGTACTCCTGTGTGCGACGAAACACTCTGGCAAGTATGGAGGAATGCTCTCTTCTGGTCTGAGACTTCACCACTATATCATCCACGTAAACCTCAACATCAATATGTATCATGTCGTGGAAGATAGCTAACATTGCCCTTTGATAGGTGGCGCCGGCATTCTTTAATCCAAACGGCATGACCACATAGCAATAAGTTCCCCAAGGTGTGGTGAAGGAAGTCTTTTCTTGGTCCTTTGGGGCTAGACGAATCTGATTATAGCCTGAGTACCCATCCATAAATGATAGAGTTTTGAACCCTGCGGTGTTATCAATCAAAACATCCAAATGAGGTAACGGGAAATCGTCCTTTGGACATGCCCTATTCAAGTCCCGGAAGTCTATGCAAATTCGCACTCTTCCGTCCTTCTTCATCACCGGGACTATGTTTGCCACCCACAATGGATAGAGGACTACACGGATGAACTTGGCTTTGTGTAGTTTATCAATTTCCTCTTTCATCTTCAGCACGATGTGGGGGAGGAACCTCCTTAGATTTTGCTTAACGGCAACTACCCCTGGCTTCAAGGTCAACCTATGTTCAACCAATTCGGGGTCAATGTCGGGCATGTCATCATAGGACCAGCAAAGGAATCCTTGAACTCCCTTAACATCTCTATGAGCGCTTCTTCTTCTTCAGGAGAGAGATCAGAAGCTATGGTCAAGAGCCTTGGGTCCTCTTCTGTTCCCACGTTTACCTCTTTGGTGGGCTCATCTACTGCCGAGGTAGGTTCATCAAATCTCCTTATTCCGCTTGCATACATCTCGACAGCATCTTCTATCTCACAATCATTCTCATCTAACGGGTCTTCTTCAGATAAAATCTCATACACTCCAAAACCATCGTCTACCCCTTCCTCTTTGCGCAGATCCTCTAAGTTCAGAACTACAGCTTCTTGGACGAACTCTTCTACAGCTAGAAGAGCACCACACCTTTGAACTAGGTCTTGCAGATGCCTACGGGGTATGCCATTACCCTTCTTCTTCCTAGACGGGGACGGGGACTTGCTAGATTCTACCCTTGACTCTAAACTAGACTGGATATTTACAGAAGACTCTGAAGGAATATCCAGAGATTTATTGAAATGGAAAGGAAAGGGTGCGGCAGGGCCGCGAAGGTCCTCCGATGGGACTGGAGGAGGAGGCAGGCCGCCCGAGCTCAGGGTGCCGGCAGCAGAGTTGGGATGCAGGGGAATAGAAGGTCCCTCACCCAGATGGCCCAAAACGACCATGTCGGTCAATCAGGAGAAGGCACAGCTTGAACAGAAGGAGAAGAAGGGCGGGGATCGCCGCCCAGGAAGCAGGGGAGTGACGGGGATCGCCATCAGCGAGAGAGAAGGAGTGCAGGGGTAACGGGGATTGCCGTCAGAGCATAGGGAAAGCGCGAGGATGACGGGGATCGCCGCCGAGAGTGAGAGCCCGAAGGCAGAAGGCAGAAAGCAGGAAGGAGGACTCAGAAAAGAAAAGGAGGACGGGGATCGCCGTCTGATGAAAGGAGAGAGGGGAAGACGGGGATCGCCGTCCGAAGAAATGGGGAAAAGACAAACGTGGAACACACATTTTTTTGGATTTTGGATTTTTTTTTGATTGAGTTTTTTTTTATTTTTTTTTCTGTTTTGATTTATTTATTTATTGATATTTTTAATTTTATTTTGTTTTTTTTATTTGCTAATGAAAAGAACTACATTACATCAAGATGCTTCAGGAAACGGACAGAACCGAGCCATTGAGAAAAATGGTGAAGAGAGGTGAAGGGCGGACCAACGCTTCAACAGCGTCGGGAGAGAATTGGAGAACGAAAGAAGGAGACAAGGGAATGAAATCGAAATTATAAACAATGATGGATGAAATAAAATGACTGGGGGGCTGGGAAAACCCTAGCCAGAGCTCCTTTGTTTGAACGGCTGAACTGACTATCTCAACTTCCTCACCAAATCCAAGCAACTGTCGCTTGGTGGTGGCTGCTGACACTGATAATGTTGCTGCCTGAGACTGCGGCTCGTCATCGTCACTAAACAAGCAGCTTAGATCCTCTGATTCTGGCTCTTCTGTCTCTACTTCTGGTTCCTCAAATAACAAGCTGAGTGATGAAATCAAATCTTCAAGATCAGGTGCTTCTGTATCTGTCTCGGCTCTCTTCTTCTTGTTGAGTCATTGTGCTTCCAGGGCTTGGTATGCTGACTTTGGTGCTTCTTCCACTGTAGTATTGTACCCAGGCTGCACCGGCCCTCTGACAAAATGTTCATACAATGTCCAGGTGAGTGGGCCATGGTCTGACTGTGAAGAGGATGAAAGCGCGGCCCATTCTGAGTATCCTAAACCATGTTTTATGAATTTCTTTGTGCTAGCCACTGTCTTGGTCCTCCCTTGGAGATGAGTACCCAAACCTTTTCCTAGCTGATAGCCGAGTCTGAACATGATATCCCATCCTTTTGTATTTGTGGACATATCCTTTCTGACGGCTGTCACTGATGGGGACTCAATAGGGCGATTAGAAGAGAAAGTATAAGCCCAGGGGTAATTTACATCCAGCACCGAGATGATGGGCTTATTCGATGGCCAGACTTATGGCAATACCCTCTCAACTGCTTCCACTGTGTGGGTCGTTGCTACGCTCTTCACCTTGACTATCCGCCCTTGGAAGGGGAATTTCAAGCATTGGTGTGCCGTGGAAAGCACTGCCCCTAGTGATTCAATCCACGGGCGCCCTAGGATGGCCTTATAAGTGTGATCAATGTTCAATACATAAAACTCAATTGACAAGACAAGTGGCCCCAGCTTTGCTTGCAACGTGACAATCCCATGACAGGCACGTCGTGAATTGTCGTAGGCAGCTATGGTGGTGGGGGTAGGCTGCAATTGGCGCTCTGAGATGTTGCAGGCTCTTAGGGTGCTTAACGGGCATACATTAATGGAAGCCCCTGTATCTACTAGCGCCGCATCAATGGCCACCTTGTTTATAGTGAGTGTTACACACAAAGGCATCTTCCTGGCTTCTGGAGCAGCTAATTCACCATCAGAAAAGGTGATAGTGGGTCCCCTGTTCACAATAGAAAGTACTGAAGGCAGATTGTCAGGATTTATGTCCTTACTGACCATGACCCTCTGCAAGAAGGCCCTTAGGGCGTCTTGGTGAGTCTGTGACCTTTTGATCAGCTCTTATATGGAGATTTTGGCGGGGGTTTGATCCAAATGCTTCAGAATGTCATGTTGGGTCCCCGGGACCGGGTCTATCTCTTCCATATCTTGTTGCTGTTGAGTGCTAGTTTGTTGTGCCGGTTGACTTGGCATGGATACGGACGCCTTAGGGTACATCCGATGGAACATCAGCCCGCTCCGCAGGGTGAGATTATTGTGGAGTGGAGGAGGTGAGGTGTCAAGAATGGAGGGGTTGGCTAGTAATGGCGCTGGCGTAGAGGAGAGAGATTTGTTGCTGGATGAGGGTATAATGGGTGATATGACTGGGGGGTTATAGGACGATGTGGTGATGGTGGCAATAGTGGGTGCGAAGGAAGGAGGCCTAGTGGATGTAGGCATGGTGGCAGGGGGTGTGATATGGGAAATAACCAAAAGCTGGCCCACTTCGTGTTCATCGTCGAAGGCCCATTGAGCTTCTGGCAGTAGGCGATGGATGATAGGGTTAACATGTGCGGGTGGAGGAGGTGGTGGAGCAGGTTGGGGGTTTGGAGCAGGCTGATGTTGTGGTATGGGATTGCGGATTATGCCAAGGTCATTTGCCGACTACTACAGCTGCTGTTGTTGTTGCTGTTGCTGGTACTGCTGTTGGAAGGGTTGGAACTGTTGTTGTTGTTGTTGTTGCGGCTGCTGTTGCCTCTGCTGTTGCTGTTGTTGCCTCTGACCCTGTTGATCTCTTAATGTCTGGATTAGCCTCTTTATTTCTGACCAATCAATTTGGTTCTACTCATGAAGGTCATATATTATGTCCCGGAATTAGAAACAATCCAACACATTGTGGCCTGGATGGCGATGATAGACACCATACTTTGTTTGATCCGCCGCCATATTCCAATTTGCCTTCTCATGAGGGAGTCTAAGGGCATTCAAGTACATGAGGGCTGCAAAGACATCGGCCAAAGACTCAGGTAGAGGGGGGTATTAGGCTCTTTTGGGTCCATTGCGCTTTCTGGGGGCGTAGCCATTTTGAGGCGGAGGAACTTGGGAATATTGGCGCTGATCTTGCGGAGGGTTCTGACCTTGAGGAGGTTGTTGTCTATTGTTGTTCCACGGCTGCTGAGGTTGCTGAGTGTATGGAGCCCTACCTACCGGGCCTTGGGGGTTACTAACGGCACCCACTTGCTCATTGGTCTGGATCCCTTCGGTAACTGGGCCTTGCGGCTTCTTGGTGTAACGAGATTTAGGGGTCTCAAACATAGTGTATAGGTGAGTCCTTGAGTTGGGTCTGAATGAAATGGGCTCGGCTATATAGCTGGTGCATGGTAGTAATGTCATTCATGGCCAAGATGGCTCAGTAGGTTGGGGTAGAATTGGAGATTAAGAGCTTTACTTTCTCCTCCTCCGGCATAGGGCAGCGGACCTTGGCAGCCAATGAACGCCACCGGTCAGCATAGGTCGAGAACTCCTCTTCGGGCTTCATCTTTTCAGCAACCAAATCCACAAAAGAGTATTCGGGTCCAACCCGATCTTGAAACTACTGTAGAAACCTCTCTTGAACAATCTGGAAATCCTTAGCTTCCTCCGGGGGTAAAGAATAAAACCATTCCAGAGCTCGACCATCTAAATATTTTCTGAACAAGTATGCCATGAGGTGGCGGTCATACTTGTGTGGTGCAGACTCGTAAACAAAATCCTTTAAATGAACATATGGGTCCCCTACCCTAGAGTATCGCCGGTAAATGGGGAGCTCCGACTGGGGTGGTACCCGGAGGTATTGGAACGATGGGAGAGCAATATTGGCTACCTTGTGAGGATCAATTTGCCTCCTGAGGTCATGTAGCTCCCTTTTCATACTTGTCCACTCCGTGAAGAAGTCAGAGGGGGTTTGAACATGATGTGCAGAAACAAGCGAGTGAGATGGCTCAAAAGAGTGAGATCTCTCACGGGGGAGGGGAGCAGGCTCGATCGTATAATATGTTGAAGTTGGAGGGGATCGAGGCCAGACCTCTCGTGTAGAAGGGTAGCTCGGTTCCGAGAAATGGATGGCCCGAGGACGGAGGGGTGTGGGGTCTGCCCCTGAGGAAGGAAGATGGGGTGCTGAGGCAATATGGGCGGAGGAATCCACCGGTCGTGCTGAACTCTGATCTGGGGGAGATAGAGGTCGCTTCCCCTTGGGAGCGGCTAGAAACTCTCGGACTTGGTCCGAAGTGAGATGGGGAAGGAGCTGACTGAATTGCGAATGGGGGTCATCTCCCCCTGGAGGAGAAGGAGGACGGGATTGACTCCTGATGACAAGGGGAGATTGGATATGCCCCGTGAGTATGGCCGCAGGGAGTTGGGCCGCATCCTCGAGGAGCCCGATGGGTAGGACATCGTTGACAAGGACCCGGAATTGGTCCATGTCGAACAAGGGATTATGATAGAATACAAGGATAGGAGGGGACTGACTCGATCTCCCTAAACAATGATGCATGCACCCCCAGAACAAATAAGGGGGTGATACCGACAACGCCTAAACTCTAGCACAACAAGAAAGACTGAGATGAGGAGGGATGAACCAAAGCACTCAAGCTGTCATGATTAATGCGCAAATTTCTTAAAGTTCGCACTTGACCTTTAAATAAGTTGATTAAGGAGATATCACTCGGCCAAATGGACCCTAACAGGTAAGAACTCGAGTCCTCCGGTGTAGCTAAGGGGTGGGACACTCACACGCGAGGGGTGGCTCGGACTAAGGGGTACGAAGGGTACAACCAGCCCGGTGAACCGTAACGTGAGTATGGTCACGAGGACTTACGGAGGTCCTCAGAAGGTGGGCCCGAGTCAGCCTATGAGTGCTCGTAGGTGAGAGGGCTCACTCAACCAAGGGGGAACCTGAACAAATGGGACAAATAGTGTATGCAAGGGCCTAAGTGCCCAAAAATGTGTGCACAAGTGACAAGTAAAAACAAAACAGGGTGAACAAATAGTTCTCGGGCAGAGTTGTGGCGACCTTGTACACCGCGACCCTATCGCGACAGGGGGTCTGCCGCGATAAGAACAGAGCCCCGAGAACAAAGAAAGTCACCAAACCAGACTCACATAGACTATCTTAAAAGATGATAAAAGCACAAAAACACTAAACTAATACAGGATAAATCAAGAAACACTCAGAAGCCGGTTCATGGATCAAGACATCAACATACAAAGCATACCTGGTAACGCGACGCCCACCCTCGATGCGACCGGATCGCGTCCGTGCACCACGCCGCGACAGAGCCCGAAAACTTACAAGTAAAAAATAAAAGGAAAACCTGAACCCTAACTGGATTCTAACGTCCAGAAACACGACAGTACATGGTACAGGGAAATAGAACAGGGATGCATGATCTCATAGAAGCAAGCTAAGACAGATATGAGAAGAAAAGCATTGACCTGCTAATGCGTCCTTGTCGGGCGACGCAATATCATCTCGTCATCGCGATAAGCCGCTACAAGAACCGAGCGCCAAAAAAAATGCAGGAAACAAGGAACAAAAGACTAACAGGGCACCAAAAGAACAAACAAGGAATAAAACATGGCAGTCAAGCAAATTAAATCCACGAGGGTGGCACTGAAGGTCCTACCGTGATCGCCAAAAAGTGTAATCACGGGGATTGTGCCCCCCCTCAACACAAACATGTACTAAAACTAGTAGTATAGGAATGTGATCGCCACCTAGTAAGTTGCCTAATGAGTAGAAAATGACACAGGCTAACTTAACTAGGAAATGGAAAGAGAAAGAGGGCGGACCTGGTGTCGCAGCAGTCTTACCTGCCGCGACGACACTGGTAACACATCGCTATAGCCTGACGCATCTCTTGTCGCGTTGTCCTCCGCCGTCGCATTCTCTATGTGCAGGAGATGTTGTGTGTGGACCTTCTTCCCGTCTTCCAGCCGTCTGAAGGACAAGAGCTCCTCGTGGAAAAGCTTGGGTGCCTGTCAAAACAAAGAAGAAACAAGAAAAGCCCTATTAGAACATGATAAGTGTAGTATTTATTCTAAAAATGAAGGGAAACGAACTAACATGAAGGGAACAAACATGGGGGTGGTTTTAAACCCCTTCTGTGTGTGAAAACGTGGGTGAAAAATGGATGCAACCTATCTAGAAAATAAATGAAACGCATGAAGAAATGAAGAAAAAGGGAAAGGGGGAGAGGTTGAGCCCCATAAGGGTGACTCCCTGGCTTGATGATCGTCCCAAATGTAGTACAAAGGCTTCAGGGAAGTGTTGGAGTCGCCATTCACATGTTCCACCCTCCGTTGATGAAGGAATGAGTGGCCTTTTTGTGGAGTGGGATGTGTGGGAAAAGTAGAAAATGGGAGGGCTACGGGTCTAAGTGTAGGTCAAAGGAGATTTTGGCAGCCCTTCGGGGTGAAAAATGAGGCTGCCCTCGTCCTTCAGGAAGGGCCTTGCTTTTATAGAGATTTTAAGAGAGAATATCCCATAATAATAAAAATGAGTGATAAAGACCACCCAAAATCGCATGGAGAGTCCTTGGGATCCTCAAGGAGAGTCCCTAAGGCCTAAATCTCACCCAAGGGGTTGAGATATTCTCTGGGGATAAAGATACACCCATGAGAGGATAAATAGGAGGTGGTTGCGGAGGTCACAGCGCCCAGCTGTTGTCGCGGTGTATCGTAGGGCCGCGACATTGGAGATGCGACAGGGCGGAGCGTCGCGACAGGTGCCCACGTGCATGGATAATGCATGGGCTGTCGCAGCGGCTTGCATCGACGCGACACGGATATGCGGCGCTACGATGCGTCGCGACTATAAAATCGAGTAATTATGAATTATCAACCAACCACATGAAAGGATAAGAGTTATTAATGGCCAAGGACTCTCTCAAATTAATAATGGATGGGATTTCAAGGCAATTTAAATTGTTAATGGGCTCAAAGCAAGGCTAATGATGGGCTCAAGGTGAGTGACCAATGAGGGGCCCACTAAGGTGACAAGAAATGTGGTTCAACCCATTAGCTAGAACCGGGTGTCAACACACAGGACTCAAGATGGAAATGATGGAACAATTCTCCAAGAAAAACAACAAGTAAAAGCAAAAAAAGATTCTTAAGCAGAACTAAAAACTAAAAGTGGATATTTTCGCAAGTACGATGATGATGACCATCAAATCCTTTTCAAAAAGGGAGATGATGAGCCTAATGAAGATCCACAAGAGGAAGAACCTCAAGGTGAATCCCCTCAAGCAAGCCCTCCTCAAGAACAACTTCCACAAGATCAACTTCCACAAGTCCAAGATCAGCCTAGTCCTTCAACAATCACCAATGTGAGGTATTCCAATGGTCACCCACTTGAGAATGTGATAGGGAATGTAAATGATAAAGTTCAAACTAGGTCTCAGGTTAGACAAATAGTTAAACAGGATCATTTATCTTTTGTCTCTCAAGTGGAACCTAAAAATGTTGAAGAGGCTCTAATAGAAAACTCATGGATTGATGCTATGCATGAGTAACTTGGTCAATTTCAAAGAAACAATGTCTGGAGTTTAGTTCCTAGAACCCCTGAGATTTCTGTCATAGGCACTAGATGGGTATTTAGGAATAAGCTAAATGAAGAGGGTAAAGTGGTGAGAAATAAGGCTAGACTAGTAGCAAAAGGATACAATCAAGAATTTGATGTAGACTTTGAAGAATCATTTGCTCCTATAGCTAGACTTGAAGCAGTTAGAATCTTGTTGGCGTATGCATGCTCACACAAGTTCAAACTATTTCAAATGGATGTTAAAACTGCTTTCTTGAATGGCTACATCAAAGAGGAAGTCTATGTTTCTCAACCACCTGGATTTGAGGATCATGAAAAGCCTAACCATGTTTATAAATTGCACAAAGCTCTTTATGGTTTGTAACAGGCATCCCGAGCTTGGTACGATAGACTAAGATATTTTCTGGTGAGTAAAAACTACTCAAGAGGTAAAGTGGACCAAACTCTTTTCACTAAGAAAGTTCACAATAACATAATTGTTGTTCAAGTTTATGTGGACGACATCATCTTTGGTTCCACTAACCCATCACTATGTGAAGAATTCTCAAAACACATGCACAGTGAATTTGAGATGAGTTTAATGGGGGAGCTTCAATTTTTCCTTGGTTTGCAGGTTAAACAACATGAAGATGGCTTCTTTATCAACCAAGAAAAATATGTTAAGGAGCTTCTCAAAAGATTTCAGTTTGAACAAGCTAAGCCTACTTCAACACCAATGAGCACAAGCATAAAATTGGAAAATGATGAGAAAGGTAAACCGGTAGATGCAACACAATTCCGAGGTATGATTGGCTCACTCCTTTATCATATTGCAAGTAGACCGGATATACAATTCAGTGTTTGCCTTTGTGCTAGATATCAATCTAGTCCAAAGGAAAGTCATTTGGTTGCAGTTAAGAGAATATTCAGATATCTCTCAGGTACATATGATTTGGGTCTTTGGTATCCAACAGGAAGTAGCTTTGATTTGATATCATATTCTGATGCTGACTATGCTGATGTAAAATTGACAGAAAAAGTACTAGTGGGTACTGCCAATTTCTTGGTGGTTGCATGGTTTCGTGGGCATCCAAGAAGCAGCACTCGGTTGCACTCTCCACTGCAGAGGCAGAATATGTTGCTGCAGGAAGTTGTGCGGCTCAAGTGTTGTGGATAAAAAGTCAACTATCTGACTACAACATTGGCATTGGATGCACACCTATCCTATGTGACATCACTAGTGCCATCAATCTCTCAAAAAACCCAGTCCAACACTCTAGGACAAAACACATTGAGATTAGACATCACGTCTTGAGAGATGAAGTAGCCAACAAATCCTTGGAGCTTAGCTTCATACCCACTGATAAGCAATAAGCTGATATTTTCACAAAACCATTGGCTGAGGATAGATTCACAACATTGAGAAGAGAATTGGTATTGTGCAAAATGCAATGAAGCCCATACCAAACTTTGAAGTATATGTTCTTTATGTGCACTGACTATGAGGTATATCAAATGGTAAACTGTGGAAGAACATGTTATGCTTGTTTGGAAACTATTATTATGTGTGAGAAAACATTCTCCGCCATGTATCCATAGTCAAGTTGCACATAAATGTCATTCAATTAAAATAAGGTATATGGTTTCTTTTCATTTTGCCCACTCATTTTTGCAAACAAATGGATTTCTGTGTTGGAATGTTTTTTTTTATGAACTTGTGTGCAATTGCTTGTTAAACATATGAAAGTCTGTCTTGAATTGCTTGAATGTTGAGTCTCCACATGCACACACTATGGGGGAGTAAAGTTAAGTTAGATGAGTGAATTTTCTAGGGAAACTATCCATTCTTCATTTGCTTTATTTCCCTTGCATGGAGCTCCAATCATATCTCTCATCTCAGCCTTCAAAAGCTTTCTCATAGCTCCTGTCGATAGCCCCATTCATTGCTGTCGACAGCCACTAGCAGGTTTTCCTCTCCCCGAACTCAACATCTTTCAGTCTGTTAGCATCTGTCGACAGACAACATTGTATCTGTCGATAGACGCACCCTTCATGAACTCTGTAGTTCAACACTGTTAACAGCTATCGACAGGCTCACTATAGTTGTCGACAGATAAACCTTTCACTGAGTTCTTCATATCCTTTCTCAACCTATTTCATGAGCATACTTCTCTACTGCATTTAAGGTGAAAATTGGTGACTTACTTATGTTATAATCTTTCATATCCACATAATACCAACGATATTGTCTAAATCACAATGATTTTGACATACTATTCTTTTGTGAGTCTAGGTTGCATTATTTTGAGTACATTTAACAAATCACATGAGTCTAACCTAACTCACTTGAATAACTCCCTTGTGGACTATCATTTTTCAAAGTCACGTGATAAGTCCAAAGGTCATTGAAGGTTATGTCTTGCATTGGCTTTTAAACCTTATCTAACTCTTGACCTTGATAAAAAAAAAAAAATCTAATAAAAAAATAAAAGGAGAAAAGCTACCTATTTCAAACACTAAAACGTGTATCAAAAATATAATAAGGGAACAAAGGCAGAGCAATGCTGAGTATTGCTGAGTAACCGAGGACATGGGCATCACAAATGTCTGTCTTCGCGTCAAAATGCTTACTCATTAACTCTGTATAATGGTATGATGGTCACTTCCACTGAGTAACTGGGGATACGGACATTACCCATGTCTATCTTCACGTAAAAAGGTCATAGTGATCCTAATTACCACTTTTTCTCTTACTGTTCATTCAGAAACAAATCATAAAAGGAGAAATAGAGTGTAGCCTCCTCATTTTTCTTATCAAGGCCAATTTGTTGTTAATGATTAATTGCCCATGTAGACATCTTTTTCATACACCTTTTGACTGTCACCCACTAAGAAATATGTTTTTATGCAATGGTTTTATTCAAGAGGATTATCTTATTTTCATTTGTTTTGGTACAATGTATTCTTCATGCTGCAACTTGAGATTCTGGGAATGTTATTTCACAACCATTGTAGATGTTTGACGTGTCCTAATATTAGTGGGTATGACATTTTATAATGTGTATTTACCTATTTTTCACCTTATGTACACATTGGACGCTCATTGCCCCAAAAAATTCTGTCAAAATGTCTCTCTAACACATTTCTGAGTGTGCCTATCGACAGATGACTGTGCATCTGTCGACAGCCGGCGACGATCTGTTTTGGAAGCCGGTCCCTATCCTTTGAAATTCTTTCCCACTCTTTAAATGGGAACCCATGACCCTTTCCTCCCTTTCCCACTTCCAAAACTCCCTCCTCTTTCCTTCTCCACGAAACCCTTCTTCTACAGGGCGCAGCCAAGCTTTTAGCCCTCCTGTTCTTCCTTCCTCCTCATCTCATCTTCTTTCAGAGCCCTTCTCTGCTCCACCCTTTCCCTTCTCATGGCTCCTAAGGGCAAGCTTCTTGCCTCTCATCGTCGTCCCGCTTCCCACGAAGCATGCGGAGGCTCCCGGGCTTCTTCTGAGCACCAGACCAAGCATCGTGATGATCAGCTGCCCGAGCTTGTCGTTCCCCAAGGTTTACAACTCACCATGGTTCTGGGAACCTTCAGCAAATTTGTTCAGCCCCGCTATGTTGATTTTCCTTCTTTGGGAGACATGTTCCCCAATCTCCTACCCCTCTTTGACACTTAGGGCTGGACGGTATTTCTCTATTATCACTTGAACTACTCTCCTACTGCCGTCATAGAGCTTTTCAACAATCTTGGCCTGTCTGGGGATGGGGATCTCTACACCTCTGTCAAAGGTACTTCTTTCAAGATTACCTCCAACCTCATCAGCACTGCACTTCAAATTCCTAACTCTGGGGCTGATCATGTGATTCTCAGCCACCTTCTGCATCTGAATACTATCATCTCATCACCCTCCAACCTTATGATGCAACTAAGAAAATTGCCAAACTGAATGCCAACTCCTTTCCCCCACTGAATAGAATGATCCATCACATCATCACCACCCTGATTGCTCCAAAGCATGGCAGTCGGGAACTCGTCACTGAGGTTCATAAATCTCTCTTTTTCTTCTTCCTCAAGTGCGAACAAATCGACTTGCCCGAATTCATGCTTCACCTGATCCGTCAATGCTTCTACAACCCCAGGAGATCAATGCCATATGCTTGCCCGATCTCTTCCCTTCTTCTCTTCATTGGGATACATATTCCTGATAGTGAGCTTGTCACCCTCAAATCTCGTAGTGCCTTTGATCTCACTGCTGACCATCGGATGGGCTATAAGCTGCTTGATGGGGTTGTCACAAGGGAACTCAAGGGTAAGGAGCAGGCAACTGATGAAGATGAATCTAATGAAGATGATGCTGATGAAGACTCCCAGTCCGAGCCAATGGATGCTCAGGGAGATGCAGCTGATGTTGCTGCTAGTGATCCAGTGTCTGATGAGCCCTGACTCTGAGACTTCCTCTCTGCTCAGATGGCGCAAATGCAACACCAAATGACCACTGGCTTTGAAAAGCTCAATGAGCGATTGGATATTGTTGATACGAGTATAGAAGCACTGGCTGACACACAAGTCCAGCTTCAGCTCAAGCTTACCAGGCTCTCCACAGAGCTTCATGAGCTTCGTCAGGCCTCTGCACCACCTGGCCATGACGATGTTTAGAGAGTCTAAGTGTTCACAGTCTAGAATTCTGCTCTGTTTGGTCATAGTCTTGTCACTGTTTTCTTTTTGTTCTCTCAGTCATGATATTTTCTTTCCTAGCACTTCCTTTTGTCATGTCATGAATCACTTTTGTAACTGTGTGTACTGAATGCCACATCAATGAAATTCACAGTTATTTGCTTCTGTTCTACTCATGTGTGCATGACGTGTCTTTTTAGATGTTGTCAAAAGGGGGAGAAACATCAAATTGTGAATTGTGCATACATTTGAAAATTTTGTCATCATCAAAAAGGGGGAGAATGTTGGGTTTATATTTGGTATGTTGGTTTTTGATGATGAGCAATTCATGAACAATACAAATTGATGTGATGTGAATATGTGAAACATGATGAGAATGTCAAGTCAAGCAAATCCTAATCAAGAAAAACATGTCTAACGTGTTCATTTATATGTTCAAAATATCTCACTAATAATGTTCCTAAATGTAGGTGAGATTGCATGCAAGACAATGTACCAAGACTAGATCAAAAGCTCAAGGAAAACTCAAGAAGCATGTGCCTGTCGACAGCCCCAAAGGCTCCTATCGACAGCCCCAAAGGCTCCTGTCGACAGATACAAACAGGAAGACAAGACTGACTTCAGGACTAGTGTGCCTGTCGACAGCCGCTGACAGGAAACTATCACCCGTGAAGCTCAGTTCTCTGGGTTTTTGTAACTTTGTTAGCACCTGTCGACAGATGCATATCTTGCTGTCGACAGACGAAGAGAAACTCAAGTTCCGTGATTTCCACATGTTTCCAAGTTGGGTGTTTCCATCTAACATGACTCTCCATACTTAAACACCCATATATAAGGAATGTTTTGAAGGTATTCTCGTATAGAAGCAACCACCATACCAAACCCTAGCAAAATCTCAAGAGAAAAGTCACTCTCTGCTGCTCTGCTTCAGCACTCCGTCCAGAGCGAAGAAGAACCATCTTCTAAATGGAGTTGAAGCCGGTTTGTCCATCATTCAAGCTTCTACATCAACTCATACCTGTCAAGATGAAGTTTGAAGCACATCTGGATGACCATCGTGAAGAGTTCTATCTCAAGATTTGATTCTTCAACTTAGAACTCTTCTTTGTCTCTGTTTTTCATACTTTGTGTGTGTGTTGGTAGGTCAAGTGTCTCTTGTGCTTGATTCACGTGGGTCATGTTGTTCTGATCGTGTGTTAACATCAGACAACGTGAGTGTGTGTGTTGTAGAGTGAAACTCGCTCATAAGCAGTCGTTTCTGCATGTGTGTGTGTGGACGGTGAATGTAGGATACACAAGTTGTGTACTCCGAATCACCTTAAATCTTCGTGTCCTATGTGTAATCACAGGGATTTGCTTCCCCCTCGACACGGACATGGATACCAAATATGATAGCGTAGGAAAAAGGATGTGATCGCCACCTAGATAAGTTGCCTAATGATATGGAAAGACAATGGCTAACTTAAGCTAGGAAAAAAAGGAAGAGAACAAGAAACTGACCTTGTGTCGCAGACGTCATGGCCGCCGCGTCTCTAGTATCGCGTCAGTGGACATCGACGCGTCTTTGTCGCGTCACCCTAGGCCGTCCCGTTCTCTGAATGCGGGAGAATTGATGTTGTGACCTTCTTCTAGTCCTCCAGCCGGCCAGAGTACCAGAGCTTCTCGTAGACTTTCTTTGCTTGCCTGCCAATCAAAAGAAAACACAAAGAAAAGACCCTATTAGAACATGTAAAGTGTAGTATCTATTCTAAAAGATGAAATGAGATGGGAGATCATAGTGGGAATGCACCTGGGGTGGTTTTAAACCCCTGTGGGTGTGGAAAAAACGTGGGTGGATGATAGATGTGCTCTATTTAAAAAGAACATAAAAATGCTTGTAGAAGTAGAAAAGAGGGAGAGGAAAGGGAATGAGCCCCATTAGGGCGACTTCCTGGCGTGGATGCAGCTCCGATGATGAGCAAAGAGGTCCAAGAGATTGCTGAAGTCACCCTCTTCACGTTCCTTGCTCCATTGATGGTGAAATGAGTGAGTTGTGAGGAGTGGAATGTGAAGGGAATGAAGGGAATGAGTGGCTGCGTGGCTAAGTCTTGTTCAGAGGAAATTTTGGCAGCCCTTCGGGGTGATCATGAGGCTCTCCTCATCCATGAGGAGGGGCCTTCCTTATATAGAGCTTGGAGTGAGAAAATTAGGTATTATCTCCTCAAAAAGGTGTGGAAATTAAAATTGGGGGATAAAGCTCTATCAAAATCGGGTGTAGAGTCCTTAGGGGAGCTTAGGAGAGTCCTTAGGGCCAAGGATCCGTCCAAGGGGTTGGGATAACTCTCTTAGACCAAGTCAAAGTGCATGGGAGGATAAATAGGGTGTGGTTACGGAGGCCAGAAATCTCGGACATTGTCGCGTCAGATCGTGGGGTCGCGACTAGAGACGCGACGGTGCGGGGGGACGCGACAGCATTGCCCATGTGCATGGATAATGCATGGGCTGTCGCGGCGGCCCAACCTGTCGTGACTATAGTCGCAGCGCCACGATGCGTCGCGACAAGGAACCCGAATTATCTTGGATTATTCTCTCTAACCACATGATTAAAATAGGAGTTATATTCCTCTAGGGACTCTCAAATGATTGATTTCGGGATTTCAATGTATTTTAATAGATTAATGGGCTCAAATCAAGGCAAATGATGGGCTCAAGGTGAGTGACCAATTAGGGGTCCATTAAGGTAGCAAGAAATGTGGTTCAACCCATTAGTCATAATCGGGTGTCTACAGATTGCCCCTCCTTGGCTTCTACTTTGCAGGGGAGCAAAGCGGAAGTGGTGTGGAGATGTCATGATGTGACGGTGGAACGGAGATGACGTGGAGTGGACCGAAAAGTGGAGGCCAAGGTTAAGAGACACCCGATGTTAACTAACAGACAATTGGAATCTTTGTGAAAGCCTCGAGTCGGTTGTTCGAGTAAAATGCAAAGAAGAGCACAAGTCTGGACGAGAAGAAGAAAGAAAAGGACGATCAACCCCTCGATTGAGAGGTACCCTAGCCGATTGGCCTGCAGGTTTCGTTTTGGGGGGACATGTGCGTGCCAGGCAAGTAACTCATGACTCTGTCCTGGGAGCGGTTCGCAACCAAAACGGATCAAAGGGAAAGGATGAGTAATTGGATAAGGAATCCAGACAGGGAAATTCTTGTCAAACCGACGGGAACAACTTGCTCGGAGGTAGACCTTCCGATTCGGAGTGGAATTGGTTTTCTTGCATTGGAACATGAAGAATAATTGGGCACTCAACAAGAGCTCATCAATGGTCTAGAATGAGTCAAGAAAGTTCAAAGTCCTACATTATGCATGCTGGGCTAAAGTAAAAGAAATCATCAAAACGAATGCAAAGAAAGTGAGAAAATATAAAATATATCAAGGATAATATTGTTAAGCTGGATAAGAACGGGTCAAGAGACTACCTACAACCGCGGAGCAGGCTTGAATCCATCGTCCCTGTGCTTAACTAACTCAATGGCCTATCCAACGATTAACAATGTGTACCTAGATCATCATTGTTTTTGGTAAAGGGGAACTCAAATCCCAGAACACATTGAGAACCAGCCGGTCCTTGAAATGATATAATAGATAGGATATCATATAGTAATGCCGGAAGCAGGGAAGAAATACAATACCTGACTTACCTGTGACGAAGTCTCCTTTTTTTTTGATTTTCTGAATTTCTGATTTTTTTTTTTGGAAGAACAGACACAATAAGGTAATGAGCACAGCAATTACAAATAATCAAGCAACATATATATACACAGCTCAGAGATGAAAACTAGCCCTCGAGTAGAGAGGCGACACTCTGGACGACCGCGACCATGTCGCGTCGCAGCACCCTGTCGCGACAAAGTCGCGTCAGATTGCGGCGTCGCGACTCGGACATAGCCCGGAAAGACCAGAAAAACGGAGTTCACCCTTATCTTAAGACACCCAGACTAACACTAGGACTCCTAAACCTCTTCTAACATTATCCTAACACCTAGTTTCGGGATTAGAGTGGGTTTCTAACTCTTAGGACTCTATAAATAGAGGGTTAGGGGGGCTAATCCCGCAGCTAAACCCCAAGCATCCTCTGCTCCCCAAATTCAAGCTCTTTTCCTTCTCTTGCAACCATGAAGAGGAATTATTCGGCGTTTGCAGAAGATATCCTCGCTTACTCCGGCCCAAAAGCTGCTAGAGAGACACATGCTGATCTGAAGCAACTCTCCGCCATCCCGAGGCACATCTACACGCGCCCGGAGCTTCAAGTAAGTGGCCTTTTCTTCCTGAGATTCTGCACTTTCTGCATTGCTCTGCTTTTTTCTGCTCTGTTTTGCTCTGTTTCACTCTGTTTTGCTCCGTTTTGTTCTTCTCTTTTCTCCTCTTTTCCTTCCGTTCTTCATGCTCTTCTTCTATCTCAGATCCTCCCCGGCCAACGGCGATTCTCAAAGATGCCATGGCTGGTACCCATGCTCGAATTATTGCCGCCCACGTCTATTAGCCACTTGAAGGAGTGGGGGCTGTCCACCATCTTTGTACTAGCCAAAAACTACAACAAGTTGGTGCATGTGTGGGAGAGTGTCACAGCCATGGTGGAGCTATGGCACCCACAGACCAACTCGTTCATCTTTCCTGAATTTGAGGCGACAATCCTCCTGGAAGAGTTGGAAATAATGCTCGGCCTTCCACGCTATCAAAGAGGAGAAGAGTCGGCCCTCTCCTACACCGTAGAACAGATCAACTCCTGGAGCATTCTGGCGTACACTACCACAAAGAAGAATGATCTCTACTCCATGACCAATGGTATGCATGTTCACCTCCTCCCAATCGCTCAATGGAATTACTTCCCAGTGTAAGCGGAAGACCACGAACTACACCGCCATCGCCAAAGCAGCCGCCATATGCATTTGCGGCGTCATACTCTTCGCGGAAGCCGACGGTGCCATCTCCTTTGGCAATCTTAGCATCATTGACTCCATCTCCGAAGGTATGAAAATTGGGCAAGCCGTCCTGGGTTTTCTATATGCTGGCCTGACCTCTGCAGCACTCGGGGGTCCCTTCTACGGATCGGTCGTCGCCCTTGAACTATGGATGGGGATGCATATCCAATTCTGGGCGGTGGAGGACCTGACCATGGAATGAAAGACAATGCTGAATCACCCACTGGCGTATGTGGGCGGACGGCTTCACATGAGCCCTCGGGCATGGTGCAAAACAGCTCAAGTGAAGGGCATACATGCGTGGCGCCAATACCTCCGAGGTCTGACCGTGGGGATTTTGACATGCGCCCAGGATTCATGCACGGCTGGACAATTCACCTTCCTCAACGTACCGGGCTCGCCTTGAGGCTGCTAGGCAACAGGGCACTAGTTTCCTACAACCCGGATCGCTGCCATCTCCAATGCGGTGCGGCCCGGACAGTGGTTCCAATCCTCTCACACTTCCCGCCTATCTAAGAGAGGAAGAGGGGCGACGCGCAGGACGAGCGTGACATGCGTAGCGCCATCGTCCACTGGGAGGGATGTGCTATGAGCGTAATCCTAGTAGAGGTGGAGGAAGATGATGAAACGGTTAAAGAGTACGTTGAAGCTTTGAAGACGCTCCAACTAGCGGGAAGAGATGCTTGATTTATTTGATTTGATTTGTAGGCCAGATGGTAGTTAGGAAAGCATTTAAAAACATTGCTTGGTTGTTTTAGAATGGATTAGGGAGTGTAAAGACTTTGAATATGAATGAATAAGAATGGATTTTCTGTGCAATGCAAGCGCTCTGTTGATGACACGACGGTCAGGAGTGTCACCTTCATGTCGCGGCCGGGCGGTGCGTCGCGACTAGGTCGCGACGTCCCTTCTTGACGCGACATGAACGCGACGGCGCGCTGCGTCGCGTCACGAACCGATCAATTCAAAACCAACAGCCCCCCTTTTCCTCCCTCCTTTCCGGTTTTCAAAAGAACCAAACCTCCAAATCTTCGAATCCTTCCCCTAATTTCCCTACATTCCAACCTCCTTGCTAGCCCGAAACACAACCCAAACAACCTACATTGTGATGGACGGCGGAAAAGAGACCGGCGAGGGCTCATCGCGGGGGAAGCGCCACGCGGAGCGTCGGTACTCACGACGACGGGTGGAAAGGCCCCCAGTCGAGGAGGAGCTGCCCGAGGTCGTCATGGGAGAGGAGGAGGAGGAAACGGCTCCGACCATGAGCGTGGAGGAGGAGAGGAAGAAACGGGCCAAAGCGATGAAGTCGGTAAGTATCATCGACCCTAAACCTTGTATGAGGATGTGAACGTGATAAACGGACTCCCTAGAGGGCCGAATGTAGGGTGAAAAACCCGGAGAAAATGGGTCAAACAAAGAAGGCTCCGGCTGGGTTTGATCCTGATAACGCGTCAGGACAACCCACCGCGACATGCTATCGCGGTGGGGCGGGGCGTCGCGACAGTGTCGCGGCGTCCAGGACTGACGCGACCTTATCGCAACCTAGAAAGGTGACGCGATAGGGTCGCAGAGCCCTGCTCTGTCGCGATACGGTCGCGGCGGCTAGCGCTTCTGCGACATGAACCGAGACAAAGGAATTAAGAAACTTAAACTAGACTTGACTGTGTTTTGCAGGGTGAGATGAGGGCTCGAGTGTCGTGGACACTAGTGCTGGCTGCCTTCCTGGCCCTTCCCCCTTTCCAGAGAGATCGGGTAGAGGAGATGGGATTCGGGGAGATTTTTAGGATAGAGAGGATGAGGGTAGATCCGGCCCTCACTCAAGCTTTGCGGAGCAGATGGGATACGGAGGCGAATGCCTTCGTATTCCCTTGGGGGCATATGATCCCCAGCCTAGAGGATGTGAGCCGGATCACAGGGCTCAGGGTGCATGGGAAGCGGTGAGTGGGTATACCTACCCTTGCTACCATGACTTAGCCGAGCGACTCTTAGACCTCCCCGTGGAGCGTAGGTCTTCCCTAGTGCCCAGAGTAGCCTTGCAGGAGAGTCTAGGTCTATTTGAGGCGGGGAAGAACGCAGGGGAGAGTGAGGATGAGTACTTGGAGAGGCTGGCTAGAGTCAGTAGGAGGGAGTTAGCGAGTGAGCCTGGGCCGCAGGCGGACTTGGACTTGCGCCGCTTCCTTGTCCTCTTTCTTGGTAGACTTTTGTTTGCCACGAGGGGCGACGCAGTCCACTGCCGCTTCCTGCCCTTGCTGGCGGATTTAGGTGAGGTAGGGGGGTATGCTTGGGGGGCAGCCTTCTTAGCGCACCAGTTCGATGGTTTGAGCGCCTCCGAGCGGCAGACGTCTACGAGCGGCTTCTATCCCTTTCTTCAGGTACACCTTCTCTTCTAACTCTCTTGGATTTAAACTTCAATTTTGCTTAAACTGCCAACTAATTTGTCTTTTATCTTGCAGGTTTGGGCCTATCTACACCTCCCAACCCTGAGGAGAGGGGATCTCACACGGCCGGGCCTCGTGCCCATTGCGCACCGCTGGGACTCTCGCCGAGACACTTGCCACCTGGCCGACCAGTTGGAGCGCCTCCAGGAGGCAATTGACAGCTACCCTTATCTGGATGTAAGTACCCTTTATCCCCGCCTTTTGAAATTATTTGCTTGAAATGACTTATTACTTCTCTTTTGCAGGTGGTTTGGCAGCCATATCTGGGGGAGGGTGATGAGGGACAGCCTTGGTTGGTGCAGGCCCGCCCCTACTTCGGTAGGTCGGTGTGGTTGCATGCACTAAACCTCGTGCTACCTCTAAACCTATTCCTGACCTAGCGCTCCTTGGGTCTCAGGCAGAGTGTCGTGGAGTTCCCCGTCTGTGACTGGTTTCGCCGGCCGGGTCGGAGCTTTCGGGGACTTCATGACACGACATACTGGAGGGAGCGGGCGCACGAACAGATCGAAAACTGGGAGCGGAAAGGCAAGGGGGTCAGATCGGACGCGACCACTGACGATGCCTACCTCCAGGCGTACGCCTTGAAGTACGGAGGAAAAGTATAAAAGAGCGCCCGACACCAGGTAGACTTTCTAAACCATAGCTCAAAGAACTGGGATTTAATGATTAAATTGATGATTTGGCAATTCCTTGCAGGTGGACGTGACTGGTGAGATCGCATCGCTCCGAGCCTTGCTCCAGTCGGCGGTGCAAGATCGGGAGGCAGCCCATAGGCAGACGACAGAGCTGGTAAGTACTGTGTTCACTTTCAGCCCCTTTGATTTAAGCAAGATCTTGAAACTGACATGCCTTTTGCGTGCAGCAGAGTGAGCTTGAGAGAGTGAGGGGTACCGGAGCAGGCAGTGCTTCCTCCTCTCGGAGCGCAGGGGGTCTCCATCGCTCATGGAGGCTCGACTGGCAGGGGCAGTGCTGAGAGCTGAGGAGGCTCAAAGGCACTTGGAGGAGCGGGTAAGTTCATTTAAACACTTGAGTCGTTCATTTCCAAATGATGCTGATTGATTACTTGTTGTGCAGGAGAGAGACTTGGAGTTGGCTCACGAGTAGGCCATGACGCTGCAGAGCGAGAGGGACCAGCTGCGCGTCCGGGCGGAGGCAGCTGAGTCACAGGTGGCGGAGATGACCCGGGAGCTGGCAACGCTGCGGGTACAGAGGCCATCCGGAGATTAGGAGGAGGTCACTCGACTGCGTGCAAAGTTGCTAGCACAGCAGACACTGGCGTAGAGCCTGCAGCAGATTGTGACGGATATCGGCCGTTCACGCAGCCGGAGCGGCGTGAGCGTCAGTAGGGCGACGGGCGCCTCCGTCGGACAGTATCTAGCGGGTTCCTCCAGCAGGCGGAGGAACAAGGAGGAGGAGCGGCACCGTCAGGGCGAGGGTAGCGCCCATGATAGCAGAGGGGGTGGCGAGATGTTGCCACCTCCAGATAGGAGAGAGGGATCCGGGGAGAGTGGTGGTGGTCAGTGAGGAGTCTTGTGAGCCACCTCCCTTTTTATCTATGTACATTTTGTTCATACCTTAGTGCAGTTTTACTTTTATGCCAATATTCATGATGAACGAATGGTTTGTGATTGACATGAGTGAGAGGCGAGATTCAAACAAGTGAGAGAGAGAGTTCTGAGCTCGATGTTGTACTCTGCTTTTAAAATCCCTGTTCCTGCACACACTTAGAAGAACAAATTAGATCTGTTCTTAGGTTCGGCCCCTTGCACAGAATATGATAAAAACTAACTCTGTAATTTGTCAAGGGGCCGAGCCTTATTAAATAGGCGAAAAGACTATGAAAATAATGCATGCTAAAGGAAAGCAATATGTACACACCTTTTATTTTTCTAAAGACTATATATTTTTTTGTGATTTTGAGGATCTTTTGATTTTTTTGGATTTTTGAAATTTTTGAAATTTTGTTTTGTTTTGGGGATCTTTTGATTTTTTTGAATTTTTGGAATTTTTTGGAATTTTTTTTTTTTGGTTTTGGGGATCTTTTGATTTTTTGGATTTTTTTTTTTTGAAAATCCTTTTGATAGCAACACTTCTTAATGTTGAGCGATTAACCGTGAGCCTTACCTCTATCTCACTTTGGCGAGTAAGATTTATGTGCAACGCATATTCATATTAGGTCTGTTAAGCTTTCTTGCCCCTGTGACAACAATGTTCCAACACAGACCAAACGTATGGATTCTCTGGTCATTTTAGGGAGGATAGGAAGAATATAAATGAGAAAAGATTTAATCTCGGAGTCGAGGTTGCCGACTTGTAAGACTTGCAACAAATAAGCCACATGTGCTATTCATCTGTTGTCCAGGGACTTTAGGGCCATAGTATTTTCTCTTTTGTCTGGGGCATGCGTGCGACCGGGCTCAAGGGCGTCCAGTGGGGAACTGTACTGCCACTCTTTAACATGCCCCTTTACTTTGTCATTTCGTCGCTTTATTTATTTTTTTTTGTGCTATATGCTTTTCTTAGAACTGCCCGTCCCTCCTTGAGACTTCAAACACATGGTCTGTACTGTTGCAGGTTTACAGGTTAGCCTTCCCCTTGCCCCTAGACCTTGTCCGAGTAGGGAGAGAATTGACCTTTTGTTTCCCGAGCAAGGGCTAAGCGAGAACACTGTATATGAAGGGACAATGACTTAGGCTACCATGTTGAGTACGTGATTGCACATAAATATTATTTCGTCATATGAGAAGGAGCGAGACACTTGGCAAATGGCTACTTATTAATTGGTGTTGTTATCCAAAGACTTTTGATCGGGGTGAAATCTTTTAAGATATTCATTTCAGGATGAGAGAGTGTCACGTCCTAATAAAAGGCTATTTATCGGGAGTGACAGAAAAACAGGTACAAAAGTAATAATTCTTTATCCATTCATAACGTCATAACGCGGAAGTTTAATTACATAGATACTCCTCATAACAACTAAGTGAGGAGTAGATCAAAACAAACTTAATTTACATATCTCATTTCACACTACTAAACAAAAGTAGAAACTAGTTGGCTTTGCTTGTCATGTCGGTCCACTCAGCACTCAGACCCTTAAATGTCATCCCCATCTGTATTACCTGAAAATGGTAGGAAATAATGAGCTAACTAGCCCAGTAGAATTCAAATTCCATAGTTCAGTTGATAGTTCAAGAATGTATACATGATAACTAAGACAAGGGCAGAATATCAAAGAGAGTCACACTAGATTTCAGGACAGTAAGCTTGATGCAATGACAGTAAAACTCAGATCATGCTCAGATATATAGCTCGAGAATTGATTCATATATCATCTACATAGTACTGGAATTATGATGACCATATTCAGAAAATAGTTGATGCAATGCCAGACATCCAGACATCCTTATCATTCCACGTGGTCCGAAAATGAATTCGGGTGCTCCTCCCAGGACTGGACTAGCCCTATTTGCACAGGCATAAAAAATCACAGGGGGTACAAAGACCCAACAATGTCATCTCCATTTATTCACATCTCATAAGGTGTTCAAGCATATGAACTCTCAGGTGTTCAGATTTTATAGACCCAATTACCGAATACCGAAGAATAGACTCAATCGGAGTGCTATTCGTAATTGACAACTTTAAGAATAATTCAAGGGGAGTTAAGGTACACAAAGTGGGTGAACTTAGCAGTAGTATGACAGTAAATATCAAGGTAAATGAGAGGGTAACTTCCTTGGCTTTTAGGATGAAGTTTTGGCATGGATTCGGACATGAAAGAGTGCAGAAATCCGAATCAGCATGGTACCTGTCGACAGCCAAGAAGGGGCTGTCGACAGATGAGAGCAGACAGAGTTCAGGTTGTCTGGCTCTGTGTGTATCTGTCGACAGATGCAAGGGATCTGTCGACAGATCCACACAGTCCAGCAACCTGAAGTTCTGTCAGACGTGCGCCTGTCGACAGATTTTGGCCGGCTGTCGACAGGTGGCTGCAGAACTTTTAAAAATGGCTTCAAATCTATCCTAAACACCTAACTATAGAACTTATGAACCTAAACATGTTTGATATCAAATAGAAGAGTCTAATTAGAGTTCTCATAGGGATTTATAAACCGAACAAACAAGATAAAAGAAGGGGTTTACAATTCAAACTTGACTTGCTTGAAACTAAACATAGTTTAGTACTAGAAGTAGAACCTTGATAGAAATGGTTGGATGGAAGGTTCCTACATGATGGACACTAAACCACAACATGTTTTATGGATCTAAATCAAAACTTGAAGTATCAACCATCGAAACCGAAGTCTTCATATTATCCTACAAAGATAGTTGAAACTTCTACAACTTTATAACATGTTCAAAGATCAAAGGTGGATGAAGGGAATAGGAGTTAATTTCTAAAATGGAACGAGGTTGTTCCTCTCCCAACAAGAGTGTTTCTATCATGATTGGAAAGGGAAAAACAGAGGATCACAAGTACAGTCACTTATTCGTTCATACGAATTCCTTGTGACATATGAACAAAACCCGAACTGAACCATAGAGAGATGAATCCTACCTAGTTGAGGAAAATGAAGAAGGACCACAAGTGAAGGAATAAACAAGTGGAGCTTGATGTTGTAGCAGCAACAGCCTCCAAGATGGCTCCACAACTACTTCTCAGCAACAGCTCCAACAAGAGTTTGACCAGGAACAAGATGTAAGAAGAACCAGCAGTTCAAGCAGCAGCAACCTCTTCACAGTGCTTGCAACCAGGAACTCCTTCCCAAACAAGATGTTATCCAGAGAAATGGCAGCAGCATAACAGTAGGAAAGGGTGCAGAAGGGTTCGAACTAAGGAGAGGGAGTGGCTTTTATAGCCCAGTCAAGTTCCCCTGGTGAAGACACCTCCCATGCACAGGTGTAAACGGTAAAACCCCTTGGTTTTTACTGTTTACACATGTCCCATGCATCCAACCTCACACCTACACCTCATCCACCATCATGAAGAATTTTAACCCCAGTTCTATCCTTATCCTAACGTGTGCTGGCCTCCTCAAGGCTTCACACGTAAGCTCCCGTAAATATCCCAGAAAATGGTTACCGTAAATAATCTATAATTCAACTGATCCAATCTTCACTATGTAAACCCATCCAAATGGTGTCCATTTGTAATGAAATTTAACCATAGACTAATATGATGGTTTTACAAATTATGGTGATTTTAGTTTAATTTTTAGAATTTATTTTACAGTAGGTGAAAAATCACCCGAAAAATAGTCGCGTCGACTTAATCTCGAAATCCGTACGTCAAAAATTTGGATAATTACATATTTGACTTCTCCACATTTTTCTGGAAATTATGATGTTCTCGGATTTTTATTTCGTTGTCGTTTTCCAGTGTCGCCCTGTGGGAGCGCGCATTTCGATGTACGACACTAGGGTAATGTTCATTACCACTAATTATATCTATCCTCTAATTATCACAATTTAATAACATTCCTAAGGTATTTTAACCAATTTATGTCTATTTCTTAACACCTTGAATTTCTAGGGCGTTACAACTCTCCCCTACTAAAAGAAATTTGGTCCTCCAAATTTAATAACATACAGATGTAGTTACTAACCTGTAAACAACTCTGGATACTTGTCCTTGATGGCATCTTCCAATTCCCATGTTGCTTCTTCTTGTCCTCGCTTATTCCATTGAATCTTTAATAAAGGAACTTCCTTGTTCCGAAGTTGCTTGATTTTTCGATCGATGATCTGTACTGGTCTTTCTTCATATGCCAAATTTCCTTGTACATCCAAATCTTGGTATCCAATAATGTGTTCCGGATCATACACATATTTTCTTAACATTGACACATGAAAGATATCATGAACATTGGATAATTGCGGTGGAAGTGCCAGTTGGTATGTCATTTCACCAATTCTCCTCAATATTTCAAAAGGTCCAATGTATCTTGGACTCAATTTTCCCTTGATACCAAATCTTTTAATTCCTCTTCGGGGTGACACTTTAAGAAACACATGCTCTCCTGGCTGAAATTCTAACTCTCTTCTACGTCGATCGGCATAACTTTTCTGTCGATCTTGAGCAGCTTTCATCCGATCTTGTACCAATTTGATAACTTCTGTCGTCTCTTGGATCATTTCTGGTCCAAGAATATGCGTTTCTTTTAATTCGACCCAACACAATGGTGATCTACATTGTCGACCATACAAGGCTTCAAATGGTGCCATTCTAATAGTAGACTGGTAACTATTGTTATATGCAAATTCCATAATTGCTAGATGAGTGTTCCAGTCATTTCCGAACTCTAATACACAAGCACGACACATATCCTCAACAATTTGATTCACCCGTTCAGTCTGTCCATCTGTTTGAGGGTGAAATGCGGTACTAAATTTTAATTTCGTTCCCAAAGCATCTTGCAACTCTTTCCAAAAATGCGAAGTAAATCTTGCATCTCGGTCAGAAACTATGTTCTTTGGAATTCCATGCAAACGTACAATTTCTTTCATATATAATGCTGCCAAAATATTAACAGACCATTTTATCTTTATTGCTAAGAAATGAGCTGATTTGGTAAGTCTGTCAATGATCACCCAAATAGCATCAAATCCACTCCGTGTTTTAGGTAATCCCACAATAAAATCCATACCAATGCTATCCCATTTCCATTCTGGAATCTCAAGTGGTTTTAATTTTCCTGCAGGTTTCTGGTGTTCTGCCTTAATTTTCTGACATGTCAAACATTTTGCAATAAATTCCCAATATCCTTCTTCATGTTGCACCACCAGAAATACTTCTTCAAATCTTGATACATTTTGACAGCTCCAGGATGAATAGTGTAACGAGACCGATGAGCTTCTTCTAAGATCTGTTTCTTGATTTCGGAATTATCCGGTACACACAATCTGTCCCGGAATCGAAGATTTCCATGAGAATCTTCATTAAAATCAGGTTTAGAAGCCAATTTTTCTCTGATTCCTACCAATATAGGATCATTGTCCTGCTGCTCATTAATTTGCTTCAGCAAATCTGACTGCACTACTAAGTTGCTAATCACCATTCTTTCTCCTTGTGTTTCAACTTTCAAGCTCAATGTGGAAAATTCTTCCAACAATTTCCATTCCCTTACTTGCAACTGACACATCTTGGCTATAGGATTTCTGCTAAGTGCGTCAGCCACAGTGTTTCCTTTTCCCGGATGGTATTCAATCTTGAAATCATAGTCTTTGATATATTCCATCCATCTCCTTTGTCTCATGTTCAGTTCTTTTTGTGAAAATAAATACTTGAGACTCTTATGATCAGAGTACACTATGAATTGGTTATCATACAAGTAGTGTCTCCAAAGCTTAAGAGCAAAGATCACAGCAGCCAATTCTAAATCGTGTACTGGGTAGTTTTTCTCGTGAGTCTTCAATTGTCTTGAGGCATAGGCAATAACTCTTCCATCTTGCATTAATACACATCCCAGTCCAATGTTGGAAGCATCAGTATAAACCTCAAATATTTTTCCTTCCACCGGCAAAGCTAGAATTGGTGCAGATGACAACATTCTTTTAATAATTGGAATGCTTCCTCACAATTCTCATTCCAGATAAAATCAGTTCCTTTTCTGGTCAACTGTGTAAGAGGTGAGGCAATTTTAGAAAAATCTTTGACAAATCGCCGGTAGTAACTGGCCATGCCCAGAAAACTTCTTACTTCAGTGAGATTCTTAGGTTGCTTCCATTTCTGTATGGTTTCAATCTTTGAAGAGTCTACTGATAGACCTTCTTTAGAAATAATGTGTCCTAAGAACATTACTTCTTTCAACCAAAATTCACACTTGCTAAACTTTGCATATAACTTATTGTCTCGTAACAATTGCAAAGTGATCCGTAGATGGGCTTCATGCTCCTCCATACTTTTGGAATAGATCAGTATATCATCAATAAATACAACCACAAACTGATCTAAATAAGATCTGAAAACATCATTCATCAAACGCATAAATGCAGCCGGTGCATTGGTTAATCCAAACGGCATCACTACAAATTCATAATGTCCATATCTTGTTCGAAAAGCCGTTTTATAAATATCTGATTCTTGAATTTTAAGCTGATGATATCCAGATCTTAAATCAATCTTGGAAAAACACTGAGCTCCAGACAATTGATCAAATAGATCATCAATTCTCGGCAGTGGGTACTTATTCTTTATAGTCAATTGATTTAACTGCCGATAATCTATACACAACCGCATAGATCCATCTTTCTTTTTAACAAACAGTACTGGAGCACCCCAAGGTGAGGTACTGGGTCTAATGAATCCCTTCTCTATCAATTCCAACAATTGTCTTTTCAGTTCTTTCAGTTCTTCTATTGACATTCTGTAGGGTGTTCTAGAAATTGGTGTAGCTCCTGGTACCAACTCAATTGAAAAATTCACCTCTCTATTAGGTGGTACGCCAGGTAGCTCTTCAGGGAAAACATCAAGAAATTCTCTTACTACCGGAATATCTTCCAATCCCGCAATGCTCCGATTTAATAGGGTCACGGAAGCCAAATATCCTTGACAACCTTTCTGTACTAACTTACAAGCTTTCACTGCTGAAATTATTGGTATTCTTTGGTTTGAGGTTTATCAAAGGTCATAGAATAAATTTCCTCTCCTAGGAAAGTCACTTGTCTCAATTGGCAATCTAGATTTATGTGGTATTTCGATAGCCAATCGACCCCAAGGATTACATCATAATCCCACATTTCTAAACATATCAGATCACCGGATAAATCATGTCCTTTGATAATAATCTGGCTAGCAGGGTAATATTCTTTAAGCTTTTTACCTTCACTTAAAGGAGTTGCAACTTCAAGTTGTGTGGTTAATGGAACTGACTTTATATCCAACAATTTAGCAAACTCATAACTAATGAAAGAGTGCGTAGCTCCAGAATCAAACAACACAAATGCAGGTTTTGAGTTTACTAATAAAGTACCTTCAATCAATCCGCCTTCCTGCGGGGATTCAGGTTCCACATTCTGAATGGCTTGTAGTCTTCCTTGCTTTACTTGGGGGTTCTTATTTGTTGGTGCTGTCTTAGCCATCGGGCAGTCCGGAATTCGGTGTTGAGTGCTACCACACCGGAAACATGCACCCAATTTACGCCAGCAATTCTCAATCTTATGCCCGATACGATGGCAATGCTTACAAACCTCCTTACTTCCTACCGGAGCTTTGCCTGCCTTCTTAGCAGCTTGCTGAGTCTTCGGGGCATTCCCCGACTCATACTTCCTTTTCCGATCGGAAGACCCTTCTCCAGATTTCCCCCTAATCTTATCCACAGTTTCATTCGCAGCTTCTAATGCCAAGGCTCTCTTTACCATTTCTGAATAGGTAGTAATCAGATGAGGAGTTAACTGCGTAATAAAATTAGGACGCAGTCCATTCATAAACCTCTTAGCCTTTAGCTTTTCCGTGGATATAAGATGAGGAGCATATTTTGACAATCGGGCAAATTGAGCCTCATACTCGGATACCGACATTCTTAGCTGCTTTAACCCAGCAAATTCATTCGCTTTCTTCTCCTGAACCACCTCAGAGAAATATTGCTCATTAAACAGTTCCACAAACTCTTCCCAACTGACTTGATTTGAATCTTCCATGGTAGCTTCCACAGTTTCCCACCAAGCACGAGCATCCCGATCCAATTGGAATGTAGTGAGACGAACCTTTTCTTCTTCCGTACATTTAATCATTCTGAATATTCTTTCAATGTCTTTTAGCCAATTCTCAGCTTCATCCGGATCCGTACTTCCTGTGAATCTCGGAGGGTCCAGGCTTCGGAAATCCTTGAACAAGTTTGTCCCATTGTGACTGTTATTTCTAGCTACTACCTTCATTACACGGGTCAAATCATGCATAGAACTTTCCATCTTCCTCAAATTAGCATCACCACCATCCATGATTAAATCAAAAGGAATCTGAAATATTCAGTAATACATTCATTAATTTCACAAACATCCCAATCTTGCATTCATCACATACACAATTCAATTTCACATAACATACCATCTATATTATCAAGTCAAATATTTACATGGTAGTACATTTCCATGTATCCACAAACCAAAATAACACAGCTTTCTCCTACCAAGTTTACCATTTATACACAACTCCAACCTCCCTAAACCTCTCACTCCAGTCACATATATACAATCAGTGTTTACACAAAAAGAGAGGTATACAAAAAGATGAGTGGTCTACGTCTTCTTCTAGTTTCGGGTAAGATCTATAACAGTTTCCATTTGCGGTGCTTGCTGCTCTACTCCGGCCCCATGGTACAGCTCTCTAGCTGCATCAGTCAATGCCTCCCAATGATCTTCAACTTGGTGGAGCAACAGATCTTGTCCTAACTTCAAGTTATCCAGATTGATCATAACTTGACTCATAATTTCTAAGGAAGCACATGGATTGCCTGCCATGAAAGCACCTGCAGTCAAGTTGAGCACCTCTTCCTTAATTTCCAGGTGGGCTTCTCGCTGTGCTTGAGCATATAATTCTATATCCTGACGTAGCAATTCCATGGCAGCAACCAACCTTTCTTGGGCATTCATGTCCATTCTGAAATGATTAACAGGTTAAGCATTTACATGATTACAAAAATCATGCTAACTAATCCCATGTTTCTACCCCAACTCACTGATTTCCCTAGGTTTATCGAACTAATGCTCTGATACCAAATTTATCTGTCACGTCCTAATAAAAGGCTATTTATCGGGAGTGACAGAAAAACAGGTACAAAAGTAATAATTCTTTATCCATTCATAACGTCATAACGCGGAAGTTTAATTACATAGATACTCCTCATAACAACTAAGTGAGGAGTAGATCAAAACAAACTTAATTTACATATCTCATTTCACACTACTAAACAAAAGTAGAAACTAGTTGGCTTTGCTTGTCATGTCGGTCCACTCAGCACTCAGACCCTTAAATGTCATCCCCATCTGTATTACCTGAAAATGGTAGGAAATAATGAGCTAACTAGCCCAGTAGAATTCAAATTCCATAGTTCAGTTGATAGTTCAAGAATGTATACATGATAACTAAGACAAGGGCAGAATATCAAAGAGAGTCACACTAGATTTCAGGACAGTAAGCTTGATGCAATGACAGTAAAACTCAGATCATGCTCAGATATATAGCTCGAGAATTGATTCATATATCATCTACATAGTACTGGAATTATGATGACCATATTCAGAAAATAGTTGATGCAATGCCAGACATCCAGACATCCTTATCATTCCACGTGGTCCGAAAATGAATTCGGGTGCTCCTCCCAGGACTGGACTAGCCCTATTTGCACAGGCATAAAAAATCACAGGGGGTACAAAGACCCAACAATGTCATCTCCATTTATTCACATCTCATAAGGTGTTCAAGCATATGAACTCTCAGGTGTTCAGATTTTATAGACCCAATTACCGAATACCGAAGAATAGACTCAATCGGAGTGCTATTCGTAATTGACAACTTTAAGAATAATTCAAGGGGAGTTAAGGTACACAAAGTGGGTGAACTTAGCAGTAGTATGACAGTAAATATCAAGGTAAATGAGAGGGTAACTTCCTTGGCTTTTAGGATGAAGTTTTGGCATGGATTCGGACATGAAAGAGTGCAGAAATCCGAATCAGCATGGTACCTGTCGACAGCCAAGAAGGGGCTGTCGACAGATGAGAGCAGACAGAGTTCAGGTTGTCTGGCTCTGTGTGTATCTGTCGACAGATGCAAGGGATCTGTCGACAGATCCACACAGTCCAGCAACCTGAAGTTCTGTCAGACGTGCGCCTGTCGACAGATTTTGGCCGGCTGTCGACAGGTGGCTGCAGAACTTTTAAAAATGGCTTCAAATCTATCCTAAACAACCTAACTATAGAACTTATGAACCTAAACATGTTTGATATCAAATAGAAGAGTCTAATTAGAGTTCTCATAGGGATTTATAAACCGAACAAACAAGATAAAAGAAGGGGTTTACAATTCAAACTTGACTTGCTTGAAACTAAACATAGTTTAGTACTAGAAGTAGAACCTTGATAGAAATGGTTGGATGGAAGGTTCCTACATGATGGACACTAAACCACAACATGTTTTATGGATCTAAATCAAAACTTGAAGTATCAACCATCGAAACCGAAGTCTTCATATTATCCTACAAAGATAGTTGAAACTTCTACAACTTTATAACATGTTCAAAGATCAAAGGTGGATGAAGGGAATAGGAGTTAATTTCTAAAATGGAACGAGGTTGTTCCTCTCCCAACAAGAGTGTTTCTATCATGATTGGAAAGGGAAAAACAGAGGATCACAAGTACAGTCACTTATTCGTTCATACGAATTCCTTGTGACATATGAACAAAACCGAACTGAACCATAGAGAGATGAATCCTACCTAGTTGAGGAAAATGAAGAAGGACCACAAGTGAAGGAATAAACAAGTGGAGCTTGATGTTGTAGCAGCAACAGCCTCCAAGATGGCTCCACAACTACTTCTCAGCAACAGCTCCAACAAGAGTTTGACCAGGAACAAGATGTAAGAAGAACCAGCAGTTCAAGCAGCAGCAACCTCTTCACAGTGCTTGCAACCAGGAACTCCTTCCCAAACAAGATGTTATCCAGAGAAATGGCAGCAGCATAACAGTAGGAAAGGGTGCAGAAGGGTTCGAACTAAGGAGAGGGAGTGGCTTTTATAGCCCAGTCAAGTTCCCCTGGTGAAGACACCTCCCATGCACAGGTGTAAACGGTAAAACCCCTTGGTTTTTACTGTTTACACATGTCCCATGCATCCAACCTCACACCTACACCTCATCCACCATCATGAAGAATTTTAACCCCAGTTCTATCCTTATCCTAACGTGTGCTGGCCTCCTCAAGGCTTCACACGTAAGCTCCCGTAAATATCCCAGAAAATGGTTACCGTAAATAATCTATAATTCAACTGATCCAATCTTCACTATGTAAACCCATCCAAATGGTGTCCATTTGTAATGAAATTTTAACCATAGACTAATATGATGGTTTTACAAATTATGGTGATTTTAGTTTAATTTTTAGAATTTATTTTACAGTAGGTGAAAAATCACCCGAAAAATAGTCGCGTCGACTTAATCTCGAAATCCGTACGTCAAAAAATTGGATAATTACATATTTGACTTCTCCACATTTTTCTGGAAATTATGATGTTCTCGGATTTTTATTTCGTTGTCGTTTTCCAGTGTCGCCCTGTGGGAGCGCGCATTTCGATGTACGACACTAGGGTAATGTTCATTACCACTAATTATATCTATCCTCTAATTATCACAATTTAATAACATTCCTAAGGTATTTTAACCAATTTATGTCTATTTCTTAACACCTTGAATTTCTAGGGCGTTACA